>JAZAYU010000416.1:311494-378330 GCA_038501625.1 Corbicula japonica | reverse complement strand
TTATTAAACGGTGCCAGACCTAAGTGCCGCTTTTGGGGATGAAAGTGCCATAAGTAAGTAAGTATTTAAATAAAAATTAAACATGTATCAATAATTCTCATTTCAGAATTAGGCCATTAAGCATGCAATTATTTACTTTCACTGTTTTGTCATTCTGTTTAACCCTTTCCTCAATAGACACAGTGTCACTTTTATTGCGCGGGTGAACAGTGTAGATCCAGATCAGCCAGTACATCCATGCCGTCTGATCAGGATCTGAACTGTTAGCTGTAAGATTCATTAGGTTATTTCTGACCAAAATGTGACCAGTGCAGATCCTGATAAGACTGCACAGATGCAGGGCACTAGACAACTTTTGGGGAATGGTACCCATACCCGCAGGGAGGGGAATTTTACGTCATTTTGAGATAAAAGGGGGAATTTTAAGTAATATACACATGGTTTGTTTTAAAGGGTCACACACACTTGTAACACTGTTTTCTACCACTGATAATAATAGCAAGCATATTCTGTGACTGTAGACTTACAAATAAAACAATTTAGTTATTTTTTTATTATTGTTTTCTATTTTATTTTTAATAGACTTTTTAGGGGAATTTTTTTCCGAAATAGGGGAAAAAACATACTATTTTGACAGGGGAATGGGGCCCATATTCGGCCCTAAAAACAGCTAAATGAGTGCCCTGAGATGTGCCGGCTGATCTGGATCTATACAGGTCGCTCATGCAGAAAAATGCTTAAAGATAGAGGAATGGGTTAAATCATATACATTTATTTCCTATTATTTTTACAATTAAATAAAGAATTATGCATAAGGTCATGAATGTGAAGAATTATATTATGTTTTAAGCACTTATTTATCTATGATGCAGTA
The DNA here is from genome assembly GCA_038501625.1 of Corbicula japonica. Lineage (NCBI taxonomy): Eukaryota > Metazoa > Mollusca > Bivalvia > Venerida > Cyrenidae > Corbicula > Corbicula japonica. The sequence continues at coordinate 377,456 of JAZAYU010000416.1, read as the reverse complement.
GTCACAACATTTATTTTAGTAATATGTAATAATGCCATAATGATGCTTTTTACACAAACCAATAGCACTGGTACATTTACAAATTAAATATTAAATAACTTTTGATATTTCCTGAATGATAAACAATCAGATAATCAAATTGTAAAACCTGCACAAAAGCAATGGATTCCTGGATTCTTTTCAAAATATTAAACCTTCAGCTCAAAAATACAGCTTAAATCACATGGGTGAACACTATAGATCCAGATCAGCCAGGATATTACCGATCAAGGTCTTAAATGTTTGTTTTCAGAATAAAAAACAAAAAGATCAGATGAACAAGAAGCCATCAGTCTAGATTCAGATCAGACTCCTTGGATGTGCTGTCTGATCTGCATCCATCCTGGTTGCACATGGAATATGAGCCATATCCCATTGATTGAATAATAGAGATGATTAACCCTTTATGTCATATAATAAATTATTATATGACATAAAGGATGTCATATAATTATATGACATAAAGGGTTAATCATCTCAAATATCATCTTTAATATTTGCCTTTTGTTACATGTGTTACCGAAGTAGATCCAGATCAGCTGGCTCATTCTGTTTGATCTGGACCGACTCTGGTCACATCTCAATCAAAAACTCAATTACCCAGTAATCAAAAAACAAACGGTGCAGATCCTGATCAGCTTGATTTTTATTTTTGTTCCTTTTTAATGTTAAAGTCTTTTTCTGCAAATTTTGTGCAATAACTTACATTGTTGATATACATGTGTGACATGTTTGCTTTGACACAAATCACTAAAGAATAAAATTTGTTCTGTCAACTTGGAGTGAAAAGTGCATTATATTATAGAAATTCAAACTTATATATTCTTTAAATATTCTCTCTTTTTCATTTTAGTTTGTTTTTCTTTAACCAATTATACCAAAACTATAAAATAAAAGTAAATCAGTATGCTAAATCAACATCTTCAAATATACAAGAAGGAATTTTGTTATAAAATAATCAATTGTTCTATTGAAATAATGTTTTATTTTTAGATTTCTGCTTCTTGAAGTTTCTTTACAATTAAAATGAATCAACTTTCCTCTGGCTTGAAAAAAACAACAAAATTTTACTTGCACTTAGAGTAAATAAATTAATTGTCTATTACTACACTGATAGCATCAAATAGTATAATTAATCCCAAGTCAGTTCCTTAAAACAACACTTTTACCCTAAATAAGCACATCTTTAATCTCTCACAAAGTAAACTACTTATCTTCAAAAGGATATTTATGACACCCCCTGCTGACCTATTCTGATAAGATCAGTGTCTTGCTGATTAGATTATGTAACATGGTCATAAAACACAAGGCTCTTTAAGTAATTAGCATTACATGTATGTGAAAAAAGAACAGTGGCTGGTAAAAAAAAATTGGATGGGAGTGTTAAAACTAGGTATATTATCATCCCAAACAACTGTCCAAAGAGTGTGGTTATGAAAATAAGAAAGGCTGCACTTAATTTTTAAAAGAACTTTAATCTGACACTTTTCATGATTTACTCTATTTGTTGTACTTAAAATTTCAGTTAAATTATAACACTGATTTTTGTTTTCAATCCCCAAGTCTTAGGTTCTAACCAGTTTTTATAAACAATACATGGACACTTATTTAAAAATTTAAATAGCAAATTAAATTCCTACTAATTGTATGAGACCCTTATGATTAAAATTAATTTGCTAAAAAAGTGTTAGTGGTAAGTGTAACACAGCTTTACATTTTGTGCAGCTTTACAAAAAAAAGAAAGATTTTATGTGCTGACAATATTTAATAGGTGCCATAGCAGACCTCCAAATGATATTTGATGCAATAGGTATGGGTATTTATCCATTGACGTTTGAATTTAAAGGGTATTTTACCAAATTAAAGGAGTACAGAGTTAACTTACAACTGTTTCACCATAATAAATGTTGAAAACAAGAAATAACAACATGAATATTACCATACTTATGTATATAATCTGTAGCTTGAATATCTTTAGTATGTGGAGAAAATAAATATAAAGCACTTAACCATATTCTTAAAATAAAAGCATACACGTACCAGTACTTATAAAATTCAAATACAATTTTCCAATTTATCAAAATAGTTTTCGGAAATTTCCCCTCTAATCTGGAGCTTTGCGTGGTGGTATTGACAGACAAGTACCAATCAGTTTGGTGTGATCTCAGATTCTCTAAGTGATGATTATTTTAGAATATGAAAATAATTTAATTCAGACACATCTTTCAGAAATGAAATTATAAATCTAACAATCGGAGTAGATTCTGGTGTGACTACATGGGTGTGACTACAAGGCTGATCAGGCACTATACTGGTTACAAATGGGATAGAATGAGACCTAGTTAACAGATCAAAAGATTTGATTACTGAAGCAAATTTCCTGCAGAACTGATTTATAGTATCATTTTGTCAGGTAATTAAATTCATTATTATTATGTGCATGCATGTCCTGATTTTTTAAGAGCCCATTGCAAAGCACTACTTCTGAGTCTTGTGATAAATTTAATTAACCATGGTCCAGCATATTATCTTCTGGGTGCAGGTTTGCTCCCAGGTATAGGAATTATCATTCTGAATCCAGTTTTTTGTTTGTTTTTTGGGAGGGGGAATTATTTAAGGCCCACTTCTTAAGCCTTTACTCCATACCGTTTGAATATACACATTCTACACATGTGCAACCAGTGTAGATCCAGATCATGTGGCACAACTGTGCCATCTGAAATGGATTAGCACTGGTCACAACTTGGTCAGAAATAACCTTATGAACCTACATGATAGAGAACAGAGTAGATCCTGATCAGATGGCATGGATGTGCTTGCTGATCTGGATCTTCTCTTTTAATTTCCTTAAATATATTTTGAAATCAACAAAGGATGCCCATGTGTTTTGCACCAGAAAGTGCCTTACTTTAGAAATGTGTTTCTCTTATTATTTTCCTTGCCCATGTCTTAAAAAAAGTTCAAGCATGAGCTTCAACATAGCAATTTCCTGGTAACAAAGCAGCATCAAAGCTTCAGAGAGGTTAGGGAACTTTTCAATAAATAACTTCAATTAAAATTTGCTGTACTGCAAGCTATTTTTAATTGAATTCTTTGATTTTATAAAAGTGGAATATAATATAGTGGGACATATTCAAACCTCAGGAAATATGGAATTTTATGTAAAAATAATTTAGGAAATACCAAACCTATTAATTACTTTTACAGATTTACAACTGAAGTCTTTCTGATTTACCTCAGATTATTAAATCACTGATTCTTAACATGTATATTTTCAATTCAATTTCAAATTTTAATTCAAAATGGATAATTTCTGTAATTATTCATTTATCATAATTAATTAAATTATTGATTACACTGAGGTTTTCACATTCTTGTCTGCAGAATCTGCTCTATTCCAAAATGATGCAAATAAGGTTAATTGAAGTTATTTATTGAAAAGTTCCCTAACCTCTCTGAAGCGTTGATGTTTGCTCCCAGGTATAGGAATTATCATTTTATTTACCTGATTTTTATTTAAATCACACATCATATGTACAAAAACATACAGACGTTTTGCTAACATTCATGTTTACGCCAATTTTAACGTTTTTTAACCTGGCTAGACTAAAAACTTCCATAAAATTTGATAACAGATTTGGATTTTCTCCACTCATAGCAAATTTATGTTTCCTTACTGGTTTCACAGGAAAGATTAACAAAAGGATCTATCAACAACAATCAACATTTGATTGGTAAGTTATGATTTTGTCTTCCAAATCAATGTGCAAGTGGATGATGCATTTTTCTGTGATCTGTTTTCCTTGTTATCTTAACAGTAGAGTCAGGTTACCTATGCTGGGCCAGTTCCATAACTTATTCTCTACATCTATTTTATTCACCGACCGAACTTGAATTTTCAATGTTATTATGAAGTCACCATATATTTACAAAATCATGTCATGCATGCAATGTTATTATGAAGTCACCATATATTTACAAAATCATGTCATGCATGCAAGCGCCTGGATAATGTCAGTTTACGGGTAAAATCGGTGTGGTTTTCAACAGAACTAAATTTCAGTAGATTTGGTCAAATGCTCAGGCAAGGTAGTTTACCAGCCAATTAATGGTAAACTTGATAATTTAGGTTATAAAAAAGTAGATCAATAATTAAATATCTTAAATAATGGGAGTCATTGAGAACTTGCATCCACTAAGTGTTTATTTTGTTCTATAGATTTTTACATACCTTCCTTGATACTGATGTTTTATTTCATCACTGCTGAATGAACAATAAAGAAGGTGCAATTATTATCCATCTAACTAGCTAAACAAGTGATTTTAAGCATAAAAAGATCTTTAATTAATTTTTGAGTCTAACAATTTTATCGTAGTGGTGCAGTTTTAGTTTCACCCCAGTTTATTAGGTGGGTGGGGTGTTGATTAAGATATCATTTTAAGAAATCATTTTATAATTTTTCAAGTATAGATATTTAAGGTAACATTTTTCCTCAACAATTCCCACCTGATTAAATGCACATTATTTTTTTTAATACGTTTTGGTTTAGAGTTTTAGATAAACCAGCATCTGTTATTTCTTGAAAGCTATCGTCTGCTGTCTGTATTCAAGCGCTTTGAGCTGAGCTTTCTTTTCTCCAATGTTTTTTTTTTTCGAAAACAAGGATGTTTTGTGTTCTGTGTGATAACAGTTGCATCTCATAATACAGTTCGCCCATTTATTAGCTAAAATTGACCAAACCTGACATCATGGCCAGAAAAGAACGTCTAATCAGGTGTCTGTGCAACCGGCCAGTTGAGCACACGATTGCGAAAACTCATTACAATAATGAAAACTTCCAATTATCAGGCAAGACAGCAACCGTTTATACCGTTTTCCAAGTTGCTGACAGTGTTTTAATTGTAAAATACAACATAAAGACTCACCACCAGTTTTGATTTATCGCCGATCATCAAAATATTCTTCACGTTTTCTACATGCTACAGCATGAGTAAAACCCAGATCAGCGTACACAAATGTACTCAGTACTGTATATAAAACACAGAACACGGTCCAAGACAATGGTCTATTTTAAGCCCTTTAAAATATTAAGTAATTGTTTATTACGGGTAATTTTTCGCATCAGATCTATTTCAAAAGACAATTAAATTCATTGAATATGAACCACTAGGTTTTATTTTTTTAGCGGCCCTTTAATATACTTTATTAAATACTATATTACCGGTAATTTCTTTCCATCAGAATTATTTCAAGGGAAATAAAATTTCTAGGCTATGAACCGCTTAAGTTAGACATGGTTTTCGTGATCTGGTTTTAATAAATTCCACCGTACAGGGTTAGATGTACAAGGTGCGTGTGTGGTGCATAACAGCGACACTGTTATCTCAACCTCGTTACAATCCGTCTGCGATTTGATTGGTCGCACGGTTCACGGTTAAACCGCTCTGTGATTTGATTGGTCACACGGTTCTAACCGTGAAGCGCTAAAGCGTGCATCGTGAAACGTGAACCGCTTAGCGTGTACCGTGAAGCGTTTTGAGTGCGTGTCACGCCGATCAAAACCGATTTTACACGGAACCGAATCGCAGGCTTAGCTGTACGCCACCAAAGAAAATCCAAAGCATATACGACAATTAAGTACTCGTTTTGTCTAAGTATTGACATTTTGAATACATATCCGCTTACACGTTCGATAAAAAAATCTATGTTAAACATTAAAGAAACCGTTTTGTTATGTTTATATGTCTATTACAGTTGACAGTTTATATCCTTCGATCATAAGGATTTTTTCTATCTCTCTACTATACTGAATGCTAATATCCCGTGTAATTGTGTGATTTGTTTCTCTCTTCTACCCCCTACTTTTTGACTGTGTGAGGAAGCTGTGTCTGCTGGAAGTGGCCATTCCTGTTAAGCCTTTTTAACTTCCTTAGAAGTGAATTGTTAAACCTCCAGTACTGTATGAATGCATTTTATCAATTTTATAAATTAATATAATTTCGCGTTTTTCTGTCTCCCAAGCCTGAACATGTTGCTTTAAGGCCATTCTGGAAGTTAGGGTTTATATATTTGATTAGGACATTCCTACAATATGTTTGCTTGCCGATCAGTTACGTGTATCCATTCTACTCTCCCTGAAACAGGCAATGACAACTAACAGGCAACTATTTAAGTGGTCAAATGAACGAACAAAAGTGTGTGTCCGCTGTATTTAACAACTTAAGGAAAACAAAGAACTCTGGTCCAAGCCAAGAAAGGCAATAACTGAGGCATTTGGTGACTTTAATTCAATAAGACCTTAAAGGCCTCCTCACACATAGGCGAATCCATTCAACGCAGCCCGGTGAATTGGGTAAATTGTCAATAGTTGCGAAATCTGAACAAAACTTTTCGAAAAAAATATTACACTATTTGAAATATAACGAAAGACAAACATAGTGGAACTATTTTATGCGAATGATTTACGAAGGGTGTCGAACGGTTACTATTTTCCGCTAGATTACGTTCAACTTGGGTCCCGCAAACAAACTGTGTTTTTCTCTTACCGAAAAGGATCGTAAACATGCGAACCGAAGCGCAGATTTGCGCACGCTTCCGATACCGTCCGTTGCTTTACGAAAGAGTATTTCCGCATCAGACCGTAACCGGACGCTATGCAAGTCTTGATAAAACCTTTTGGGTCAAATTTCAAAAATGTTGAAAATAAAATAAGTTTAAACTTGTATTAATAAAATAATAACTTCTAAAGTAGGCTCAATATTTTTCAAGATTATTAATATTACTTAAGTTTCTTGTATCCCTATCTCCTATTTTATTATGAGTTATCCGAAAGGCGGCGGCTTATTTAGGTAAACACTTTTTTGAGCACAATACGAACATTTTCTCAAGACATGGCTCATTTTATTATTCTTGCGAAGTTCTGATCGGCTTCCAAAGCTTAAATATGAGATGTTTTTATTTAAATTAAATTTAATCTATTTTGAAATTTATTTTTCAGTAGATCTACATTCCTTTATTTGAATTTAACTGTGAGTTTACATTCGTTTTCGATCTTTTCAAAAACGAGAGGACTTTATTAACTTAAAAAAATGAAATATGCATATCAGGAATGGCCACATCCAGCATACACAGCCTCCCCACACAGCCAAAAAGTAGAGAGGAAAAGAGAGCATGGTATTACAAAAATCAGTTTCAAACTGGACGCCACAAACAAATAACGGAAGTGAGAACCGGAGGGGTTACCGCCTTGGAACGGTCAGTGGCAAAACAAATTGCCACTGGGGGTTTAAACCAGGTTCTAGGGTGCACCAACCTCACACTTGCCCCAACAGGTTCTCGTATCACAAAACAAGTACAAATTGTCTTGGTGAAATAACTCCAACCCACCCATCAGCTCAACAATGTTGCATGCAAAAGCATACAAACATATAAACATAAGAATTTAATAGCATTGCAAAGCCAAAGGGCGGGTACTCAATGATTTTACAGAGACCAGAGCACCTGGAGTAAAATCAGCAAGAACACGATAACAGGGATAAAAGAAACAAATCGAGCTTCTAGGTTCTTTTTAGAAAAGATTTCCCCATAAACTTTCATAAACTATTAAACCCCTGCCACCGTCGTGCAACCAAAGAGGTAAGCATAATGATCAACTGTAGATGGGTTAATCACCAGGCCTGCAGAGCGCTGTAAAATATCATGTTGGTAACCTTTCTTTTTAAATTTACAGATGGTTTTTACGAATAACCGGGAGAAATTAACATCGCCTTTTATCTTCTTAAGTTTAAAAATTAAATCTCCATACAGAACTGGCTGTGAAATACCTTGTTGCAATAGTGATTTTAAACTGCACCTGTATTTATGAATTAGATCTGGATATCGGCGATAAAACTTGCAAAAGGTTTTCCTTAATTTGTGATACCGATAACCTTGTTTTAAAAGTTTTTCTGTAATGCAGAGATTACGTTCATTGAAATCATTCACATTGTTGCAAGCTCTTGAAAAGCGAACAAGCTGTGAGATATAAACCCCGTAAGAAGTCGCACGAGGAACATCGCCGTCTAGAAACGGAAAATTTACCATATTAAAATTAAAATCATCTCTTTTATCATAAATTTTAGTAGTGACTTAACCATTGTCAATGGATAGATTTAAATCAAGAAAGTTTGCTTGCTTTTCTGAAGTGTTCGCTTTATTAAGCTGTAGTTCTTTAGGATAAATCTTATTAACCAGTGATGGAAAATGGTTATTATCTATATTTAATAAATCATCAAGGTACCTCGATGTGTTGTTAAAAGCTGTAATAATATCATCTTGATGTTCGGTAGAAAGAGATAACATAAAATCTCTTTTATAACAGTATAAAAACAGATCAGCAACACGGGGTGCACAATTAGTACCCATTGGAATGCCAATTACTTGTTTATAAATAGAGGTACCAAATCTCAAATAAATATTATCCAATAAAAATGTGAGCGCCTGTATAAGGTCTTGACAGGTCCATGAAGTATAATTATCATAAGAACCATCTGTAAAGAATGCCCTCTGTTCATTACAAGCAATAAATGTTTTATTTTCTCTAGCATAAGTTTTTTCAATGAGACTGGTTAGCTTGTCTCTTATTAAATTATGAGGGAGAGAAGTATACAAGGTAGAAAAATCATATGTAGACAAAGAGAACGCCTGAAAATTATTTGATTTAAGTTTCTTCAAAACGTCATTTGAATTTTTTATAGACCAAAATAAATTTTTGCCAGTAGTTTCAAAAACTTTTTCGAAATACCTAATTACATTTTCTTTTATAGCTGTAAGACAAGATGTTAAGAGCACGGATAACTTTGTAGTTGTACAAGAACTAGAGTTAGTGATAAATCTTGCTTTGTACGGTGTTTTGTGCATTTTAGGCAACCAATACATAGTAGGTACTTTGTCTTGTTTCGGCTCAACACTGATTCTAAATGTAGTAATTTGTAGAGTGTGTGCAGTAACAATATCACTCTCAGATGAAGAAGTCAGTGTATAAGCATTAGTGCTATTAAGCTCTTCAGTTTGAACATTTATATAGTGTATACGTCACACTATAATAACATTATTTGAAGCCTTATCGGCAGGTGTTAAAACAAATTTGTTGTGAAAATCTTGAATACCCTTTTTCAAATGACGAAAGTTAAAACGAGGTCGAGGTGTTTCTTTTATAGAAGGATATACGAGTGTCAATTATTTTGAATATTTGTTTTTTCCAGTTTGAAAGATCGTTAGGCTCAGCATGTTCTCGTTTACACCATTTATTGCAAAAAGAGTTTAAAGACTCTGCAATTTCCGCACGACAGGTATTAAAGTCGATGTCCGATGGAATTCTGCATTTTAGACCTTTTGATATTAAATTGCGGATTCTAAAGTCTTTGATAACATTTAGATCCCCTGTAACGATATGACCAGCAGGTTGATAGCAAAATTTTGAATTAGAACAGTCTCAAGATGATGGTGTGTTTTCAACAATCTGTAAATCCGAGGTAATTTTGTTGTAATTGAAAATTGTGTTTCTAATAGGCTTGTTATATTTATAACAAACGATGGGTGTTTCAGTATTTTTGAAATAATTAGGTATAGCCGATTCAACAGTTTTATCTTTAAAGATACTTGGAAGGTCAATAAAATCTATGACTTTATTTAAAAATGAAATTTTAAGAAAATGTCTTTGGTGATCAGATTCCAAGTCAATGTGTGGTCTAAGAATATGCCGAGTGTAACACTGAATAAGGCTTGCAACTTCATAAAGTGGATGAGTTCTAATAACAATATCATCGGCTTCCTTATCCACTTTTTGTAAACTAGAAATAGAAAGAGAAGCTAAACGCGACAGCTAGCATGTCTACCAGAATGTTTTAAAATATTTTGAAGGTCATGAATAGAACAATGAATACGTGATTTTCTTTTGATGTTACCATTAATCCTTATCCTGTGTTACCATTAATCCTTATCCTGTGTGACCTCGATTTTCGTTTTCGTAATTCTAGCAAATCAAAAATGTCAAAATCAGGATTTTTTTTAATGTTGCCTTCTTGATAAATATTATCATTTAATCCAAGTGGATAGGATGTTTGGAGTTTTTGTATCCATTTTTGCTCCGATATAAGTCTAGCTCTAATTTTAAATACTCTAGAAGCACTGCTATCAAATATAACTTTTTCAACAGGTTGAATATTAACATGTTTTAAAGTGTGGCCTGATCGTTTGAAATGTTTATATAAAAATGTATTGGTTTTATGAGTGTTTCTTATTTTCGAACAGTGCTGACTAAAACGTGTTTTCAAAGGGCGCCCAGTTTGTCCAACATATTGAATCCCACAATATAAAGCATTTCAAGTTAAAACATAAATAATATTATCTGATTGTCAGTCAATGTCTGAATCGATGTTAACTGAAAAAGTTCTACCATTGACTGTAGATTTAATTGTTGAACTACATTTAAAAAAAAACTGCAGCACTTGCACCTCTTTAAATCGCACTTGTATATAAATGGATACGATCTGCGTCTTCTGTTAAAATATATTCGCTAAATTACGCTTATTATAATTTCTATAAAATGTTGGAAAATTCTCTACAACCTTCCTGTCGTAATACTTTGCATCAGGTGTCAATGTGTTGCAGCTACCAAATAGCGGGTACCCTGTAGCGTCCGCAAGATGGCGACCAGTTAAGAAACGAAAATGTATGTGCTATTTTGTTTCAAAGGGATATCAAATATTACGAGAACAACAAAGTTGTCATAGAGTAAAAAGCTGAAATCAGTCGTCGCTCTCGCTTCAATTTTGAAAAAGCCAATTAGGTCATTTATTTTTATCAATTACAGGGTAAAACGGACACACCGGCAATAAAGCAAGCAATCGTTTAATCAATCAACAATCCTTTTCATTATATGATCCAAGTATACAAGTCTATACCTTACAATATGTATACAAATTGGAAACAAAATAGCACATACCTTTTCGTTTCTTAACTGGTCGCCATCTTGCGGACGCTACAGGGTACCCACTATTTTGTACAGGGCAGCCGTTACACGACAGTGATCTTGAAGCCTGGATCTAAGGGCTGTATGTACCAAGTGTGTTGTTTCCAACACCCTCGTACATTTCATCAAACATTTCAGTCGGCATGCAGAGGAATTTCTTTAAGGTTTTAGAATCATCTCTTTTGAGTTCATATGAGGTACAAATGTAATCATAGAATGCTGCCAAAGTTGCACTGTATCTCGGAATGAAGCCGTAGTCTTCTCCAAATGGGACTTGCTCCGGCTCCACTTATACAAGGCCTCTGATGAACATGTGAATATTATGTTGTTTTGGGAGACTTATTGGTGAGCCACAGCAGCTATATACTTTATCCTCAAGCGTTGTATATCTTCCATCCTGACAAAGGAATAACTAAAAATATTGTTATTTAGCTTTATCCTTTTCCATATGAAATTAAAGTGTTCAGATACAAATAACTATTCGAGTCAAGAAATTAAGATACGTTATGATTCGTAGGTCGTATTTACTATAAGATTCGTACGCCCGCGTATGCCGTTTGTTTCCAGAACGTCAACCAATCGTTACAATGCGATTTCATTAGCCGTGAAACTTCGGATTGAGTTAGTTACAATACGTAATTATTCGCTATGTTTCGCAAACTTGTCGCAAAGATTCGTCATGGGATCGCCCTCGATCGCTTGATATGCAAAATGTTTGCATATTATGCAAATATATGCTAAGTCGGACCTGACCACGTGCGAACTCTTACGCAAGTTGACGACAGCTGTGCGAAAACGTTGCGATCGTTTAGCGTATTGAAACGAATGTTAACGATTCACTGGCGAAACTTTCAATCGCCACACATTTTTTAACATGTTAAAAATTTCCGACGAACTAGAAAAATCTCAGCGATTGATAACGCTCATAAACGCTTTCGCACGAACACCATCAACGAAGTACAACGTACATATACGGATGGGAACGAATTAAGCCCTAGCCTTCTTCCCCAGTAGACGCAAGTTGACGTTGGGGCGGGGGGCTTTCGCCTAAGGGTTAGGAGGCCTTAAGGCCTTAATTTATTTTTGTTTTGTTATATTAAATTACTGATTATCGCGCAGACCATTTTTTGTCTGTCTGCTATCTATGTACATGTAGAACATGTATTTTAATAACTGCATAAATAGCGTGTATGCATTTAATGCAAAACAATTGAACGCGTAATGTCACAAATATAATGGTCGAAAAAAACCGCTATTTAAAAGCTATCCTAAACCCTTTGTAGTTAAACGATCTGAAGTGAACACATATATCGATATCTTCACTGCTTAGATACCAGCCACGGTGTTTATCTGATGAAGTTTACGAGAATTAGTGAAGCGCCAGGTCATTATTCCCTGGGCGCCGTCATTGACATTTACATTTTACATGTACATGTAACTGGATTACCACGGTGCTAATATGTTGATGGGTCAACATGAGGACGAAATGTTGAGTGAGATGATATTTTGAATTAGTTGAATTTCTTCTGTGTTTATTTATTAATGACCAACACGGCTGTTACAATAATTTATTTAAAATGTGTACAGCAAACGCCAATAATAACATTATAATAAAATCTTATACACACAAGATACACAGTATGATATATATTTGACATTTAGGTATAATGTTTATAATTTCATTGCCAGGTCATTATTGTCGAAAATTAAAGCATTACTTAAAACATAATTGTATGTCACCGCAACAGTTTCCATATCATCCTCCCTTATACTATCTTTAACAACAATCGATGATCATAGCAAATGTGTGCAAACACGGTTAAATATTATAATTGTTTAAAATAACTTTTCTATCATTCAATATTGATACAAAAGTATAAAACTCAAAAGTAAGGGATGAGTATCATCACCCTTTTAGCTCCGTATGTGTTTTCACGAAACAACTTTACATGATATTCCTATATTTTGCAAACAGGTTTATCAAATATGATTTAATACAAAATCAAAGATAAAATTAATAACATATTACCTGTTTGATCACGTGCGGAATTGTTCAAGGCTACGATGCTAGGAAAGACAAGACTTTCTGAAGTTTTTCAAACCGTGTCGGCGGAGCCAACAGCACATGTTAAAGAGACAGAAACCCAAAAAATATGGCGTAATTTAATAATAAGACAAAAAATTAAAATAGTTAAGATTACTCGTTAAATAAGTTTAGTATAAAATAAACACAAAATTTGTATTTAAATCATCACATAAACCCACAATCGAGCATTGTTCATTACAAATCATTTTCTGTCGCCTGGAAGATCAAAATCGAAACGGTTTTAATTCGGGTAGCATCGAGCGTTACCAAAACTACTCCTAACACAAAATGTTATCCTACCTTTGTTAGAGTTGTCAGAACAAATTTAAAAAAAAATTTCAACTGCGCTAAAGTCTAGAAGAATATTTACACAGTAGGATAATTTGATGATGTTTATCTTTCTTATTGACGTCTCATTTGTTTAATCTTTCATAGCATCGTAACTCCATTATTGTTGTTGAAAGCAACTACAGTTTGATAGATGATGTTGTTTATTAATTAATTCTCTTTTGAGATGCGGATGTTATACGATAAAACCGAAGATTTGTTAAAGGTAAGCCTACGGTTTTGACCATTTTGATTTCGATTTTATCAAAAATGAAATTTGCTTTGTTGCTTGTTATGTTACATCATACCTTGCGTAATAACCAAAAGGCAAGCATGTAATTTCATTGATATTACTAGAAAGAATGTTCAAGATCCTCACTGATTAAACTTATTGAATACGAGGATCGCCGGCTACCAAGAACGTTTTCTCTGTAATTGAGGTCAGTTTCTTCGTCGCTCGATGATTCGTCCCAAGACCTTGATTTGCATACAGTCCCACAAAATATGTTGCACACAGATATTGATTCAGTGTCTTCGGCACCATTCTCTAATGATTCTTTAGTAAAGAATTGAATCTCATGTTTGTTTTTAAATGTAAAGTATAATTCAGCATTGCTTTCTGTATTGTCTGAACTTAAGTTGCCAAAATCACGTATTTCCCATGTTTCCTTTAATTTTTTTTCTATATGACTTCGTGCGAAAGTTTCCAGTAGCTCGTTATCTTCGTATGACGAATGAGAAAATGATCTTACTAAAAGAATGTTAAACAAAAACAAAAGTGCACCGCTCCCGAGAGTTATTAAAGTTTTCATACCTGTTGAGAGATCTGTGGCATTTCCATACGAAACGACAATTACTACTACCAATGCCAAAAGTAAAAACATCAGAACAATTTCCAAGAATGCTTTACAATATAGCCAGCTTCTGGACCCGGGTGTCAAAGGAGATGGTATTGATGAAAAATGGTTTAGGAAAGTCCTTGAGACATGCAAATATTTTACTTTGTCATGTTCATTTGTTTTAAAGAAATAAGACATGTCGCTTGTCCTAAAAAATATACCATCTCTTTTTACGACAATTGATCCATTTAAAGTTTCCTGACTTTCCACCAATACTTTCGACAAAACTTTGATTAAGTCTTTGTTAAAATTTCTTATTTTGGTATTAACGTTTCGAATACTTTGAACAATGTAAGTTGCTATCAGTACAAAAAAACTGAAGTAAATTAATAAGTTATCAAAATTTAGCAAGCAACCAATCATAACATATAAACAACATTTAGCCAAAAACACTGCAGCGTCAGCGCATAAGTATATGAAAGCCATATTCGCTAAGCTAAAGACGAAGTACAGGATAAAAAATGCAAAAAGTTTTAAGCATTTAGAGTTTCTTTTAAAACGTGGGTAATATAAATAAAGAAACACAAATACAGCCCGAGTGAACAAGATAAGAATTGGAAACGCAGTTATACAAATTTGAAAACATAATCTTATTAAAGAAACAGGTAAACACAAGATTATTATCGTGAGCCATGCTTTTACCAATGACAACCTCGAAAACCGGACTTCATAAAGAATACTATTAGACCTTCTGAAAAATGTGATTACCGTTTCGCTTGCATTGTGCAGTCCAGTGTTAATATTTTCAGTCAGAGTGTTATACATAATTTGCCGTAGATATTGTTTGAATATTGATTTAAATTTCTTTAATTTCTTCAATCGTCTAAACCGAATAAAAAAGAATAAAAAAGTTAGAATTGCTACAGAAAAACAGTATGTAATTACTCCATAATTCCATTGAAGCTGTTTTTTAAGATTAGTGTCGGACTCCTTGAAGACGTTAAGAAAAACTAGTCTAATAACAAAAGGGGAGGACAATATTAAAACAATTATTATCTTAAGTAAATAATTAAAGCACAAATGAATCAGGTCATAGTAACAACATTCCTTTAAGCCTTCGAAATCCGAATTATCTTTATTGCATTTACAGAAAATGTCGTTAAACATCTGCACACAATCATGAAAAACATTATTTAATGCCGAAATGTTAGACGCTTGTGACTCGAACCTTCCGTCATCGAGAAACAAGTATACAGAATTGGCGACTAGTTTGGCGTCCGTATACCAAGTTCCATGCGATTTGCAGTTTTTGAAATTATCTTTACCTACAATTTTCACTAATCTCCTATGAGTTGGCGGTCCCGTTCTTTCATTCTTAAGTTTTATGGGAATGTGAACTTTTCTCTTTTCTGCATATCTGTCATGATAAAGTGACTTTGGAATAAGCTTTCCCATTTGACAAAATATGAACAAATACAGAATCCAAACAAAAACTAAGAATGTTTTGGTCCATTTATTTTGTTCAAGTTTCAAACATGTAATGATACCCTGATCATTTAATGAACAACATAATCCGTATCCTGTAATTGTGCCATTACACACATAAAAAGTATCAGCTTGATCTTCATAGTTCTCATCATTTTCACTTTCGGGTAAAACTGATTTCAATAAAAATCCACTTATTGTTTCTATCGCCTGGTGGTTTGTCATTTCTGCTAGGCAGTCCTCTGGAATTTGATTGAGGGTCAACGCAACGTCACCAACAGAAATGGCAAGTGTTCCTAAAGACATCACTTCAAATCCTTCATCCAATAACAAGAGATCTTTTCCAGCATCCTCAGTGGCTAGAAACCACGATGATTTAGTAATATCAATGTTATTTTGTGAAGCGTTTTGCGGATTATTCGTCCATGTGAGTTTCATTGATAACTTTATCAGCCGATTGTTTTTAATTGTTATGTTGAACAGACGGTGCTCTTTTTCTGAAATAAAGTTTAAACTGCAGTTCATCAAGCTGGCATTTTTATTCACATCTTCGATGACCATTGATGTAACATGGCCGGTTTTAAAAAGAGCAAAATAAATTGTCAAGACAACAAATAAAGATATCAATCCAAGAAAATTCATTCCCGATTTTTAATTTAAAAATATGACGCGTATTAAATACACATCTAGAGTATTTGTTACTGCTTATCTAGACTTTCTTTTGACTTCCATTCGTGCGCAATTGAGATGAAATATGATATCCACAGTCATTATATTTTTTGACACTTGGTAACACACTCTCATGTAACAGCTGCCCTGTACCAAATAATGGGTACCCTGTGGCAGTACGCAATATGGCGACCAGTTAAGCAACGAAAAGGTATATGTTATTTTGTTTCCAATTGACTTGTATACATGGATCATATAATAAAAAGGATTGTTGATTGATTAAATTATTGCTTGCTTTGTTGCCGTTGTGTCCGTTTGACCCTGTAACTGATAAAAATAAATGACCTTATTTACTCTTTCAAAATTGAAGCGAGAGCGACTAATGAATGACACACCGGCAATAAAGCAAGCAATCATTTAATCAATCAACAAGTCTTTTCATTATATGATCCAAGTATACAAGCCTATGACTTACACTATGAATACAAAATGGGAACAAAATAGTTCCTTTTCGTTGCTTAACTGGTCGCCATCTTGCGGGCTGCCACAGGGTACCCACTATTTGGTATAGGGCAGATGTTACATGACAGTGTAACAGTAACCAAGCAAAAGGAACTAACTAACTTCAGATATTTACTTACTCACTTTAACGTGAGTAAATCAATTATTTCCTTATCTCATTATACGTAAAAAACACAAACAAAAACTAGGAATAGGTCGTTGTATTCAGCGGTAATAAACATTAAACTTTTCAAATGTCTATAGTCGAAGTGCAAGTTGTTCAAAAACTGTCCAAACAAAGGTAGAATCAGTGGGCCAGTAGTGAGCGAATCTTCCGAATGAAAAACTGACACCAGTAGCTCTGGCTATTTAGCTGTCCAACAGACGAACGGAAAACTTTCAACACATCTGGATAAAGCTTCATCTTACAGTACCACTCGAACCTGAAACTAGTGAATGGCCTTAAAATATCCATATTTCTTACATGATAAATAAATATAAAATTTATGACTAAGAGAAAACACCAAACTCAAAACACCTGAAACAAAATTAAATATTTTATTATTACACCCATTTTTCGGTTTATTCTCTGAAAGTTATGTTAAACATCGACATCAATCCAAAAAAAGTATTTACACCTTTAGGGAGGGTGGGCGGGTGCCGACATGTTTACCGCTGAATAGAAACGCCCACCCTCCCTAAAGGTGTACACAGATAAAACCAACACTTACTCACTTTAACGTGAGTAAATCAATTATTTCCTTATCTCATTATACGTAAAAAACACAAACAAAAACTAGGAATAGGTCGTTGTATTCAGCGGTAATATACATTAAAACTTTCAAATGTCTGTAAAGTCCAAGTGCAAGTTGTTCAAAAACTGTCCGAACAGAGGTAGAATCAGTGGGCCTGTAGTGTGCGAACCGTCCGAATGAAAAGCTGACATCCGTAGCTAAGGCTATTTAGCTTGTCTAGCAGACGAACGGAAAACTTTCAACACATCTGGATAAAGCTTCATCTAATAGTACCACTCGAACCTGAAACTAGTGAATGGCCTTAAAATATCCATATTTCTTACATGATAAATAAATATATTGTTTATGACTAAGAGAAAACACCAAAACTCGAAACACCTGAAACAAAAATAAACACTTTATTTACACCCATTTTTCAATTTATTCTCTGAAAGTTCTGTTAAACCTCGACAACCATCCAAAAACAATATTAACAACCTATAGGGCGGGTGGGCGGGTGCCGACATGTTTACCGCTGAATAGAAACGCCTCGAATGGTGTACACAGATAAAACCAACACTTAAATAGCCTAATCGCACGAGATACACGCACCTTTATCCCTCCACACTGACAATTACCGTCAAGTTCGTATTATTCGAAACGGAAATAATTTCATTTAATTTGGTAAAGTTAATGCACAATAGGGAGTTTCGATATCAAATGTGTATTGTACCACAGCGCAATAACGCTTTGCACGATTTTTGGGTGTTGATAGGAAAGAACTGCTCTATTATCAGTAGAAACGCGAGCCAACACAGTTTTAAACTAATCGTAATTGTAGTAGAGCCAGTCGTTGACCGCAGTTGCAAAAACTGGTTTGGAAACGGGTTGAGAAGATTAAAGAAATTGGAGCTTATATAAAAGTTCGCACAAAACTCACAATCCTGTCCGCGTTTGAGCTTCAGTCAGGGGTGGATCCGGAGGGAGTATATTAGGGTTGCATGAAACCCATTTATGGGCAGCAGTATTTAATTTTCATGGACAATTTAAGAATAGAGACATAAAGATATAAAACAATTACATGTAGATAACTTTCTATGTACATGTAAATATACACATGTAAACATGTAATACAATATCACTGTAGGCGATTATCAATGAAATACCATTTAATATTAGATATATTCTTATAACATACTGGAAAATACCGACGGAAAGTCAACTTTCTAAAATAACAAAATATATATCAACTGGTTTTTATTTCAGACTTTAATCTCGAAACCCCTTCTCCCATGTGTATTTGTTCTCCAACTCTCTTAAACTTTCTTAAAATGTTGTTGCTTTCACTTGGAAAGAGAGTATATACATATTCTTGATAAACATTTTAAATATAAATAGAAATCCTTAAAACAGTTTTCGCACAGAGTTTGTAAATGGCTTACTTGTAATGCAATGAGGGCCAAAGTTTTATTAAATCTTTGTTTGCTACATATGACTGTCAAATACTATTTAACATTTGAAACACGGTTTTATTAATTTAGTGCGTTGTGTCGATTTTCATATTCATGATAATTGTTCTGAAAGTCCGTTTTCCTTTTAAAAGTATTTTTTTCAGTGCATCAAGAAGCAAACATGATCGTGATGGAAGAATAGAGTAGGGGGAGAGAAAGCAATTCTTTTTCCAGATATAGTTGTGGTTCTTGCACAGTTTATTTCATCATTCTTTTAACATCTAAAACGAAACTTTCTTTGCACTTCTGCCATAGATACGGCTAGACGGGAATTGTGTTTTGGGAGTATATAATTCCAAGATGACATATACAGTTATTTGAGTGTTACATTTACGACAATGCACTGTTACATTTGTCACAAGCAAACTCTACTTTTACATTTAGTACATATAGCACAACTGAATTCGTTAAATTTGCGGATTCGTGTTGCTTTTGGCGCTTAATGTTAAAGTTAGTACAAAAACTGTTAGTTTTAACGTTCGTCGAAACATTAATTGGCGATATTACATGTAGCGGTGTTACACCTGTGCTTTTGAAGTTTGCATTGATTTCAAAATGCGTTGAAAATGCAGCGTTTTCTTAGCATTACAAACCTTTATTAGATAAAACTCTCAGTAAAACAGTGCGTCAAATTAGTACTAAAGTGTGATAACTGTAGTCCAGTCACACAGCCGACATGCAGCAATTTTGTTTGGGATAAATTAACCAATTCAAAACAAAACTGGTGACATACCTAAATATTACGCCATCTGTCGAATAACGTAAAAATACGGTGAGGTACGAACCCTGTAAGCGACATGTATCTAAATGGAGATATGTTTATATCCGGTAAAAAAACATGTATCGCACAAACTTACGCAAACGTACGTAACGCGATCTTCATGCAGACAGTATACAAAAAACCAACAAGAAACAATTATACCGGATAGGCGACAGTAGACAAAACCGATGACATAATTACGGACGAAAAATAGAATACATCATAAACAAGAGTAGGGTATCGCATTGTGAATATTAATGACAATAATTATAGTCATTTACATCGAAGTTAACACAGATCCGTTTGTTATTATATTATTATAATTATGACAATAGGCATTCATCAAAATTTCTTTTGACATTTTGAATTTAAAACTGGTTATTAAGCCATTTAGTTATTGAAAAGCTATTTCTCCTCGCATAATGTTATTTTATTTGAATAGTCAACAAAACAATAGTCGCCGAAAGCAAAGATTTTCCTGCATAAGTAAACCTAATTGCAATAATGGTTAAACTCAGGCAATGATACAAAACAATAATCTTTTTATTTGAGACTGAAAAATATGAAAAGATTGTCGTGTTTGATGAACGACTATCGAAAAGTTTTTTTTTTAAAGAAAAACAGAACATGACCCGTATCTGTTTAACGTTTACAATACCGCACTTGAAATACAATCAGTGGTTTCATCAGAAAGACAAGAATAGTTAAATGCACATGTTCGAATAGCGTTACTGATTTGTATACTCAACGACAAAATGAGCTTTATCAACTGTGTCTATTGTCGCCTATCCGGTATAATTCACAGTGCCTCGGAGAAAAATAAATACTCTTTGATTGTCATCCTGGTAGAAGATGGTGCTGTTAAAGATGCACGAACTTTGCAAATGGCAATATTAGGCTAAAATTTCAAAAATGAAATTTTTGGACAACATACTCACTGCCATCTTGATTTTTGTGAAGAAAATTAATGTATTTATCGAAGAATGTTTTAATGTTTGCAAGCTCTGTTATGTTCTAATTACGAAGCACATACTAAAAAAAAATCGTTTGCATGAGAAATCTGAAATTCGTGGACAATAAACCAAAATAACTCATACCTGAAATAAGTACATTTTGATGTATCGTTTCAAATCTCGCCATTATATCCCACTGGCAGACCAATCAAAGTAAAGAAAAATAGTGCCATAAGGTTGTATTTAAGTTTGAATGCTCAAGTAGTTTAAAGAAAAAATGCTTAATTAACATAGACCAGTCACACATAAGAAGGAAATACATCTACCACTTGAACTCTGGAATTGCTGTTTGAAAAGTCTAGAAAAAAAATACAGTTATGATCGCGTAAACACTTGCTTACAATATTTTTCAGTCATCCGTCAAATTAATGTCAAATATTGTATGTAGCAAATCAAATTGTTTTGCCCTTCCGAAAGTAGACCAGGAAGTAAAATCATGAATACTGCCAGCAGTTTTTTTTAGCAGTTAGCTTTTCATTTCAGTATTATCTCAACTAAACATTGTAGTAGGATATATTGAGCAGCTTTTGCACATGTTACTTTTGCCAATGTGATTTTTCTTAATGCGGATGCATTCAAATGCTTTTACCTGTAACATCTACATGTCCTTTTTAGGTGTGTCACATTTTACAATATATACAACATATTATTCTTAATAGTGTTTGTAAGGATATGGTCTATTATTTATTGTGCAAATAACTCAACTTTCTTACATAAGCCGCTTCGTTCATCATGTAAGTATGTGGTAGTGGTAGTTATTTAAATTGGCATTACATACAAACGTGTGGAATACAATTTTAGTACGAATGTCAAGATATACTAATGTGGTAAATAAAGGTTTAGTTTGGCTATGCATTTGCAGACAGACAGACACTGTTGCCTCATACAAAATAATATACTATTAAGTAAGTAAATATATCGCCCGAACATTATTAAGATAATGCTGTAAGTTTGTGACTCTCATATAGAAGTATGCATTTCATTAATTTAGTAAATTGTCATGATAACGATGTATGTTAAAATAGTGTTGAGCCGCCAACAGAAGTATACAAGCAAACATTTCATCTGTACATTGTCATGATAACGATGTACATTCAAATACTGTTATGTCGCCTATAGAAGTGAGCAAACATTTCATATATTGAAATTCATGAAAACTATCTATGTTCTAACACTGTTATTACGTGTATCACGATAACGCTACACGTTCAAAACAATGTAATGCCGCTTCTGAAGTGTGCCAGCAAACATTTAATCGGTACATCGTCATGATACATGTAACTCTGCACGTTCAAACAGTTATTATTATGCTGCCAGCAGAAATGTGCAAGGAAATATTTCATCATTAAATTTTCTTGATAACGCTCTACGTTCAAAGAGCGTTGTGCCACCTACAGAAGTGCGCATTAGCACACATTTTATCAGTACAAATCTGCAAATGGTTTAATAAGATAGCAGTAAAAAACATATAAATTCAAACTAATGTCGAAAGCCTTTCTAAAAGCTGTAAACAGATTGGCAAAAGTGAGCTTTATTCCACGCTTGGTACCAATAGTATAAAATAAATTTTGAGCGAAGCAGTAAACTTTTAATCGTTCACGTGCTCTTCCAAGGTATCGTCATCTCTTTCGCAGTATTGATATAAATGCGGATGCGCCGTGTTATAACAAGTGTTTGCTTTCCGAAATACTAGTTGGCCACTAGCATAACCTTTAAATGAAAATGAAACCATGTTGAGGGCCATCGTCAGTCCTCATTGCACTGACGGCAGTTAAAACATAAAAATATTAAAATCTCTGTAACCATAAAATGCATTTCAATAAAGCTCTGCCCAAATAATCATTATCAGTGTATCATTTTATATTTAAGGTGAAAATTGGAATAGTGAAGAAACAAAGCTTGACCTAAATATTCCCTAAAACTGTAATTGCATGTACATATAAGAAAAAAATCCATAAGCAACAATTACCGTAAATGCCCACATGAGTGTAACGATAGAGAAGAAAATGTTGTGTACTTTTTAAAGACTTTTCAAATATAAAGATAGAAATTAACGCGTGTCATTCGTTTACGCGACAAAGGGAGCGACCAAAATATTAAAGGTCACACACACTTTTACTAATATCTCATAAAGTTAACATATGTCAGTCTAAAGGACACACGATCTTGTTGTCAGCATCATTTCACTGATGTGGGCATTCAAAATGGTGTTCTGTTTTGCTTCGTTTTAGTGAATTTATGTGAATGGAATTTTAGGGAATGTTAAGATCAAGTTATTTTTCTCTATTGTTCTAAATTGTCTTACCATAAGCAAAAAAAAAAGATATATTTAATTTAGTAACATTTGTCTTTGCAGTTTCAATGAACGCCATTTATTGCCGTTGTCGAGATTTTGAGGTTTCTTTTTTATCGATTAACAACACTAATTGAATGTACGGGGAGACGTCTTACAGCCGCAACACGACACAAACAATGCTACTGTATAGTGGTGAAATATTAATCTGCCCATTATGCATACATTACACAGTGGTTGAAAGTGCTATTTTGAGACGGGGATATCCTTGCTATTTTAGACAGGTCTTTTGCATTTGTATGTTTATCTTTAAAACTGCATTCACTTCCACATGCGTCTATAACGCAGTTGGTAGGAAGGCAGAAAATAGCAAACGACAATTTTTTTACGCTTGGTGCGGGTTCGAGTCGTACTTGGACCTATAATATTTTTCGTGGCGTTTTATAATGTAGATGTTTATTCTTTATTTGTGTATTTTTAAAAAAATTTTTTTTTGGCCTTATTAATTTATTTGTATGGACTTTTTATTGTAATATTGATATTTCCATGTCACAAATTATATCAGTACAAAATATTTCAAACATATCAAACTATATATTTCTGAATGATCGTCTGCCATACATGTAGAAATTAACAACCGTTTTCACTTGGGAAATAACAAAAACGTGAAACTTTCTATAAATAAACGCTTTAACTTAAAAAAGTATAAAACAAAACTGGCACTAGCAGGACTCGAACCACATACCTTTAGCGTTTGAATGCTGCACTTTACCACTGAGCAATTCCGCTTTCATACCTGCCTAGCGGAAAGAAGACACCTATATACAGCATGAGTAATGGATTTCCAGTTAAGGTAATGACGACTTTCACGCTTTGGTGATAAAGTTAAAAATATCACAACCAACCACCGAATAATGTATGCAAAATGGGCAGGTTAATATTTCACAACTATACTAATGAAATAGATTAAAAGGGAACTTTAAAAGCCACCGAAAACGACAAACATGAAAATATTGGAGGCTCGGTTTTATTAAGCCTGTTCATGTAAGGTCCAGAAGTACGCTAAGATCTGCATTTTACCAGTTCCTGATAAGTATATTCAGATAGGAGTATTAAAAGTGAAAGTGAATAAACGGGGTTACCCGTAAGGGGCCTAAAAAAAAAAGGAGTATTAAAATTGTTTCAAAAAGTGAATTCATATAATTATGTAACGGTTTGATCAAGCTAAAAGTTACATACCTAGACATAATGTTATTTAATTTTAATAAGCATTTGCGAAATTTGTGGTCATTTGCAAAGGCTTTCGAACACTACTCGTAAAAAGTAACGATATGCAGTCCTCATGATCAATAGAAGGTGATATTTACTGTTTGCGGGACTGTTTTTAATCAATAGTCTTAAATTAGAATGTGAAGAATTAGTGAGGTCCACTGATGGGATGGGGTAGCGGTATGGTAACAAAAGTTATTTATAAAATAGTGTAAAAATTTCATGAATTGCTCACTAGCAATCCTTTTTTCTGTCTGAGACTATAGTCTCGCTAGTAATGATTAATTAGGGAAATTTATTATGTTCAAAAGACCTGACAACATCAAAGATCAATTCAATACAAATTTAATTATTTATTTTAGTTCACTGTTTAAATACACATACCAATACCCAGTCTGAGAATAATTACCACCAGATTCTGACATTTTTTATTTTTGTTGGGAAGTTTAAGATAAATCTGTTCAGTGTAGGAGTATTATGTAAAAACTGTTTAATATTATAAAATACGAACTGGCAGTTTCATCTGTTCTCCTAAAAAAATGAAATATGCATATCAGGAATGGCCACATCCAGCATACACAGCCTCCCCACGCAGCCAAAAAGTAGAGAGGAAAGAGAGCATGCTATTACAATAATCAGTTTCATAATGGACGCCACAAACAAATAACGAAATTGAGAACCAGAGGGGTTACCGCCTTGGAACGGTCAGTGTCAAAACAAATTGCCACTGGGGGTTTAAACCAACCTCACACTTGCCCCAACAAGTTCTCGTATCACAAAACAAGTACAAATTATCTTGGTGAAACAACTCCAACCCACCTATCAGCTCAACAATGTTGCATGCAAAAGCATACAAACATATAAACATAAGAATTTAATAGCATTGCAAAGCCAAAGGGCGGGTACCCAATGACCTTACCGAGACCAGAGCACCTGGAGCAAAATCAGCAAGAACACGATGACAAGGATAAAAGAATCAAATCGAGTTTCTAGGTAGTTTTAAGAAAAGATTTCCCCACAAACCTTCATAAACTCTTAAACCCCTGCCACCGTCTTGCAACCAAAGAGGTAATCATAATGATCAACTGTAGATGGCTTAATCGCCATGCCTGCAGAGCGCTGTAAAATATCATGTTGGTAACCTTTCTTTTTAAATTTACAGATGGTTTTTACGAAAACTAAAAGATATTACAAATGTAACATAAAACATTAACTAATAGATATTAAAAACCTAAAGATATTTTGGACAAATGTATGTAAAAAAATCACAAACTGCATGTATACATGTACAGAAGCTTCAATTGAACATTTTATTATATTTAATTTCTTAAAGCTTTTTAAATTTACAAATGGTTTTTACGAAAACTAAAAGATATTAACATGAAACATTAACTAAAAGATATTAAAAACCTAAAGATATTTTGGACAAATGTATGTAAAAACAATCACAAACTGCCTGTATACATGTAAAGAAGCTTCAATTGAACATGTTATTATATGTTATTTCTTAAAGCTTTAATTTAACATTTTATTATACAGGGTGTTTTATAATATGTGTTACCATTTTGTTTCAATCAAGAGATAACATATTAACAAAATAGATGCTATAAAGAAATAGACACGATTATGTTTTATTTGACATATTACAATAGTATATTTGCTTTAAGAATTTACACAAATTAAGTCTCAAACAAATAGTATGGTTTTACAAAATGTGTCCAAGATGACGTCCGCTCTGTCGCAAAA
Source organism: Corbicula japonica (assembly GCA_038501625.1). Lineage (NCBI taxonomy): Eukaryota > Metazoa > Mollusca > Bivalvia > Venerida > Cyrenidae > Corbicula > Corbicula japonica. The sequence goes on along the minus strand of JAZAYU010000416.1, from coordinate 351,172 downwards.
AGACGTCAATGCGTTTTTTGGAAGTTTGCAATGTTTTTATGCTGTTTTTCAAGAACTGATTCCGTCTGCTCAAATTGTTGAACTATTTTGTGTATTTTCATTTTGTTCAGTTTTCCATCGTGTGAATATTGTTTTTATAGATTTGATTACAGTAACTGGTGAATATGTTTCATAATACAGTTTAACAACTTTTGCTCACTTTTCAAAGGGAAACGCCATTTTGAAAAACTGACCAAGTTTGAATATTTCATAATGCCATCATAACGTCAAATATTTTCCGGTATTTTTTGTATGACGTAAAATTTTATTCCGTTATCTTTAGAATTATGTATAACATGACTATATTATATTGAATATATATATATTAATGTCTTTAAAGGTTATCCCTCATATACTGGAGCAGGGGTTCCCCTGGATCCGTGTCCTGTTGCTTTAAACACAGAACCAGCCAGTGGTGTAGCTTCTAGCTCCTCCCCTTCAACGCCATATCTTGAACACGTGATGTACATCTCGTCGAAGTTTTTCCCGCCAAAACAACAGGATGTAGTACGTTTGGCGGGAACAGCAATGTGACTAAGCTCCTTTCCTTTATAAAGTAATTAAAAATATCAAGTGTAAAGCAGATAATCATAAACCTTGCTATACAGTTAATAGAGAATCGTTTTATCTCCCACTCTGCTTCATCTTGAATTCAAACAGAACAATTAAATTACAATCTAAATGTTTCACCTTGGGGTAGAATATGGTAGCCGATACAAAAAGTAGATATACTCATTTTTCTTCAACGTTTGTCCTTTTATAATACCACGTCAGTTTTGCACAACCGGCTTATACAAAAATGTACAATACAATACAATACGATTTATGTATGAGTCGGAAAGACAAGTGCATTGAAACAACAAAAGTTCTTATGAGCTTTTTAACCGACTATAATAAAAAGTGTAAACAGGGTAATAAAACGTGTAAACAGGGTAAAAACAAGTGAAAAGAGGTTGAAATAAAAGCACAGACTATTCAACGAGTGTCATAGCATAAAGCAGCACGTTAAAAAGTTAGATTTACGTAACTGTTTGCCAATCGCTTGTTTTGACTACAATGTATCAATGGCATTAACCAAGGATCAATCTGGGAAATTCAATGCCTGAGACGGACCGACAGTTACTTGAAAATGATGATGATGATGATGATCTGGATCTAAACTGGTCACAGCAATGACCGCCGCTTAAAGGTGTTTGGCCATGTATCAGGACAAAAATATTACTACATCTACATATAATAAGTGTTTTCACAATTAAAATTTATAAATACAATCATAGGTAGTATATTCTTTAAACATGTTCTTTGTTTTGTTCGATTTTTTCTCGAGACCTCGTTTTTTACTTGCAATAGTTATTGTGTTCTTCATATTTTAATGTGTTCAGATATTGAGTGTGTGAAAACAATCTCGGCAATCAGATCATACCAAATGTAATGGTTTCTCAAATTAGAATACAGTTATAAGACAAAATAGCATGTATTTAACATTTATCGGCAGGGATCGTAAAAATCGTTTGTCATTCACACTGGGAAAACTAAGGCGGAGGAACTGGGGCGGGGCTCTGAAGCTTCGAGATCAATTGCTGAATTTTTGCTGGTAACCGTTTCCATATCAAATTACATCATTGTTCGGAACTTACACTTTAACGGCTATACAGTCGATCAATTCACATTAACCAATTGATTTAAATTGTGCGTGAACACAATTTTGTGTATAAAAATCTGTTCAGGTAAACGTCAATAATAAAACACATGTACCTGTTTCTGGGTCGAATCGGATGACCTTTCCTGCGAAGAAACAGGCTACCCAAATCTTGCCTTCTGTGTCCATACTCATTCCGTCAGGAAACCCTAAAGTTTTTAACGTTTCCTCTCCGCCAAAGTCGACACACACACGTTCATTGCCTGCAATAGTACGTTAGGTATCAGTGTTAATTGGGTTGGTTTCCTTCATTGAAGAAAAATCGCACATTACAACTAAATTTGTGTTTCCCTTATGGGAGTTAATAGCACATAACAACTAAATTTGTATCATGTTTCCCGCAAGGGAGATAAATCGCACATTATAACTAAATTTGTGTTTCCCTCAAGGGAGATAAATCGCACATAACAACTAAATGTGTATCATGTTTCCCTCAAGGGAGATAAATCGCACATTATAACTAAATTTGTGTTTCTCTCAAGGAAGATAAATCGCACATAACAACTTTATGTGTATCATGTTTCCCTCAAGGGAGATAAATCGCACATTTTAACTAAATTTGTATCTGTGAGATAACCGAACTTATTCAAGAATTTTTCAGTTTAAATGTATCTAATTTTTTTGAGCGAACGTTAACAACACATCAATCTATAAACCATTCTCTGACAATGATCTGTTAAGATAAAGATCGGTTTACATACAAAATACCTATTAATCTCTTATCACATAAATATAAAAACGGAATAATAGTGACTAACAATTATAGTAAATTAAGTTGCATCACCACTTGCGTTACATTATATCATACCACTAAGAATCTTAGAAACCCGAAAAATTATTTCAAATCAATTCAACGAAATTGTATAACATACTCATAGTTCCCGAATCCAGGTCAAAGTCATAAGCGTACACTTTCCTCGGTATAGAGTCTATATAATACATGGTACGGTTGTCTGCCGTCCAGGCAAGGCCGTTAGATATTGTGACACCTTCTTTGTGTTTTCTCACAGAACCGTCCTTCTCGAGGCTGTAGAGCGAGCCCTGGTTCTTCTCTACCACGGCTGCTTCCTTCTCTAATCCCATGGTGCCTTAAAAGAAACGAACATATTTGGGGCATGCGACGGGAAACGGTGTCTTCGATGATATATTTTGGGCATTTTCGTTGTTACAATATTTGGAAAGAACTTACATTTACAGGGAGGATCCAGAGGGTGTTCAGTGTGGTTACTCAAAATTCCTATTTAATGTTCATAGGGAGTTTGACCAGAAAGTTAAAACATATCACGTAACTACATGTACACTAAGACTGCCCCCAAACAAACCCCCTTTCTAGAAATCGTGCATTCGACCCTGCAATTATCGGTTGAACTTGTTTTCTCAAAATTACATGTTATAATTAATTAAGTTACACATCTAGCAACAAAATGTTATTTTGTAACACGAACACAATAAGCAATGTCGTCTGCTAATTTTTATGACGTCATTTTAAGGTACCATGTCAACTTTCCGAGGATACCCTTTCCCCGATTACATGTAAGGTCGGAAAAAAGGTAAGAATGGAAGATGCAATAGTGTATTATAAAATGTCATTTGTTTGTTTATTGTTTAAAGAAAACATGTTAAAAGTTGCAATGCATTGCTTTGGAATCTGTCACCTACTATGTATCATGCATATACAAACCGAACCACAGCCGTCCTGACGAGTCACATTTGCCGTCATTGATTCGGGTCCCTTTGCCTTCATCTACAGTCTGTAGCACAGTCAGCTTCTTCGTATCCCAGTCAAAGTGACAGATGGACCTGCCCACTGAGACAATGTAGCCACCTTTACGACATGGTACAACAAGCGAACAGTAGGTATCTGGAATATATTTCTCTGATTAAACAAGGTTAGCTTATTCTTTTATTAGTTTGCTTTAATGATACTGACTTATAAACGAAACAGTTTTGCGATGTTGTACGTCAATCAGTTGTCGAGTTTGTACAACATGTACAACAACGCCATCAACGTAAACATTGCGATTATAAATCAGAGGCACTGGTCGGACAAATATTAAAAATAAAAAAAAAATATAACTGACAATGGCAAATGATGACGTAAAACAAGCCTATGATGATGATCGCCTCCTGCATCACATTGTCAAATAAACAGGTTTGCTTACTCTTTTCTATCTATTAATTTATAAAAAGGCCGGGTTTTCAAAAGCAGTGATCATCTTGATCGAAGATTAAATAGGAAAGCGTCTGTAATGTGCAATTACTATCTCGGAAAAATACAGAACAGCAGTAAACTAGTTCGACTCCTAAAGCCGGATTATGATACATGTTCTCGCTAAATTGATCCGCACATTATTTTAAGAAAACTTTGACCTAATGGAATCCATAAATGCATCAATGTCAAATCAAAATAGTTATCATTCTTAAACCACAAGTTGGTAGAAATATGAAAACTTTTATCAAACAATACAATAACCAATTTCACAAGTTTACCAAATTTATGTTTCTCATCTTTTCCTGTTGCGGGAGACCATCTGTGCACGGATCCGTCGTTGATATCTACATACAGCAAGGTTTGCGTCCTCTCGTCCCAGTGAGGGCCCTCACCAATCGTTACACAGCTCTTCTCGATAGCTGTCTCAACCTGTAGTGCCATGACTTTTTTATAGCAGGTAACTGGTGAAATTTATCTAAAAAAATAATTAAATATTTACTCAGGTTTGTTTTTACTTCTTACGGAAATGGAAAAGATGTTGTTTTCGGGCAGTCACATTAACATAATATGCCAATTAGATACGTGCTAATGTGAGAAACTATACCATGCTGTAATATTTAACGTGTGAGTAAGGAATGGACACATGATTTATGTAATTTTGTAAGAAAATTAGTATCCATCCCGTTTTGCATTTATATTTATAACTATTATCACATAAAAATTTATTTAAACTTAATGACTGTTTAAGGGAAAACAATTCGGTGGTCTTACTTAATCTACAGCAAGTAATCCCATGATTCCAATATATAAGTACAGAGTCAAAACAAATTTTAGCGAGCGAGAAGGATGTGCAACTCTAGCCTGCTATCAGTAATGTATATAATACATGTACACAGTCAGGTAAAACAAGCATCGAGCTTAAACCCTAAAATTAGTATCGCTCTACCTTTGCTAACGATTTCTAATTTAAACTGTATTAGCTTGCATTCATGCATTTGCGCTCATGATGTGTTTATACCAATGTAAAAATTATTATTTATTATTTTATGTTATAATGCATTAGTATGGAAATTAACTTACATGTAAAAACTGAATGAAAAGTCCCTTTATCGCACAAAAGTTATTGCACTATCTTATTGACATTTAGATAGCAGACGACAATCCAAGGTTGACAATAATGGTCCCCTAATATTTATCAAAGATCACCACAGGTATAGTACGCCAATGATAACTAGACAGTCACGTGGCAGAAAAGTAATACCAATAATGTCAGCACTAAAATATTATTCAACATTTAGATCACAATTGTTTATATACAAGAGTACTGCGCACTGTCAAGTTTTCCATTATCATTTATACTAAATCAGTGTCTTGAAATATGCAATACATTTGTATATTTGCCACCGCTGTAAGATATAAGATATAAGATGTGTCACCTCTAATTAAAACAAGAGCCAGTAGGAAACGACTGCAAGCTCGACTATTCGAAAAGTCAGAATTATTAAGCACATTGTAACTGAGCTTCATTTAAACTGGGGAGTGATTCAGGAGTTTATGACGCCTCCAACAAACACACATGAACAAAAGTTTCTTAATCCAAGTTAGGAAATCAATAAATTACACTTAATTTATTCTTGTAGATTTTTTAGGGTTTACACAACCCAGCCCATAAACCACTGATCCCACACCCATCAACTTACTATCCCTGCCCACCTATAGTGGTGGGGCGTGGTGTAGTACAGTATGGTATGCTGGTTGCTGGTGTTGTCATTGTTGGTGTTGTTGTTGGTGGTGCTAGTGGTGGTGTTGGTTGTTGGTGTTGTTGTTGATGTTGTTGGTGGTGGTGTTGATGTTGTTGGTGGTGGTGTTGGTGTTGCTGGTGTAGTAATAGTAATAGTAATAGTAATAGTAATAGTAATAGTATAGTATAGTATAGTATAGTATAGTATAGTATAGTATAGTATAGTATAGTATAGTATAGTATAGTATAGTATAGTATAGTATAGTATAGTATAGTATAGTATAGTATAGTATAGTATAGTATAGTATAGTATAGTATAGTATAGTATAGTATAGTATAGTATAGTATAGTATAGTATAGTATAGTATAGTATAGTATAGTATAGTATAGTATAGTATAGTATAGTATAGTATAGTATAGTATAGTATAGTATAGTATAGTATAGTATAGTATAGTATAGTATAGTATAGTATAGTATAGTATAGTATAGTATAGTATAGTATAGTATAGTATAGTATAGTATAGTATAGTATAGTATAGTATAGTATAGTATAGTATAGTATAGTATAGTATAGTATAGTATAGTATAGTATAGTATAGTATAGTATAGTATAGTATAGTATAGTATAGTATAGTATAGTATAGTATAGTATAGTATAGTATAGTATAGTATAGTATAGTATAGTATAGTATAGTATAGTATAGTATAGTATAGTATAGTATAGTATAGTATAGTATAGTATAGTATAGTATAGTATAGTATAGTATAGTATAGTATAGTATAGTATAGTATAGTATAGTATAGTATAGTATAGTATAGTATAGTATAGTATAGTATAGTATAGTATAGTATAGTATAGTATAGTATAGTATAGTATAGTATAGTATAGTATAGTATAGTATAGTATAGTATAGTATAGTATAGTATAGTATAGTATAGTATAGTATAGTATAGTATAGTATAGTATAGTATAGTATAGTATAGTATATAGTAATAGTAATAGTAATAGTACAGTACAGTACAGTACAATACAGTAATAGTATACTATAGTATAGTATAGTATAGTATAGTATAGAATAGTATAGTATAGTATAGTATAGTATAGTATAGTATAGTATAGTATAGTATAGTATAGTATAGTATAGTAATAGCATAGTAATAGCATAGTAATAGTATAGTAATAGTATAGTGTAGTATAGTGTAGTATAGTGTAGTAATAGTATAGTAATAGTATAGTAATAGTAGTAATAGTAATAGTAATAGTAATAGTAATAGTATAGTATAGTATAGTATAGTATAGTATAGTATAGTATAGTATAGTATAGTATAGTATAGTATAGTATAGTATAGTATAGTATAGTATAGTATAGTATAGTATAGTATAGTATAGTATAGTAATAGTAATAGTATAGTAAAAGTAATAGTATAGTATAGTATAGTATAGTATAGTATAGTATAGTATAGTATAGTATAGTATAGTATAGTATAGTATAGTATAGTATAGTATAGTATAGTATAGTAATAGTAAAGTAATAGTATAGTAATAGTATAGTAATAGTATAGTAATAGTATAGTAAAAGTATAGTAATAGTATAGTAATAGTATAGTATAGTATAGTAATAATATAGTAATGGTATGGTATGGTATGGTATGGTATGGTATGGTATGGTATGGTATGGTATGGTATGGTATGGTATGGCATGGCATGGCATGGCATGGCATGGCATGGCATAGCATAGCATAGCATAGCATAGCATAGTATAGTATTAGTATAGTCTATGCCCCCACCCACCCCACAATTACTCAACACTTTTAACTAGCTTGCACGCAAACTTAAACCTGAAATTCTAAGTCAAAAAAGGGGCATAATTTGATTAAAAATGAAAGAAAGAGTTATGGTTCTTTGCATACATAGTCAGTGTCATGATGGTAAACAAGTGTCTTAAGTTTCAAAGCTATAGTAGGAGAAGTATGAAAGTAACTATCTTGCACGCAAACTTTAACCTGAAATTCTAAGTCAAAAAAGGGCCATAATTTAAACAAAATGGAAATTAGAGTTATGGTTCTTGGCATACAAACTTGAATTATGATGATGAACAAGTGTTGAAAGTTTCAAAGCTGTAGTTTAAGTAGTATGGAAGTTATTGTACAGTAGCTTGCACGCAAACTTTTACCTGAAATTCTAAGTCGAAAAAGGGCCATAATTTGATTATCATGAAAGAAAGAGTTATGGATCTTGGCATAAATAGTCAGGGTCATGATGGTAAACAAGTATCTTAAGTTTCAAAGCTATAGTAAAAGAAGTATGAAAGTAACTAGCTTGCACGCAAACTTTAACCTGAAATTCTAAGTCGAAAAAGGGCCATAATTTGTACAAAATGAAAATTAGAGTTATGGTTCTTGGCAGACAAACTTGAATTATGATGATGAAGAAGTGTTGAAAGTTTCAAAGCTGTAGTATGAGTAGTATGGAAGTTATGGGTTTGTACAGTAGCTTGCACGCAAACTTTAACCTGAAATTCTAAGTCGAAAAAGGGGCATAATTTGATAAAAATGAAAGTTAGAGTTATGGTTCTTGGTATACACACTTGGGATATGATGATTAACAAGTGTTGAATGTTTCAAAGCTGTAGTATAAGTAGTATTGAAGTTATGAGTCTGTACAGTAGCTTGCACGCAAACTTTAACCTGAAATTCTAAGTCGAAAAAGGGCCATAATTTGATCAAAATGAAAGTTAGAGTTATGGTTCTTGGCATACATACACGGGACATGATGATGAACAAGTGTGCCAAGTTTTAAAGCTGTGGTATAGGTAGTATTGAAGTTATGAGTTTGTACAGTAGCCTGCACGCAAACTTTAACCTGAAATTTTAAGTCATAAAAGGGCCATAATTTGATCAAAATGAAAGTTAGAGTTATGGTTCTTGGCAAACACACTCGGGACATGATGATTAACAAGTGTGCCAAGTTTAAAAGCTGTAGCTATAGTAGTTTTTAAGATATAGGTAGGTTGCACGTAAACTTTAACCAAAGCGGGACGGCGACGGCGACGCCGACGCCGACGCCCAAGTGAGTACAATAGCTCGACATATTCTTCGAATAGTCGAGCTAAAAAACTGCAACTTTTTATCTTATACTTACAAACTGTCAGAGGCCGTAATTTACGGAAAGGTAGATCGGCCTCTCTATGTTGTATCCAATGATTTAATAGTGCGGCAAAAAATGTAAAAGAGGCCGATATACGTTTTCGTACATTTTATCCTCTGAAGACGACATCACAGGGCCAAATATCATAAATCTGAGGTTGGAGTCCAGTCTCAAAACTCAAAGCGTCTGACTGGCGGAAATGGAGACTAATCTCGAGTTCAACCAAACGAATGTTTGTGATTCGGAACTGGTCCAGTTTCAGTTTTATGAATTTTTTCACACAGGTCTTCTTAAAAACCAGTATTCTGATGTCACTTGTAACAAGTAACAATTCAGTCCATTTGCTAGCCTGGATTCCAGGCGATGAAGTATATTGTTTCTTAAATTTCTAGTAACTGTTAATCTTAAGCCAGTTAACAGACGTCTCTAAACTTCATCAACCCTATGAATGCAGTAGGATAGAAAAATAATCTATAATCTAGCTAAAATTAACATTTTGTCATGGTGTATAATAAATAAAAATAACAAATTTATTAGCAGACAAGTAGCTAGTCTATCAAATTGTATCATGATAATATGTAAGCACCTAAAACCCTTTTCGAACTACCCCTGGATACATTAATACTTAACATCTGTAACCTGTATTTGGCCCTCAAAATACTCTATTAGATTAATAATATGATTGCAAACTACAATCCCATGATTTAGCACACATAATTTTGAGCAAAAAAAGGTGTTTCTATATATAATTGCCGCCTTTCGTCAGTATGTAAGAATTGGTCTGTGCTTGGACTCAAATAATTGAGATTACAGTAAGCCTATTTCCATGCAAAGCATCATTAACAGTACATGTAAAAAAGATAACATGGATTTTTCGTCTGGTAGCATATAGTTTAATTTCTGAGCATTACTTTATAAATTAATCTCGCAACGAACCCCATTGGCAATACGCTTTTGGCTTAAAATGTTATCCATAGGCATAGGTAAACAGTTAATTCTATTTTTCTTGAATTATACACATGTCAAACAAGTGTAGAAGTGTGCTCTTTTGTGCTCTTTATCTGTATCTTTATCTGTATCTTTTTATGTTCTGATTTGTACTTATAATGCGATATAATGTTTTTAATGTACTATGCTCCTAGAAGAATAAATAATAATAAATAAATAATGCATCCATCAATATTAAACTGCAGTTACTGTATCGAGATCCGCGCCTGCCTGACCTTCGCTGCCTCGGTCATTAAGTGTACATGAACCGGTAACGTGTTTCGGTCTTACGAATCGTTTAATCACAAAAATGATATTCAAGTGTTGAAGAAAGCCTGATAACAATACACTCGCGTATTAAAATACAAACCAATCAATCTAGGTTGCTTCTTTATTTATAAAATCTATTATTATGAGTATTCTTTATACATTAACACAGATTCCAAACCAAATGTCACATTGTATTTATATTTAGAGCAGATGGTGCTTCAGATTAAAGGGAAGGAACTTTTGTGACGTATTTCGCAACTTTAAAGCAGGAACGTAGATAATATTTTCCGGCCGAGTATACATGTACTAGACTCCTTAATACAATAAAATTTTCATAACATATGAATAAATAGGAAAAAATATTTTTTTCAAGATAGCAGTTTTTGCAAAAATGATATTACTGACATTCAGAAAAGTGATATCAATTTGGAAGTGGTTTGGTGCTTATCCGTCTTTAACCCCTTTTGATTTAGCTAATGTGCAATTGTACACTAATTTCACTCGTTTGTTTATATGATGTTTAAAATGTATATGTGCTGTAATCGTCTCTCAGAGGTGCCGATGTGAAATAAAACGTTCAAAATTCAACTTCTCCTCTCCGTATTTCTGTATCAAGATAGTAGTAGTAAGAATTTGTACGTCCGTCCGTGCGATTTATTACAGAGTTTTCCGTTTATTTGGTCGTCTGTATTGGGTACATTTAGAATGAAAAATATAAATACTAAACATACAATTGTCTGTTTTACGACAGTTGTTACTTTGTATTTATTTTTTTAACTGTTATAGATCTACTGGATATATTCGTAAAATATAAACTGTATCAATAATAGATATTTTTCTTAATTCCATGAAAGTTTCCTCAAATTGTACGCCAAAAGTATTTCAGCTTAAAGCTGTCTGAAATATTAACACATTTTAAAATGAAATTATTTAGTATAGTATTGATTCCACGAATTAAAGTTTTGTTTTCAAGGATTTTCTGAGTCCTAACTTGACAATGTTAATGGAAACATCGTTGACATGTGTTATAATGGCTTAGCTGTAGTAATATATGTGTACCGCCTGCTCTTTTTGGAAGAAAAAATGTTAAACATTTTGCTCGCGACAAGCAATTATGGAAACTGGATCGGCAGATAGAAGTATAGACTCTTTGATCGAAATGCGGGCACGAGATTATAAAACTGAGAAATGACCAGTCTCAAATCTAAAGAATCTTATTAGGTTAACAAGAGACTTGTCTCTTATCTAAGTTTTATAATATTTTGCTCGTCTAAATCAGCAAGTGCCAATGGTAACGTATAAAATGATTTTTTACATGACAGAACATGCATACATCTCGACTTGTGTGACTATAATTTTAATGAGACAGAGCTGTCAATATGACGGATGGAAACAGTTTTCTACAGTAGTTAAATGTGTTGAATCACCCTCTCTACAACTCATCAAGGAAGACGTATTACACAGTAATTTCGCCTTTCTCTTTTTTAACTTATTACCGTAATTACTCTTAGACTAAGTATTGGGACAGCGATAATGTTGAGACAGTATTATTTTTCACGAAATGAGTTATTTTGTCTCCCTATATTTTGGGACACTGTTGGGATTGGTATTTTTTCAGTGTCCTTATGCTCAGTGAACAATTTGAGAAACATTACTTTTTCGTCCATAAATTTTGAGATAGAACTATTGTAGTTATAATTTTTAACTATCCCAAATCTAAGAGTGATTACGGTATGTGAAGTCGCCTAAAATATACCTGTTAACATGGGCAAAAGGAAGTTGTCGTTCATATGTAGGTGAAAAGGTGCAACCTTGAAAGCCACCGAAAAAAACAGTCAAAATATTGCAGGTTCGGTTTGATTGAGTATGATTTATTTGCAGTAATGGAAATGCATATTATTCCCCATGCCGTCTAGCCCCGTCTGAGTGCTTCTCAATATCTACACATATATGTATCGTGCTCATCAGCTTCCAAATTTTTATTTATTATTATTATTATTATTATTATTATTATTATTATTATTATTATTATTATTATTATTATTATTATTATTATTATTATTATTATTATAAGATTGTTGGAGCAAAAGTTGATTTTCTTTTACACGTACGTGTTTATTATATTATGTTTCACAAACGCAGTCCATAGCGGTTTTTGTTAAGGAAGTTGTTTTTCAACAATTAGTGTACTAGTATTCGGACAGATTATTTTTTCAAAACTGTTTATTTTGGAAAAAGGAAAAACTAAAAACTGAGGGAAAACCCCAGACAACATGATTAAGGTAAATAACCCTGTCAAAAATACTGCCGCCACAAAGGTTATCATTGTCAGACAGTAGTGATTTAAGCCGTACTTTTAGTTGGTGATGTTTTAAACACTAAAAATCATATCTGCATTAATTAACGTATTTTACGACTGAATATTTTTAAGATGTAGCTGTATCCCACCGTAAGTTTGTGTTCGCCAAAATTGAATATTTTGATTTACAATATGCAAATCAATATCAGCTGTGTATTCTGATAGATTATTGATTTATTTCAAGACATGCCCGTCATTCTTTCGCTGGTAATGTGCCATATGGTGTACATGTACAATGAGCTACACTTGCATATCCGGATTTTTGAAAATGCACCTTCTCCCCTGCACACACGCATCTAAAAAGAAGCTTCCGTGTCTAGAGCTTTTGCCGGTAATCGTCAGTTGCCGTTTTTATCAGTATTGTTTTGAGTCAAAAAGGATTCGGACTCTTTTAGTTAGCATGTAGAGAGTTAGTTGCTCTACGCCGTTGACTACTTATGGCTAAACCAATGCCTGGTTGCGCACATTGGGTCTCTCTCAGCGACGAAAAATGTCAATAAGGAATGTGCACTGTTAGAAGACGGGACAAGCTTCTCCAGAAGACTTAGAGAAGAAACGCCATGACATGGTTAGGGAAGCCAAAAACTAATGACGCGAGCGGTTTCAGCGAAGAATATGACCTTATTTAAAATATTAGCAGTTTATATTTATCTGTGTATAAAACAATAATACATATACATGTAGGTTAAAACTATAACCAAATATAGCACTAATTATATATAAATGTAATTTATAAAGTAAAACTTGCAAATTAAATTGGAGCAAACGCCCAAATACATGTGTCATGTTTGCACAGTTATAAATGAGAAATAAGTTCATGTTAAATTACTTCTATACTGTCAAGCGAAATTTGAAAGAAAAGTCGAACTTTACTCAAAAACAAAAGAAACGCCTCATAGCAGGGGTATACTGGTTTTGCCTTTAAGTTGTTAAATTCATTTCAAAATTGTATAAAAAATTGCCAAAATTCTAAATCATAACGAAGTGATTCAGAATATATTAATGAAAAAAAAAATAAAACTCTGTCTAAATTGCTTGAGGACTAATTACTAAATGTCGTCTTGTAAAATTAATAATCAGAGGATTTCTCTGCGTCGCATTTAAAACATATTAAAATGCGTTTTAAATTCATAAAAATTAACATTAAAAGTTTAACATTTAAATAAAATTGACGTGAAACAACGATTATTTATTGTGGACAAATGGTCACGCCAATTATAACTTTTTACAATCTAAAATGTAAACTACGGGTTTCATACATTTTCACACAAATCTATGAAACAGTTCACATTTCTCTCTTGCAAATTTGAACTTGTTCCTAAACACGAATTGTCTGCATCCGGTTTATCACTAGTAACAAATATCCTACTTCTTTCATAATTTCTTGGCAATGATCCAATTCGTTTTTGTTTCTGTTTCATAACTATTTCCAAATTTGCCGCGTCTTTGTGTTCTTTTACGCTTCTCCTATAGTCAGCTGATCGCCGTAACACATTTTCATACTCGGTCACATGATCACAATAAGAACACGGCATATAATCACGTGGTAACCGTTGTATTTTTACTTGTTCGGAGCCATCTAAGGCAGATATTCGAATTCTATTGTTATCCGATTTCAATCTCATGTACGTACAATTTTCACACAAGTGGCGTTCTTCGCCATCACCCAAAAAGCCTTTATTTATAAATTCCTGCGATGACGGCTCTTGGCCTTCTAATGTCTTGCCATTTAATTCGACACAAGTAGAACATTCAGAGTCATCACAATGATCTTTTTCGCATTCGTTGTTTCTTGTTGTTTCTTTTCGTCTTTGTCTAGATTTGCCTCTTACACGTTTGTGAATGCTAGCATATTTAACGCTATGTCTATGGAAGCTTCGCTGTTGAACCGTTCTCAGATCCGACTCACTAGCACACGTCGGCAGGAAGGTTTCCGGTTCATGGGTTTCATAGATTTCATTTAGGAATGACCGTGATGCATCCGGTGTCGAACAGATAGACTCCATGCTTACGCTTAGCATACTGTCTGACACGGATCCACAGCTGCTGCGAGATGCAAGCGTCTCGTCATCGACCAGGGCTGCCTGGCTACTGTTACTGTCCTGTCTACCAAATAATTTGGATTGGACCAGTTTGTCCATAAAGTGCTTGAAGTCTTTACGTTTTCTCGGGGTTTTGGAAGAATCACTGTCGCTTGTTATTGAAGATAACGTTGGCGAATCAGTCGCCAGACGCGGACTCGCGATTGAAGAAATGGGAGGCGATAAAGAATGGGAGGTAACTAATTCTGACGATGAAGTGTCAATTTCTGACACAGTTTGAAAACTTGACGCCTGTGGTGCGGACTCCTGTGATGCAGACGAGGCCGACTTCTTTGGAAGAGATAGTTCAAGCTTCTTCCAGAATCTTTCCGTTTTCTTACTGTTTTCGTGCCCTGGCCATTCCAGATACGTCACGCTGCTAATAATAGACTTTAAGTTATTGTCAACGTCCTTGAACTTTGTAATGTCTTCAAGGACAATAGGTATGATTTTGTGTTTCAGTTTAAGCATTTCATGCTGCGCTTTCTGGTATTCCATTCGGCACCACTCGGACTGAACGTACTCAGGGGAGAGAATCATGATTGTCCGCCGACTGCTTTCAATTGCCCGAACTATGTTGTTGGCAATTGCTGAAATAAGAAAATGTGAATTCAAACTGGCGTGTTCAAAAATATATTATTTTGTACAATTTTAGGCAATATATCACAATAAATATACCAACAGCTAAAATGTAAAGAGATATTACTGAAGACACAGGTTCCCTTTACGTGTCCCATTTTTGTTTAAAAAAACTGTGAATGTTGTGGTGTCAGAAGATGATGATATTCGAATTAAGGTATCCTCCGCATAATTACAAACTGTATATGTGTTTCGTCCATTTTCGATAGTGACCGAGACTGTTTTAATAGGTAATGCATGTTTGTGCCTCTTTTGTATAGTACTGTATGCATTCAAAACTAATGTACTGATTTTTAAAGACCACACATGATAAAAGAAATGAATTGTATTCGGTTCGTCGCAAAGACATAACATTTCAATAACATAATTTATGCAAATACAATGTACCTTCGCCCGGTATGAAATCCCTGAAGTGTAGACAAAGCTTAAAGTTGTGCTCTCTCTCCAGTTTAGGGTACAGCTGATGCAAGACAAACTCCTCATCACGTGGGCAGGACTTGTAGGACACAAAGGCGTCGTACTCCTTACCATCTGTAAGCAAGAAAAGATCAATGGGGTTGAGTCTGTCATTCACGAAAATGTTTGTGATCACATGGTATACATGTATACTTACACTGCCGAAAAAGTCTTCGCCACCACCAAAGCGCATTGATATTTTGTTACGTTTGTTACAAAAAATACTGTTTATTCATGTAATACTGTGGTGTCATCTAATTTCGCGGGGACAAAATTTCGCACAAAACTCCAAAACAGATATTTTCGCGCGGGCATAAATTTTCGCAATAATATGTTTCTAATAAACATGATTTATATTAATATCGATTGAATTTGAATTCGCGCATTACGTTACTTATCGCGAAATACGCGAAATTTAAATGCGCACATATTAAAATGATACAAAGCAAGCAACTAAAATTCATGAATTTAAAAAATATTTATATAGGATGAGATTTTAAGTGGTGTAGAGAAGAGGTTACCACAATGGTATACTCAATGAGCGTATTGTGTTTGCAAGTCAGTCGTGAAATTGTATCATATATGGTATAAAAACAAACGCATGGGCGTTCAGTTGCAAAGCCTTTTTTCTAAGTAATTACTAAAGTCTCAGAAACTACATCGTAAAATATGCATTTTGTTGACCTCCGTAAACTTAAAAGAGAACATAAAATACTGCATATAACGTCATCTACCATAAATGTCACCGTTGTTTTCAGCTATTAATGGGTGTGTATAATGTATGCAGATTTGTTCATAAAAAAGGACAGTTCTCGGCTGTAAACATGTTTTATGCTGTAAATACAACTTGTCAGACGCAAAGTTTTGTTGTAAACCTTTGACTTATCAAAGGTTTGTATTGTCAAGATTTGGTGTGTTTTAACAGGTTGAATGTTTAGCAATTACATAATAAACTTGAGAAAAACAAGTTACACCTTGTTTTGCTGTTTTAACCTAGATGTATTCTCAACTGTGACATGTAATTTCAATAAAACACTAACCAGCATTTGCTCAAACGCCTTAAATGAATATTTTGCACTTTAGTACAAGTCTGCGTAATATTTAACGTTCGATAGGTTCGAAATTCACAAGAGTACGATTTTTTAATGGAGCACCGTTTGCATAGTTTACTTCCTTTTCAATGTTGTTTTGTTTCCATGAAATCTAAAAGACCCTTTTTATTAAATATATTTTGTGAGTCAACTTATGAAGGTCTCTATACAAAGACTGATAAATCACAAAATAGGGTATCTATCCACATATGGTCTTTCATTACAGATGTTCTTGGACAAAGTTTCTAATGTACCAATTGAAAGTATACATTCGTCTCCTTAGCGCATGAACGGTTTAACTGCTATTTGTTTCAATGGTACGTGTACTTACACTGGGTTAAAGGTTATAAAGCTGAGTGTGGAAACCAGTCTCAAATCTCAAGCATCTGATTGGCTGAAATGGCGACCAGTCGCCATTTCAGCCAATCAGATGCTTGAGATTTGAGACTGGTTTCCAAGCTCAGCTTTACTTTGGGCACTGCTTTTGCACTAAGGTCACTACATGTCAGACTTTGAGTCATGATCAGTTGTTACTGAAGGCAACGGACAGTTGACATGCATGATCTATCACGTAATCATAAACAACATGCGTTTATTTTAATTACTTTAAATAAGTTAAGTTGACGATTTATTGTTGATCAGTTTTTATCACAGTGAAGGCACTGGTATTTTTTTTTTCGTAGACATGATTTTGTTTCCGGATGAAATTTTCCATATTAACCATTTTATTTCATTTTGTTTAAGAGGTATGATTTCGTTTTTAAGAAAAAATAATTTCGTTTTAACGAAAGTCTTTCTTGTTTACGAAATAGTTTTTTGTTTTCACGAGATTTCTTAAAAACGAAATACTATTTCATTTCCAAGCAGGCAACTGGTCATTAGAAATTTAAATACTTTGCGTTGCACCCTTTCAAAAACACATGAAAAAGGCAACCAGTAATTAGAAAGTTTAGAACCATTCTAAAGGGCAACAAGTTATTTAATGTTTTTATGTATGTTCTGCATGTATTTGCTGCAAACCAAGGCCGTTCCAATGGAAAAGTGCACATCTCGTTAGAAAACCATTTTATGTAAAATTATATAATTTATAATAACTTACTTAATCAACAGATACAGATCTGGCCTGAACAACGTAGAAATGTATAACATACAAAATGGTTACATATGTTAAAGCCCCAGCCCTAAACTTAAGTAAGAATATATTATTGAAAAATCCTATTTGGCCATATAGACTCTAATATATAAACTCTCTAACAGAACAAACAGGGTCCGATCGAATTCTTATTTATAGACGGGATTTTCAATGATATTGTTTAAATATCGTTAACGAACTTTTAAAAATCTAAATATAGTGAAGGTATTTTTAGCAACCTATTTTTTGCGAATAGACCAAATCATGCATGCGCGATCTCGATTTTTGTGACGTTTCGGAAATCCTACTTTCGCTTTTAGTCGCGCGGACCAAATTTATTTTAGTAAATTAAAATTTTATTAGCCGAATTTAAGGCCGCACATTTGTGCCTATAGTTTTAAATACATGTAATATTTCATACAAGAGCGGGTTCAGTTGAAGTAATGCCGCTTTAATTGCAACCAAAAACTCACCATCATCTTCGTAATTTTGGAAGTAGTGAACAATTTTCAGCATGAACACCAAACGCCTGCGCCACATAAAATACGCCGCAACAAACACGGTGGACACCGCTACAATCACCACGGCAACGGACACTCCAACAACATACCAGTGGAACAAAACCTCTTCCGGAAGTGGTGGTCCTGAAAGTAAATAAATTATAATTCAAAAAATAATATCAAAGTTCTGTTTTGCCATTATACAATGTTAACTACAGAGTTGTCTCTTAAATAGCTAGAGTTCATGTTCTTGGAAAGCGTGTGGAAACAGCAGATATGGTCGGAAGCTCGATGTCTTGAAATTCTGGAGAATTTGTCGTCTCTTTAGGGATTTCAGAGTAGTACCAAAGTCCGATGTCAAACTTTGGTGCCAGAACAAGTTTGCCAGCACTGTTTTCGCAACCGTTAATGATCGCATCCCGCTGATAATTTTCGTACACGTTCAATTCATTCATTAGATCAGCTAATGCTTGAGTTAAATCCACTTAAATTTTGAATCTTCGAATTCTACCAGATCGGATATCAAAATATGCGTACATAATTATTACTCTCACGCACAACATATTGACTTCACCGTGCTACAAGAGTTTGGAATGTCTCAATATTTCCTTTTTAAATTCTACAACTCTATTCGTACAATCATTTATTAATTATACATAATACATTCATCATTTTACTTTGGTAAATGCCAGATGACGCGTTCTTTCTGTCTTCAAGCGAATAATTTGTGTGCGTTATTTTAGAAATCAATACATTTTGCATATTTCGCTCTAGCGTCAATGCGCGAATTTAAACCGCAGCGAATTACAAAAGTAAACAATACGTCTTTATAGAAAAATACAATTTCGCGGTGTGTGTTTACTTCTTGACTGTTACGAACGGTAGATAAATTGTCTGGGTACGTTGTATTTTTGGTACGAGTGTACAAAATCAGCATGGGTTTTTAAATGACGTAGATGGACCGATAAGGAAAGAAATATTTACCGAAACCATTATTCTTACCGTGGGTTCATTTCATTTCGCTGGGATGAATTTTCGCGCAAAAGCTAGAAATGATAGATTCGCGCGGAGATGAATTTGCCGAATTGTATTTTTCTTTTAAGATTATTTCATTGTGTAATAAATTACCCTAGCGCGAAATACTCGAAATTTTAAACCTGCGTGAAATATAACAATGCATCAGTACATGAAAATTCGAAAGTGTACCAATTATGCACTTAAAATTTTAAATGTTAATCATTCTTTCACAAATCTTTTTTGCTAACCCCAATTTAAGTGCAATTTAATTAACATAGAGAATTCAGTTAAAACCTGTATGGAATAAATTAGCATAATTGTTATAAAATGTGCCCATTTAAGGGCATAATTTGGTTCTTAATCACCGACTTAAATGCCGAATTTCTCATCATTGGTCTTTTTTTAATGTTGAAAACTAATTTAACTACTCAATTATTCATTTAAAAAAGAACGACGATTGCTTTGTTTGGTTAAGTACTTTTGAAATATTACCAAGTATTCCAGAAATGATCATTAACTGAAAGATTTTTTGAAAAAAGGATTTAAAAATTTATACTGGAACATTTTGATGTTATACACATAAACCCATGACTTCATATTAATTTTAGTTTTATTGCGTGTACGGCAAGTGTAGATTCAGATAAGCCCCATAACCGTGCCGTGATCTGGATCTACGCTGATCGTTTTTTTGTTATAAATAACCGTATGCATCTACATGTAGCGGCAAAAATAAATCCTGATCAGACGGCACAAGTGTGCCCGCCAATCTGGATCATCTTCATTCGCCCATGGAACATTAGCTGTATCCTCAAGAGTAAAAGATTTGTTTTTTTTAAGTTAATGATTTCATATTATCGTAAAATACAAAATTAGTCATATGTTCTGGCATGTATTAAAATTTATTCCTCGATATACATACAGTTAATTCTTCGTATTGATACCAAAATCATTATGTGACTTATACAAATTGAATCATTGGTATTTAATTGTTTCTTTAATAGAGGAAATATTCTCAAATTATAACAACATCCATGTCACATCAATGCGAATATGATCCAAATATTCCAAACATTAGAAAAATTATTTTATTAAGGCATTCATGTTACTTTTTGCATTGTAAAATAAAATTATTTAAAAAGGCACTTTATTTTTAGTTATCTACATGTTCATGTGTATTCAACTAACGAATTTAGCAACGCGAAAATGTGTCTTCAGAAAAATTCGTCATTCATTGAAAGCTCGTCATTTAAAGCGGATACCATTATTATTACGTTAATGCATTTCGCTGTTATACAAATTGATAATGAAGTCATAGTTATATCACAATTTTTTATATCAATAAAATCAACAGCCGATAGTGATATCCCCAACCACTCACCCAGCCTCCCCCTCCTACCTCACAAAAAACTTGTCAACGTTAGAACAAAATCATGTTATGTGTTACAGAAACATAGCCGATAGTAGTCCCCCCCTCCTCCACCCGCCCCGCCCCCCTCCAACAGCCAAAAACTCACAACAACTAGCAAATGTCAAAAATATAAAATATAAGACATATAATCTGCATGGGGCGGCTCTATATGCATGTGACACTTTCACATTTACCTTGAGATTGCAACATTTAACTAGGTCAAAATTAAAATAATTGAAATGCACCCATTGCATTAATTTGATTAAAATTACTATAAACACGGTCGTAAGTTTACACACATTAGCCCCATTTATCATTTTGATGTATGACAACATGTACGGGCGTTTTTTATACAATGTAAACCCTTTTCTCAATAGACACACCTTTATTGCGTAAGCGAACATTGTCGATCCAGATCAGCCGGCACATCCGTGCCTTCTGATCAGGATCTACACTGATCGCGCATGCGCAAAAATGCGTATTTACGGAGGAAAGGGTGAAACGAGAACTTCATGTACCCATGTGTTTTCGCGATGAAAATACATTACATTCAGGACACAAGGAAATAAAAAAAGATCTGATTGATGTGGTATTTTAGTTTGCAGTTGATAAACCATGACGGAATATGCCAATGACATATTGTTACAGATTTAACATACATGGAAGATATTTTTTCTTAATCTTTCAAACAAAGAGCTCTTTGGCTGAATTATTATTTAAGACGATTGCATTAGTTTTCAATTTCACACAGTCATTATAATTATTTTTATTCATGGAAATTGTTTAGATAATCTACTTGCAACAGTTTAATATACGAGGCACGCCACGGGAAAAGGTACCTTCGGGAATTTGACGTCAATCCTTGAAACGACGTCATAAAGTTGAACAGACGACATAAATTATTATGCAATTCGCGGTAAAATACCATTTTATTGTTATAATGTTTAACAAAATCACTGTTTTGTTATGAGAAAATAATAGAAATTGGAAAGTTCTTGCTAAATATAGTAACAACAAAAATGACACGAAAATGACCCGAAGGTACATTTTCCTGTGGCGTGCCTCATACACATTTGGCAAATAAATACATACAGTCAAACCTGAATTAAGCAGCCACTATAGAGAGTAACAAAAAGTTGCTGCTTTACGCAGGTGGCTGTTTAAAACATGTCAAAATTATAACAAAATGTCAGTTTAAGACATATTTAACCTGTTGTTTAAGACAGCTGGTTGCTGAATGCAGATGACTGCCAAGGCAGGTTCAAGTTCGGCTGTACATTGATACATACTGTAGTGCAGCTGTTGAAGATAAACTTCAATATGGAAGAATAATTAAAAAACAAACTTGTGGTTCATAAAAATATACACTTTCTTAGACAGACACTACTATTGTACGTTATCGATAACGAGACGGTCACGTGACAGACTGCCGACTTTAAAATTAGCTTAATAAGCAATACGTTTGGCGAAAATCTTTTGATGAGAATTGATAACTGGTAAAATGTTAAATTCGCTTGTTTTGTTTGATAGCAACATTAATTTTGCATGACTGTGGTGATATCATCATAAAATATTGCAATGTCTTTGTAACTGCTTACATGCCGGAAATTTTTCAAATGTAATAACAAAAACCTCAAACTGGCCGAAACTGACTAAATGTGAAACAATAATTAAACATGATTGTTTTTTTTTACCTTGAAACTAGAGCAATAATGCTATACATTATGTTCTACATGTATGCTTATTTTTCTATCATAAAACTAGGTTTAAAGTGTTATTTTGTAAGTGATACATTTTTTGTAATTAATTCACAATTTAAGATTGTTATAACTTCTTGTACCACGTGACCATTTATTTGTACATTTCAACTCAACACATGTTATGACACTTGACAAGGAACGTCTGTTATGTATGTGTCACAACATAAGGCTGAGTTACTATTTGTTTATGTTATGTACGTGTAGTGAAAAAACAAAATTTTGTGTGGGTTTACTTTTCGGAAAATGACAGAATTCAAAATCTCAAAATATGAAAAATTCCATGCACTATTATGTCATGTTATGAAATTAATATGCTTATTATATGAACAGTATTTGCTTGAAATTTAGTGCGGCGTTAGTAGCATTAGGATGATCAAGTCCTAAGGATCCTAAAACTGAAACATCTATAGTTTTAAAAGCGTTTTTGTGTTGCATGTACATTATATTGACAATTTACTTATTAAAGAAAGATCAGCACTTTTGAATGCATGTTAACTTCATTTTAAGCTGATAATCCCGCCCAAACTTGTAATTGGTCATGAATTGTTTATGTTTACAATGCTAGTTTTTTGTTCTATACATATATCAAAACCGTGCTGTCTATGAATCAGTTGTTCAATTCAATACTTTTACATACTAACTTACTTCGCATGATCAAAATCAGAAAGTCTTTAATTGAATGGGATGTACATGTAATGATACAATTGGATACAATAAAACGAACTTTTTAAAATCTTGCTGATTAATAAGGTTGTATGTTGTTGTTTGTTTTCCTTATGAGGGTCATGGAATTCCATATCTATTTTTGGATACATGTCACATGTTCCATGTTACACATGAATTTTATTTATAGAGATATGGAGAGATTAGGTTTAATGATAAAAGTTTTGCTTACCCGGCTTCTCCGGAACTAGCTCAGAACAGTTGAGCCCCGTATAATTCCACTGACAAAAGCACTTGTATGTATTGTCCGCCACGTGAATATCACAGTATCCGTGCTCGCCACAATCAAACGGACATTTTCTCGTGCAAAACTGTCCCACGTAGTTAGGCTCGCATTTACAGTTATAGGAGTTTTTCTGCAGAGCCTCGAGATCACACACGCCATGATGGCAAACGAACCCAGGACCGCAAACCTTAGGTATGCTTGTGTCAGTTGCATTAATGCGTTCTTTGCATTTGTAAAGGCCATTTATTTTTATGCACTCGCCATTATCGCAATCTTTTTCGCAAATTTCTCTTAAAGACTTGTCGTCCAATTTGTCCCAGGTTTCGTTTAAAACATTTTTATCCGATGTACTGGGAATGTTTACGGGGTTTGTGGTAGTTGGAGCTGGTTGTTGAGTAAAGAAAGACCCTCTGAGCTCTTTTAAGATCCCGTTACGCAGTTTTTCCGCTAAACTTGGAACATCTGAGTCGGTAAGTGCTTGGTTTTTCATGTTATTTAATTCGGTGGCGAAATCACCATGCTTCGGCAGCTCTTCTTCTACTTCTGAGATCACAAGCCGGTCTCGACACCACTGCCCGGTCCATCCCGATGTGCACAGGCACCGCCCTAGACATGTTATCTCATCCGTAACGCAGGTGCCTCCGTTCCGGCAAAGCTCGGGAATCATCGTACAAAAGTCGTGACATTTTCGTCCACCCCTGTCCGAATGATCGAATACTACATTCTGAAAAGCCCTTCTTGATCGTTGTTGTTTAATTTCGATGGATCTGACGTTATTTATCAATAAAGCACATAAAAAGAAAAATGATTTTACATCACATACACTCATTTCTCGCGAGCGTTCTCTCACGTAACGTTGTAGATATTACGACGTTATTTCACAAACACTTAACGTTATCTCTAAATAACACAAATTTAAACCAAGTAAACTAGAAAAGCCGCCATTAAATCCAGGTTTTGTAATAAAACAATATTTCAAAGTATAAAATTCTAAGTATTCTCCTAGCAAAATGTCGTTTTCGTTACACAAACAGCCCTTGACATTTTAAGAAGACACTAAAATGAAGACATAAGAAACCACAGCGTTTTCATCGGATTGTTTTAGTGCTTGTCACTTTGTTAACCAACCATGCAATAACTGATTAATTAATTACTATTACTGTCGTTTTTGCATACATTTGACGTCATATGTGACCCAATTTAGGGCGAATTGTGGTAGTTTTTTGTTTTCTGTTTGGTTTTATTTCACAATAAAGCCATCTCTGAAACTGTCAGTTTTTATGTTTAAACTCAAAATCCAATGAATACAATACCGCCCCCTTAGTGCAGAAATCAAACAAGTAACATTGAAAAAATAGGAGTAATACCGCTATTGCGCTAAGAGGACAAATAATTTAAATAAAATCATAAAATTGTTCTGAACATGCAACAATTTTATTGGAAGGTTATTTATTAAGTAGAGGTACATGTATACGAGACAAGGAAAGAAATCAACAAAACTTCACTTATAATGTTGACAGTGGGCGCCTTAGGGCTTTGCACTTTTAAATAAAATAAAAATACATCTTTTGAAATAAGTTAATGGATGCTTGATGTCTTGTTCAAAGAAGCACCTCACTAATTTTATTCTAAAGTAGTGTATTCCGGATAATCGTAATAATATTACTCTCCACGAAATTGACACGGAGGTCATTTACGTATTTAAACTTATGACTGTATTTTGCTTTATTTTTACACAATTCTAGTACATGTATAACAATTACTTTCAGAGCATAAAAATAGTTTTCATTTAAGCACGAAATTCAGGCGAAATCGCGATATATTCTTAGTAACACATTTAGAGTGTGGTAAGTCATTGTATAATGACTTATACATTTTTATAAATAGTGGAAAAATAGATTTTGTTTGTATAAAAATGAATGTCAAAGAGCGACGAAACTAGGATACTAATTGAACGAAGACATATTACAAGAATATTTAGTTATCTCAGTGAATACACGCAGTGATTACACACAACATCAGCATTATTGCAATTGATATGATATATGTGATACCTGTCCTCATGTTATACCTATTAGTAAGTGTTGGCTTACTTTGCATATACATGTATAAACAAGAAATATTTTTAAAAAGGTTAAACGGCGTTGATGGAAAATATTTTTATATATAAGCAAGAAAGAAATAAAGAGCGTGCAAAAATTTCGTCTGGTGATAATACGTCGATTAAAGACGAATGTCTAACATTAACTGTACATTTATTCAGTTTCAATAAAATACCTCTTGTAGAGTTAGAACTAATGATGAATGAATGTCATTAAAATACAATAAATGAAAATAATAACAAATTGTTACAAGAGCAAAATTTACGAACTTTTACGTAAATTAACTATAAACAAGAAGCTGTGTTCGGAAAACACATATGCCCCCGGTAGCGAAGTTTGTAACAATACAAATTTTAAATGATAGCTCAGTGTTAAAACTGCAACTAAAATCACAAGTTAGTTCTAAATAATGAAAATAACCATCTGGTGCCAAAACCTGTACATGAAAAGAATTTATCATAACAAGAGCCAGTCGGATACGACTGCACGCTCGACTATTCGAAGTCAGACATATTTAAGCACATTTAAAACTGGGCTTCATTTAAACTGGGGAGTCATTCAGGAGTTTATGACACCCAACACACACACACGAACAAAAGTTTCTTAATCCAAGTTAGGAAATCAATAAATTACAGTTACTTTATTATTGTAGTTATTTTTAGAGGGTTTACACAACCCAGTCCATACACCCCCAATCCCACACCCATCAACCCACTATCCCTGCCCACCTATAGTGATGTAGTGGGGTGTGGTGTAGTATAGTAAGGTATGGTATGCTGGTTACTGTTGTTGGTGGTGTGGGTGTTGTTGCTGTTGTTGGTATTGTTGTTGGTGTTGGTAATGTTGGTGGTGTTGATGTTGTTGTTGGTGTTGTTAACAGTATTATTGTTGGTGGTGTGGTGGGGGGATGGTGGTGTGAAATGGGGTGGTGTGGTGGTGGTGGGGGTGGTGGTGGGGGTGGTGGGGGTGGTGTGGTGGTGGTGGTGGTGGTGTGGTGGTGGTGGTGGTGTGGTGGTTGTGTGGTGGTGTGGTGTGGTGGTGGTGTGGTGGTGGTGTGGTGGTGGTGTGGTGTGGTGTGGTGTGGTGTGGTGTGGTGTGGTGTGGTCTGGTCTGGTCTGGTATGGTATGGTATGGTATGGTATGGTATGGTATGGTATGGTATGGTATGGTATGGTATAGTATAGTATAGTATAGTATAGTATAGTATAGTATAGTATAGTATAGTATAGTATAGTATAGTATAGTATAGTATAGTATAGTATAGTATAGTATAGTATAGTATAGTATAGTATAGTAACCACTCAACTCTTTCATCAAAGTATGTTAAGTACATCTGTTTTAAACCTTTTCTATAGCATTACCTTAGAAAAACACTAACGTTGAAACTTTAACCATAATTTCTAAGTCTTAATTCTAATTTCTAAGCAAAACAAGGGCAAAAATCAAATAAAACAAGTTAACCGTTTATCCAAGTAAAAAATGGGAAGATAATTCCAGAAAAAAGGTAGCCAGACTTACGTAACTTGTAAGGGTCATCATCTGTGCACTGTTAAGTATGTGTGTAAACTTTAATGCCAGATCTCTTTGTGGATATTGCGAAATATCCAACATGCCGAAGTAAGTTAACCATTTTCTAAGTACAAAAAGGGGAGATAACACCAGAAATAAGGTACCCAGAGTTATGTAACTTGTCAGTGTCAAGACCTGTGAACTGTTAAGTAAGTGTATAAACTTTTATGCCAATGCTCTTTGTAGAAATTGAGAAATATCCAACTTGCCGAAAAATGTTAACCTGGCGGACGGACGGACGGACGTACGGACGGACGGACGGAAAGACGGACGGACGGTTCAATCACTAGATGCCGGGGGCATAAAAAGTGTCCCTCTCGAGTATTTAACCCGGAACCTCCTCTTGAGAGGCGAGTGTGATAACCACCACACCAACGCGATTTCAATATCTGGACTTGAAATTAACAATCAGTATCAAAGGAACTAGAATGGAACCAGTAAGAACCAGAAATATCTTCACTTCTCTGTCGTTTTACACTGTGTATTGTACTCGAGTGTTTACCTGACACCCATGAATATTCCATATAAAATCGTATTTAAGCCATCAATTGACTGAACTGGTCACTTATACCGTACATTTCTTTTTCTCCAATACAATTATCACTTTTAGAAAATCGAAAATGCCCGAACATATAAGTGCCAGGTAAATACTAACACACAATATAAAAATCGTTACGGTAATCATTAACGAGACCCTTTAATAACCAATCAGAATAATCTATTTGATTTTCCCGCTGCATAATAAGCTTTATTTACAATATTTCATTGGTCGAAAAACTAGGTCAAAAGTGAGCTTAAACAGCTAACGCCGAAAAATCAAAGATAATAAATCTATACAGTAAGACATTACTTTATCATACACTAAATATGTAACCACTACACATACACTTTAAGAAAATGCTGCATCAGTTTATCACATGAACGTTAATAAAGGAAAATTTACATATGAAGTAAATAACCAGAGAAAGAATTCCACGCTTCACCAGAATCAATCAGATATCCAGTACCCCTAGTATTTTCAATATGCACAGTGTAACCTTTGTGTAGAAGAGCAACGGTACTGAAGCTTTCACAATCTCCGGAATTTATGTTATTGTTGTCTATATATCCACGTTTTATGTAATCTCTGTTCAGAACGACGGCGTAAAAAATAAAATTTCGACCACCACTCGGAAGGCAAAGCTGTGAATCGATATAATAAACACCGGCGATTGGCGCAGTAAAGATTCCCGTTGAATTGTTGTATCCATTGCCCTCGTTAAGTATTGTTGTTGTGAACACAAGTGTTCTTGGTGACAATAAACTAAGGTTGCGAACGTCTCTACTACTAAACGCCACCGAAGGTGTCACTAAAACAAAAACAAACAACAAAAATAACAACGTTTATTACACTTAAATGCAAGATAGATATTCACGAACATGCATACAAAGATCTACAAGTTCTCGACACTGTAACCACAACCAACTTAAGTTTATTGTTGCTAAAATCAAAGAAATTGATCTTGCCCATAAAACGGTTATAGAAGCTTTGAATTATAAACTCGAGCGTTTAGTCTATGATCAAATGTAGAAAGTTTTGTCTCAAAATTGACCTTTAAAATACTTTTTAATATTGAAACAATAGCAATGGTATTTTCTTAATCAATAATAATAACCATAATAAATATACACTGATTTGCAAATTTCGTATGATTATTTTCAGTTATTTTAAGAGGTTTAAATTTTGGTCTTATATAATTACTAAATGTTCCAGTCATTAAAAAATCCTTGTACCTCTATTTACGTATTTGTTAAAACTTCCTGTATGGACACATACTCTTTTCAAAAGTTGTTAACAAAGGATTCAAAACTGAAAAATAATTCTCTAATTCGGTAGTGGTTTTGTTTATTTTGTCTTCTCCCCAAAATGTTTGTTACAAGCACAAAATGCTTACCTAAAAGTACACATTTTTTAATTTTATTCCGATATATTACCAGAGCGCAAACTGACGTGTTATTATTGTTTTGCTTATAAGCCAGAACTAAGTAAAGAAATTTAAAAAAAATTGAAACCAGTCAACTGGTTGCTGAGATATTGTCATTTGGGGTATTTAAAAAAAAGAGAAGTGAACAATTTTTAAGAATTTAAATTCATAAATAGTCGGAATTGGTTGCTCTACATGTTTGTACACTCTTTACAGTGATCAAAATTAATGATAAAAATAATGTGTGTGCTTAAAATAAAAGTATTTATTAAAATGATTGTTTCTTATTATTAAAAAGTGTTGTTCTGTTAAAATGCATGTTGAAGCATTAAATATAAGTGCTTTAGAACTTAAAATATTACACAACAATTAAAAAAAATCATATTTTTAAGAAAGGTTGTCACACTCCTGACAACCACATATTATTAAGTGGTTCAACTAAGGTCGTTCCTGTTTGTCACAATTTAACAAAATATGGCACATACTTCTAGAACAAACATGCTCTTTTATTCGTGTAAAGGATAAGTTGACAGAATATTGCAATATGTGCATAATGTCACACTCAAGCCAAATTTAGTTGATATTTTCTGAAGGAAGCTGCAGACAAATATAATTTTAATGGAGGTGATAACATTATTATTATTGCATCTAGAAACATCAAATTAATGATACACAAAAAACTTGTGTACTACTTATCTGTATAGTCCTTTAAATTTATAAAGCAAAGACGTATTGATTTTCCTTGAGGTTTTTTCTTTTCTACCACGCTTGACTTAATGGCATATACATGTATTTTGATTACTTGAAGTATAATATGCTTAATTTTATCATTTGCTAATGTCCAAATAAATGCACCATTCACTAAAACAACACCAAAACTTGTCTTTTTCAAGCCTTTTGTAAAGGGATGATTTGAACCAATGTGATTTTAAAAGAACAGTCACAGTTTTTTGTCACACTTCTAAAATTTTTGCCACATGCAAGCTGTATGATCATTTTCTTTATTTTGAAGTTTTTCAATTGTCAAAAGTATATAAATAGCAATTGGTATTCAAATAATTAACGGATAGGTGACTAGATATATAAGATGTATTTAAAGACAAGGTTATCAACTTGAAGGTTTTTTATATACAAGCTGTACGAACAATATTTTGTTCTATGTTTTTGTTGTGTTTTTTAATTCTCAAAAGTAAAGGCCTATAAACGAAAAGACGTATTCAAATTATTAACGGATGTGCGAAGAGACAAAAAGGATGTATTTAAAGACAGTGTTATCCTACGTTTGTGCTCCATAACGTAATATTATATTTTAGTTAGACTTACAACATGCTTCGTTGTTGCATGGTAGGTATTGTAACGCATCTCCTTCGCACTCCCTGCCAAGCACAGACGGACGCGGGTTATTGCACAGTCGAGATCTAGATTTTATTCCATCACCGCAAGTAGCGCTGCATGAAGACCAAGCATTCCATTGTGACCAGTTACCATCTACAAATAAATAAAAAAAAATCTACTTTGAATGTTACCGACTTACTGGGCAAAATACAAACTTTAAGTTTGATTTAAGCGTTGTAAATCTTTAAAATCTGTTAATAGGCTTGGAAACTTCACTCAGAACTACAAAGTATTTCTTATGTTATGAAATAGATAAAAAAGGAAACTTTTAAGACCCTCGACCACGACAAATATGAAGATATTGCAGGCCCGGTTTGATTAAGCCTGTTCATGGACAGTAATGGAAATAACTATTACTGCCTACGCCGCCCTAACCCCGATTTGAGCGCAACTCAATATTAACACTAATATACAGTACAATGCTTATCGCTGCATGCAACCTTCAATGCGGTATTTTAAAATTAATACATTCCATGTTCAGCGGCGTATAGTCCCCAGATGAAAGATCGGGTTTGCCTTAAATGAAAAAAGCAATGGCGGAACTAAGCAAAATGTTAATTTGATAGGGGATCTGAGAATATAAATCCTGCATGTTTATGTTTGTTTTTTTTTTACTAAAGGTATTAAAGTTCGTATGATAAATGTTTGCCAAATGTTTACATTACAAATTAGCATGATAGTGATTACAAACTTGAGTGATATTAAATTTTTATTTAGTAATCTATCATGCACATTACATAACTTACTTGCACAAGGTCCAGGCTGACAAATTGTATCGTCCATATTAGAACCGAAGCAGTGATCTCCAAAGCGTTGTGGGACTGGATTGGAACAATTTCGAAATCTTCGCTGAATACCAAAATCACAAGTAACAGAACATGGTCCCCATGAAAACCATTCAGTCCAACCGCCATGCACTACAGTTTAAATGCAGATAAATTAATTATATATTATATTTATTAAATTGTTTGTTTGTTTGCAATATTTACATTTTTAATTTTAATATCATCAAATACATGTAGCATATCGTATTTACAAAAGATGTTTCTAGACTAAAAAGTTACAAAACCGGTACATGCGATAGAGAAAAGATATACGTGTAAAGATGAAGGTATTTCAAAAGTATTTGAGTATTGCAATGTCATAATCTTACATATAAACCTTGTAAAACATGAAGAGTTTCCAGATGTTTTAATTAGTCATATGAACTTTAGGGTAAACACGAAAACAAGTTGAATTACTATTACATGTATTTATACATATTTACTGAAAAGCAACGGCGATCTAATATATGTATAAGATAAGGAACAAGGTCGTGCAGCGCTTTCTGAATTCACAAGTCATTGCACTGCTGAAAAAGATTTGCCGGTAATAAGGCTACAAGACTTGAAAGATAGAGAGAAGCGCACAGCATCTTATGTCGGCGAAGCGAAACAAAAATATGTCCGTTGACGGTTGTGCGCGTTTTATTTCATTTTCAAAGGCCTAGATAAATACTCGAAAAACTTTCACCAGATCTTTACACATCAATTTCATCGTTTCACCCACAAGGTGTGAGCTTCTTATAAACCTAAACAGGTAAAACTGACATCTGTTGTCTTAGTTTGTGGACTTAAGAAAGCAACTTTCGAGCAACTTTTGATAGCTGTCAAGTTTTTTTCTAAGAAAAAAAAAACGTTGTAACGTTGTAAACTGACCCATAGAACAATGACGTTCGGTCATTATTTTCTATAGAATTGACCGTTGTGGGGTTCTAACTTCTAACTATTATGACTTCCCTACATGTAGAAAAATTTCCCTCATGAACATTGGCCCTCTAAAGTATAACGAGCCCTATCATCATAACTCTAATCCATCTAAGTGAACTTTCAACATAATTACTCTTACGAATAGGCATCGAAGGATGAATATAGTACATGTAATTGTACTGTCCTTGCGAGCGTACCTGCAGCAGTTTTGTGACAGAAATGTTAGTCCATTTTGGACGTGATTGATTCAGGGGTAACCACGACCGTTGTATAGTGGTACGGAAAGACAAAAAGAATTGGCTCCGACACTGGGAGTTACGATCCTTTGTTTCCTTTTTCTTTTATTCTGACGCGATCTTCATCAAACAGGAGTCACACGGCTTTTTCTTAATGGTATCTGGCTCAGTTTGAAAGGTGTTCACTGACTGGTTTAACGGCTTTAACATAATAACTCACTTTTCAACGATTATATACAGTATATTTGTCAGTTGTTGGTCTTGTTTGTGGCGCCCGTAATGGATCAGCTTTGGGTTATATTTATTTTCCCTCATTGCGTACTACCCGTGCACCAGATTTTTTGTTTTCAGCTTATTATGAGTTTCCGAGGTTATTGCGTTTGTGTCTCAAAATTCGGAAGACTGTTTACGGCAGAAATTGATGATGACGTCAGCTAAAAAGTTTAACTGTTACAAAAGCGATTTCTGGGTATAATTGGTGTGGTTTGAAAAAAAAGAGATGAAAATCGGGATCCAACAGTATTGCGGTCAAGAATAATAAGGCTAAACAGAAGCGTTAAGTCTCTCGACTATAGTCGAAAGCTCGCAAAAGATTATTACACTGTATTTAATGCAAGACAAAAAATGTTGGGGACGTATAATCTTAATGTCACTACGTTCAATTTAACCGACCGAAACTACATGTGTAAAAATAACAATAAGTATTGCGCATTATTTCACATTAAGCAAAAGCGAAGTTTTGTAATAAAACGTAATTAGTACTTTCCGAAGGTTGTTTTTTACCTGGACAAGGATTATTTGTACACACTGTGGTATCAATAGTGTACCCCGAACAGTTCCGACCGTTGTACGCTGGCGACGGGTTGCTACAAGTTCGTGTGCGTGTTTGAATTCCAGTTTCACATGTAACGTTACAAGCAGACCATGGCGACCATTCTATCCAGGAACCGTCGACTGAAAAAAACGACTGTGTCGCTACGTCTACATGTATACTTCATTTTATTGATGTATTAGTGCACACTTTACATTCTATTTGAAGGCGTCGATTCCTTGCGTACAATTTTTGCTTGTGAATGCTTTGAGTTTTATTAGCTTGCCAGTGTTATAAGTTTTGTTTGCTTTCCTGGAGCATTTAAAAAACTTTAAAGATTTCAGTTATTTCAATATGTGTATTACTGTCACTGCTTATCTTTTAACACTTGTTTATTGTTAACATGTGTGAAATGTCATCTTGTTCTTGTTGATCAAATTGAAAATGCTTTGATCTTAGCAGGCACGCGATGTTCTCTCTCGATGTATTAATTTCAGGTCTCGAATCATACAAGTCAAACACTAGAAAGTTAATATGTTTAACTTATTACTTGGACACGGACTGAGGCTGCACATTCTCGTTTCATTTCCGTTTCCTATACAATCCAGCCCGCCACTGACTGGAGAAGGGTTGGTACATAGTCTTGTTCGGGTTTGGGTTCCATTGGCACACGTTACGTCGCATGTACTCCAGGATGACCAGCTTCCCCAGTTTCCATCCACTATAGATAAATTATACCATTAACGTTTTATTAAATAAATAAAGATGTTTTTATATGCGCAACACGTCTGGTATGGTCAAAACTGTATTGTTTATTGGTGTAAATATTGAGCTCAACCCGGGGCTAGGCGGCGTGGGTAGTAATATGCATTTCAATTACTTTCCATGAACAGGCTCAATCAAATCGAGCCTGAGATATTTTCATACTTGTCGTGTTTGGTGGCTTTCAAAGTGCCCTTTTCATCTATTTATTAATTTAGGTGGTCTTATTATGTTTGTGTCCTTTAAACCATTTCATATCTAATAACACTATTTAAAATAGATAGCTTACCCAGAGAGCATAAACCGCAAAACTTTGGACACATGGTTTTGGCTTCGTGAATATTCAGACATATCCCAAACTTGCTGTTTATTAACGCACAGTCTACTTTTGGATCATCAATGCATGCTGTGGCTGAAACAAGCCAAGTGTTTTTAAATAAATTTTAAAAGCTGGAAAGAATCGAATCGTTCACTTTATTGCGTTTATGATCCTGGATTCCGTTCTTCTGGTTTGAGGTGCTGGTGCGGAGTTGGTGCAGTTGTTAACCCTTGATACACGAATTAAATTGCGCATTGTTAGAATTATAATCGTAGTGTCTGATTGCAGCATACTTGCGCCATTAAAAGTATTTCCGTACCTTCTGATAGTGTCTGTTTTTATACTATTCAAACTTTGCTAAGCGCCAAGAATTTTTTGTACATATCTTTTGGTGTTTTATTCGGTGGATTTACTCTTTTAATAGATGCAATAATTATTTGGTTTCAGGGTACATACATATACATATTGCCAGTTTGGGTGTCATATACCCGTGCCCAGTGATAATATGATACCCATACAGGCAAAATATCTTCACATACTTTCAAGAAACCAAAAGGTTATACTACTATACTGCAGTACTGTTTATGGAAACTTCTTAACAAACTTCAAAGCAAAATGGCGAACGACAGAGGGAGAAAGGAAGGCATTTTATATTTATTTACTTTATACATGTATATCCGTTAATACGGACATACAGCAACCGTAACTGTTTCTTTGCGGCACAATACTACAACTTATTAAACTATTTTAATGTAATCACACTAACGTTTTAAATGCTTGCATAAGTTATCGTTGCAGATGTCCGTGCTGCAACATTCAAAGCAATAATTCACGCCCCGTTCTGACAGTATGGCTCGCAGCTCATGCAACCTTGTTTCTCGGTACGGATGGCTCAGCTGTTCATTTTCCAGATCTTCACTCAGCTGAAGACCCCGACCAATTAGTGATGCAACATTAAAACGACCTCCACATTCCTACCAAGCAAAGGGTTTACTTAAAAATGCATACATGTACCAAAATAACTATATTCTTAGGATAATCTTTATAGATATGCATTGTCCACGACTTGAATTTAAAGTAACGTCAATGTCAATGGTTGTAGTGTTAGATTTTTATATAATGATTTTAATGGATTGACAAAATAAGAGGTGTTCGTTGGCATACAAATAGAAAATTAAATCAAATGAAGTTATTTAAAGATATTTAACAGATTACAAAAGCTTAATTGTGAACCTGGTTGTTTATGCATCCGAGTCTGTTCCCGTTGCTGGAAACGTTCAGAAAACATGACTGAAAACACAAAACATACTTACTTACATGTAGTTTGTACAACAGAGAGAAAGACATATCATAATAGGCGTAATGATATAGATGAATTCCATTATAGTGCATGATTTTGGATCATTGAAATGGCCCCATTCCGATTTCTTGATGACCTGTCGGGTCTACATTGGTTTTACTTATGAAATCGAAATATCCGTCCTGATAACATTTATACTGTTTTCTTAGTCTAAGTTAAGTTATAATCATATACTTTTTATAATTATATTTTATTAACAGAGCTTAAATTGTGGGCGCTGACATGATGAATACCTGATCATTTTGGCATCGGCTGGTAATGGTACAATCTACCACATTGGAAATATTCGAACACGTGTAGCATTCAAGAGAATCTGAAAAAGAAACAAACGAAAAACAAAAAACACGATTTTGTCTTATATAATTATGATTACGAGTACAAAGCATTTCCAATAATTTTAAAATTCTGACATTGAATATGTGACTGTAGCGTTTCTCTTAATTGTTTAATTGTTAATTCTTAATTGGCGTCCTATTTTAATTGACGTATATAAAACATGCGCTCTCTCTCTTCCTCTCTTCTTTTTCGCTGCGTGGGGAGGCTGTGTTTTTTGAGTGTGGCGATTCCTGATATGCATACATTGCTTTTAAATATGTTTTAATTGGTGCAATCGTTATATCAGTAATTATATTGTATAAGTAAATATAAATAATATGTTGGTTTTAATATATTATTTATCTTGCTATTTATAACATGAAAGTTACCAGGACATAGAACAACATACCAACAGTATGGCCACCGACGATAAACAGAATTGAATCTGAAAGTAAAAAAATCATTACAGCAAATATGCCGAAATCACTCAGGAAGTGTCGTTTTCGAACAAATAAAGATTGATTTTCTTTATTCAAAATTCAAAATTATGTTATTTAACAAAAACATCGTTTTTGGTGAAAAACAAGAAAAACATTACTTACAATAAATGGTAACAATGGCAACCATCCTTTCGCCGAGCGCAGAAATGTAAGTGTCTTAAACATATGTCAAACCTTATTGATAAGCCGTCCAAATCGAGTTGAAATTATTCACGCTTCTGATAAAATGGGCCATTAAAACTGGACTTTTTCAAATACTGATATAATAGACGTTTCCTTAATAATTTAAAAATATTATCTCAATATGTACTTTAACCATCGTATATAGTTAGGACTGTCATGACTTCGTATTAAATTAGGCAATGGTTTGATTACAAATAAGAAGAAACAAAGGGATGGGAGCATGCTAATTATTGCAAAGAGGCGATGACGCATTGCTGATGTGGCAAAGACATTCTCTTGCTGCAAATACTTCCTAATCGCATCGTCACTTTCGCTGCTCGACGTTGTCCGATCGCTCCTGTCCTGTTGTGTCGTCTTGATTGTGTTCACTCGCCTTGCCTTCCGGTAACCTCTTTCTTACAAGGTTTTCTAGACATATTATGATGTTTTGCAAAATTTTGGAATGCCATATTCGAATGGGCGAGGTTACAAATGCGCGATGACACGACGGCATAATGTCAAATTTTCTATACAATATTCGCAAATTTTGACATCGTCCTATTGCACGTCCTTACGCCCGACATGGAGCGCCATCGTGCATTCGCGCCTTCAATCGTGCAAAGACACTTACAATTAAAAACAAGAACTTCACCACATGTATATCAATCTTTTATGTTTTGTGTAGTCATATCCTTTTGTGTGTGTGTGGGGGGGGGGGGGTGAAACAGGAATGCACTGGCATGTAAGATGTAAAAACTAGGTTAAACAAATTACACTGTTTTACTATTGTCTGGGGAAAGCGAAGAAATTTGAAACGATCTTCACACCAAGTTCAATGATTTTGCATACTAGTATTAAGGCAAGTGTAAACTGACCAATGTGTCAGCTATTTGGGACATATTTACTTGTATAACGTTTTGACTTACTGGGAAAAATACAAACTTTAAGTTTGATTTAAGCGTTGTAAATCTTAAAAATCTGTTAATAAACTTAACTTCACGCAGAACTACTAACTTGAAGTATTTCTAATGTTATGAATTATATATGAGCTTAATACGTTTGACGTTAATATATATTCGACATCATGGATTGCCATGGTACATATATTCATATTTTCTTTGTTTTCTGCATACTCGTACTTACGAATACATTTACCACAAACATGTTTGGTACTTTTGGTAATCATCATCATCAACAGAGCAGCACCACCAACATCACCACCACTACCATGTACTATCAAAATAAAAGGCAAATGAACCGAAACCAAAAATATCGGTAAGTGAATACGGTAGCATATACTTCACAAATATTTACTGAGAAAAATCATTGTATACGAAAGCTACGTAACTGTTTTTTTAAGAACATATGAACGATCATACATAAATGTATCTTCTTGACCTAGTTTAACACGTTCGGTTTACGTGTATTTATTCACGTTTTATATAGATTTTTCACTATACTAAACCATAATAGCATCGAGTGCTCTGGGATTTAAGAACCTACTACAATAGCATCATGTTATTTGTTGAAGATAATTTAAAAGTACAATCTAGCTCTAAGTTTTATTGTAAAACAACATAAAGGTTTAGATTACAAGTTTGGTATGTTTGTTAAGTATACTGTTTTAACTACACACTTAGGCAATACTAAGACTGCCTTAGTCCTTGCATTTTAGTGTAACCATTAGATGTATTTCTTGAACATAGTTATATAATATTGTATAGAGAAAACATAGAAAGAGAAAACAGAAATGTAGTTTTCTCACAAATACGCTAACATACCTAACATACATTTATACGAAATGATATATTATGCATAAAATTATCCTTTAATTATCAAATTAAAAATAGCACAAAAAACAAAAGAAACATAGATCAATGTTGAAACTTGAAACTTAAACTCCAAGAGAACGAAGAGAACTTATTATATATTGCAAGATCAAATTAAAATAGCACAACAAACACAAGAAACAAAGATCACTAAGGTAATGATCTTGCAATATATAATAAGTTATCTTCGTTCTCTTTGTGTTTCAGTTTCAAGGTGCACAAACATCACAATCTTCAAAGAACACATAATATTCATACCGTTTGCCAATTATATACTAACACTAACACTGTTGAATGTATATGCAATAGTATGTCACCATAAAATTTACTTTTTGAAAGGTGCACATCTGAGCAAAATGTGAAATTAATGTAAAATGTTTAATCGTTGTTTTACAATGTACATGTATATATAAAACACTGGATATTGGTTTTTTGCCATTTTTATTTTTGCAAACCAATAATTCTTTAACAATTTAAAGTAAAACATCAAAAACAAACAATAACATATTATTAAATTTAATGCACGTTTACCACTTTACTTACCATAGTATTTTCCAAAGTATGAAAGATAATATGATTTTTTGAAAACAAATCTAAACTTTTCAGGTACCTAAATATTTTTTCTGGCTGTGCAAAAGAGACATCTAATTACGCGACCAGAAAACTTCGAAGTCAAACACAAGTTAACGAATACCTCATATAGTTACATTAGTTAGACAAAATGATATCGCATATTGTCGTTAGTATTATATTACTCGTGTGCTCATTGAAATTGGTGTAAAGTGCTTGTTGGTTTTGAATATATTAAAGGTTTTTCTTCTTAGTATATTCATTAAATAAACCAAAGGGCACCTTTATTTTCCGTTGCAGTTTTGTAAGCAAATATAACATGCAGCAGCCTGATATTTTTGCTTATTGCTTTATACTATAGTTACATATGGTGTAAAGCGATTTTATGGTCCTTACTCATTTGCTTCCTGTTTGCCCAAAACTTAGATGTCTCACATAGTTTACACCATGCACAATTTCATTGGAAGTTTTCTGAGCAACTATAACTATAACAAGGAGCAGCCTGATAGTATATATATATTTATATAAGATAAATACTCAGAAAAAA
>JAZAYU010000416.1:205474-310994 GCA_038501625.1 Corbicula japonica | reverse complement strand
ACATTGGTTTTACTTATGAAATCGAAATATCCGTCCTGATAACATTTATACTGTTTTCTTAGTCTAAGTTAAGTTATAATCATATACTTTTTATAATTATATTTTATTAACAGAGCTTAAATTGTGGGCGCTGACATGATGAATACCTGATCATTTTGGCATCGGCTGGTAATGGTACAATCTACCACATTGGAAATATTCGAACACGTGTAGCATTCAAGAGAATCTGAAAAAGAAACAAACGAAAAACAAAAAACACGATTTTGTCTTATATAATTATGATTACGAGTACAAAGCATTTCCAATAATTTTAAAATTCTGACATTGAATATGTGACTGTAGCGTTTCTCTTAATTGTTTAATTGTTAATTCTTAATTGGCGTCCTATTTTAATTGACGTATATAAAACATGCGCTCTCTCTCTTCCTCTCTTCTTTTTCGCTGCGTGGGGAGGCTGTGTTTTTTGAGTGTGGCGATTCCTGATGTGCATACATTGCTTTTAAATATGTTTTAATTGGTGCAATCGTTATATCAGTAATTATATTGTATTAGTAAATATAAATAATATGTTGGTTTTAATATATTATTTATCTTGCTATTTATAACATGAACGTTACCAGGACATAGAACAACATACCAACAGTATGGCCACCGACGATAAACAGAATTGAATCTGAAAGTAAAAAAAAATCAGTACAGCAAATATGCCGAAATCACTCAGGAAGTGTCGTTTTCGAACAAATAAAGATTGATTTTCTTTATTCAAAATTCAAAATTATGTTATTTAACAAAAACATCGTTTTTGGTAAAAAAAAACAACAAAACATTACTTACAATAAATGGTAACAATGGCAACCATCCTTTCGCCGAGCGCAGAAATGTAAGTGTCTTAAACATATGTCAAACCTTATTGATAAGCCGTCCAAATCGAGTTGAAATTATTCACGCTTCTGATAAAATGGGCCATTAAAACTGGACTTTTTCAAATACTGATATAATAGACGTTTCCTTAATAATTTAAAAATATTATCTCAATATGTACTTTAACCATCGTATATAGTTAGGACTGTCATGACTTCGTATTAAATTAGGCAATGGTTTGATTACAAATAAGAAGAAACAAAGGGATGGGAGCATGCTAATTATTGCAAAGAGGCGATGACGCATTGCTGATGTGGCAAAGACATTCTCTTGCTGCAAATACTTCCTAATCTCATCGTCACTTTCGCTGCTCGACGTTGTCCGATCGCTCCTGTCCTGTTGTGTCGTCTTGATTGTATTCACTCGCCTTGCCTTCCTGTAACCTCTTTCTTACAAGGTTTTCTAGACATATTATGATGTTTTGCAAAATTTTGGAATGCCATATTCGAATGGGCGAGGTTACAAATGCGCGATGACACGACGGCATAATGTCAAATTTTCTATACAATATTCGCAAATTTTGACATCGTCCTATTGCACGTCCTTACGCCCGACATGGAGCGCCATCGTGCATTCGCGCCTTTGCACTTGATTAATTGCTTTAATTGCGGCTTCGACGCAATACAATCGTGCAAAGACACTTACAATTAAAAACAAGAACTTCACCACATGTATATCAATCTTTTATGTTTTGTGTAGTCATATCCTTTTGTGTGTGTGTGGGGGGGGGGGGGGTGAAACAGGAATGCACTGGCATGTAAGATGTAAAAACTAGGTTAAACAAATTACACTGTTTTACTATTGTCTGGGGAAAGCGAAGAAATTTGAAACGATCTTCACACCAAGTTCAATGATTTTGCATACTAGTATTAAGGCAAGAGTAAACTGACCAATGTGTCAGCTATTTGGGACATATTTACTTGTATAACGTTTTGACTTACTGGGAAAAATACAAACTTTAAGTTTGATTTAAGCGTTGTAAATCTTAAAAATCTGTTAATAAACTTAACTTCACGCAGAACTACTAACTTGAAGTATTTCTAATGTTATGAATTATATATGAGCTTAATACGTTTGACGTTAATATATATTCGACATCATGGATTGCCATGGTACAAATATTCATATTTTCTTTGTTTTCTGCATACTCGTACTTACGAATACATTTACCACAAACATGTTTGCTACTTTTGGTAATCATCATCATCAACAGAGCAGCACCACCAACATCACCACCACTACCATGTACTATCAAAATAAAAGGCAAATGAACCGAAACCAAAAATATCGGTAAGTGAATACGGTAGCATATACTTCACAAATATTTACTGAGAAAAATCATTGTATACGAAAGCTACGTAACTGTTTTTTTAAGAACACATGAACGATCATACATAAATGTATCCTCTTGACCTAGTTTAACACGCTCGGTTTACGTGTATTTATTCACGTTTTATATAGATTTTTCACTATACTAAACCATAATAGCATCGAGTGCTCTGGGATTTAAGAACCTACTACAATAGCATCATGTTATTTGTTGAAGATAATTTAAAAGTACAATCTAGCTCTAAGTTTTATTGTAAAACAACATAAAGGTTTAGATTACAAGTTTGGTATGTTTGTTAAGTATACTGTTTTAACTACACACTTAGGCAATACTAAGACTGCCTTAGTCCTTGCATTTTAGTGTAACCATTAGATGTATTTCTTGAACATAGTTATATAATATTGTATAGAGAAAACATAGAAAGAGAAAACAGAAATGTAGTTTTCTCACAAATACGCTAACATACCTAACATACATTTATACGAAATGATATATTATGCATAAAATTATCCTTTAATTATCAAATTAAAAATAGCACAAAAAACAAAAGAAACATAGATCAATGTTGAAACTTGAAACTTAAACTCCAAGAGAACGAAGAGAACTTATTATATATTGCAAGATCAAATTAAAATAGCACAACAAACACAAGAAACAAAGATCACTAAGGTAATGATCTTGCAATATATAATAAGTTATCTTCGTTCTCTTTGTGTTTCAGTTTCAAGGTGCACAAACATCACAATCTTCAAAGAACACATAATATTCATACCGTTTGCCAATTATATACTAACACTAACACTGTTGAATGTATATGCAATAGTATGTCACCATAAAATTTACTTTTTGAAAGGTGCACATCTGAGCAAAATGTGAAATTAATGTAAAATGTTTAATCGTTGTTTTACAATGTACATGTATATATAAAACACTGGATATTGGTTTTTTGCCATTTTTATTTTTGCAAACCAATAATTCTTTAACA
Source organism: Corbicula japonica (assembly GCA_038501625.1). Lineage (NCBI taxonomy): Eukaryota > Metazoa > Mollusca > Bivalvia > Venerida > Cyrenidae > Corbicula > Corbicula japonica. The sequence goes on along the minus strand of JAZAYU010000416.1, from coordinate 307,758 downwards.
ATTTAAAGTAAAACATCAAAAACAAACAATAACATATTATTAAATTTAATGCACGTTTACCACTTTACTTACCATAGTATTTTCCAAAGTATGAAAGATAATATGATTTTTTGAAAACAAATCTAAACTTTTCAGGTACCTAAATATTTTTTCTGGCTGTGCAAAAGAGACATCTAATTACGCGACCAGAAAACTTCGAAGTCAAACACAAGTTAACGAATACCTCATATAGTTACATTAGTTAGACAAAATGATATCGCATATTGTCGTTAGTATTATATTACTCGTGTGCTCATTGAAATTGGTGTAAAGTGCTTGTTGGTTTTGAATATATTAAAGGTTTTTCTTCTTAGTATATTCATTAAATAAACCAAAGGGCACCTTTATTTTCCGTTGCAGTTTTGTAAGCAAATATAACATGCAGCAGCCTGATATTTTTGCTTATTGCTTTATACTATAGTTACATATGGTGTAAAGCGATTTTATGGTCCTTACTCATTTGCTTCCTGTTTGCCCAAAACTTAGATGTCTCACATAGTTTACACCATGCACAATTTCATTGGAAGTTTTCTGAGCAACTATAACAAGGAGCAGCCTGATATTTTATATATTTATATAAGATAAATACTCAGAAAAAAATGTGACATCCTTTATACGTATGACACATGCAAATTACATTTTGAAAGTTATATTTCTCAAAGCGGGGGTATCACAAATGAGCATTAGCTCACAGATTTACCTTGTTTTCGGTACTTTTTTAAATAGGTTAAATTGATTAAATCATGCTCGTTTTAACATCGAATTCGTCGTTCAGACAACTTAAGATAAAGATTCAAACTTCACGCAGGGTTATCTGATAGCAAACCTAATTATTTGAATGTTAAATAACAGTTATGAGAATTCGCTCCTGAAATAAAAACTCCGCAAGATCACACAATGCTATTAGAACCAAGTATTCTGAATAGGGAAAATTGTTTTCGTTTGTGAAAGTGTTTGCATCGTAATTATAGTAAAGTGTATACACACAAAAGAAAATATTAAAAGTGCGGACACTAGTATTGTGGTACTTATTAAGTGACTGTACATGTGTCGAATAGAAAAACTGGAAGGTTTCAGTGCTTGTTTTCGTTAATTTCTGAGAAAATTAGAAAAGAAATTCGATGTCTTATTACAATTCCGATAGGAATTGAGATTTTCTATCGGAATCCTGCATTTTCCGAAAGAAAAATCTTCCAATTGAAAGAGGTTATGCCAATAGAAATGAATCCTGCTGAAAATTGGTTCCAATCAGAATTCATGTTGCATTGAAGTTTCCGAGCGCCAAGTTTCCTGTCAGAAAAAATAATTTTCGAAAATTATTTTTGATAGAAATCTTTGCATTATTTATATTTTCCAATCAGCTTAGTAAGCTGTTGCGTTTCTTCGCGAAAAGTAATTCTTTCAATAAATATCGTGTTGAGAAAGCAATAAAATCGTACATATTATAAAATGTTTTGTTACCACGTAGCATTCTGTGAGGGGAGCGTGTCAGTGTCGTCATCATCATCATCATCATCATCATCATCATCATCATCATCATCATCATCATCATCATCATCATCATCATCATCATCATCATCATCATCATCATCACCATCTCGTCATCATCATTAACAACAACAACATCAATAGCCTGATCGTGAATAAATGGTTAAGTTTATCCTCTTTATGTGGCAAAACGGCGTAGTTGCACCCTCATAGAAGCAATTTCTGCTTAAGTTTATATTTTTGCGGCGTGGGCAGTAATATGCATTTTAAAAACTGTCCATAAACAGGCTCAATCAAACCGAGCATGCAATATTTTCATATTTGTCGTGTTCGGCGGCTTTCAAAGTTCCCTTTTCATGCATTTACAATTATGTTTAGCATCGCCGTATAAACGTGTTCTTGCGGCGAATTTGCTAGGCGGCCTTACAGGGTTACTCGACAATTCTGAATTAAGTAAAACTGTGGCATTTTGTTTTAGGATCTTCAGAACAAGATGCCAATTAGAAAGAAGAAAATTAATTAATTACGTATTTGTATTGTATGCTTCGTCGTGCTCGTTAAGTAACATGGCGTTGGGTGTAATCTACATATCTCATTGTGAGGCAATAAGCAGATTTACAGCATGTTCTTTTTTTTCTTTTTTACTTATAACTGAGCAGTATTCTTCGTATGTTGGTCATGTGGTGTTTTAAGAAGGGCATACATTCGTTAAGCTTTACTAGATATTTTGTTTACAAATGTATGCGTGGGTGGATAGCAAGATAAGTTAAGTAAATAGATTGAATATCAACAGACAAAGGCAGACTCAGACTGCGTGTAACCGTATTATTCAGAAAACAGCAATCATCTGCAAATAGAAAGGTGAAATACAGTTGTTCAGGCAGTAACGGATTTCAGGGTATAGCGAATAGCGTGTCCGTTTTCTTGCTCTTTTCCATTTAATTTTATATTTAAAAAGTAAACAATTACCCCGTCATGAAGAGTGAACTATCCCCTTTTTATATATGTATATTTTCTGGATTTTGACTTGTGCATGGAGTGTATATAATACAACAAATGGAACGGGTAAATCGGAAGTTTACAACAACACAATGCTTTTACACGGTTAACAAAAAAGAAAAACAAAGTTTCACAATAATAGCTGGTAAATTATCACTTTTGGGGATTTTTTGTATAAATAAACCTTCTATCATTATCATAAAGCATTTGTTTACAATTTCTACAGTGTCAGCGAACTGAGGTATAAATTATCACCACGTGCTTCAGGTAGTAACTGATTGCGTACATGTACATATGTGGGGTCATCTCAAAGTAGACATGATCTGTCAAATTGCTGTAAAAGTTAGGTTTAAAAGGGAGATATGATATTTTGTAATGATAAATGTGTGTTAAAATGTAAATATGATACCTTATGTACTTTATTAGTTTATTAATATTGATACTGGGGCGGATCAAGTTTGGGTAATGTGGTTAATAACAAGATGTTTAATTATGTGGTTTTTTTTCATAAAGGTACAATAATTGTCTCAAAATATTGTATGTTTGAGTTGTATTTTTAATATTTTGTCTTTCAGGTATCAGCAAGTGAACCAGGTTCATCTTCAGGTTCCATAAGCAATGAATTCTCATCGGCCACTAGCATGGCTATTATCACATTAAAAGATTCTGTAATCAGAGGGTATCATGCTTTCAAGATAAGACCTCCCGATACTACCCCAAAGACAAAATTAATTGTTGACTAGGAGTACACTAATATTTCAGACAATGATGCCTGTCTTGTATGGGTGCCAGAACTATCAGCATTTGACAAGAAATTTCATAAAACGGTGACTGATAAGCAAAGAAATTTACTACTGTCAGATATGGCCGGGTTACCGATTGGCCATGTGCCACGTATTTTGGCCAGTTGCTTTCGTACTGTCATTGACAAAGGAGGAAGAGTGTATGCTTCTGCTACAGGTGATCCAGTTCCCTGTTTTTCTCCTTGGCCAGCACCGAATGAAAAGGGTGGTGGAGTTGTGATTCCATGTTTTTATACTTTAGTTGTTAAAGACTTGAAGAAAACTGTTAAGATATTTTCTTAGACACTATTCTTTATACCAGAAGGAAGTGTAAAGCACATAAAGAACCAATAATTATTATAATATGTGAATGGTCAGGTTATGTGTTCAAAGACAAAGTACATGATCTAGAGTAGTTTCCATTACAAATTTAGCATTAAGTCTTTAGTGTGTTAGAAGAATGTTATCTTTATCTCCAAATAGTTCCAGTTAAGATTTTATTTTTTTATTTTACATGATCTAGTCAGTAGATCTTTATTACATGTACTCGTTACTATTTCTCAGGTTAACATTTTTATAACCTTAATTCAAAAATTCTCAGTTTTTGCATATGTGTTGTTATATGTTGTTTTGTTATTGGCCACCATGTTCAGTTATTTTATTATGATCAGTATAAGTGCAACTTTTATATGAAAACAAATTAACTAAATGTTTATACTGTTTGGTGTGATTAAACTGTTAATTCCATTTAATTTCTCTGTGATTTATTTGATTTTAAAATTCCAATAATTATTCTAAATAAAGAATTTAATGACAGATTGAGTTAGGATTTTCTTCTGTTACTGTTAAGTGTTACTGTTGGATTTAATTTAAATTATAGCGGATTTTTTATGTGATTAACCTTTGAATGTGTTTCAATACATGTTCATCAACAAAACCAACAATACACAATGTTTGAGCTGGTTTAAGACGCCCCCAAGTGAGCTTCATTTACCTATCCCATACTGCCCGAAGTTATCCGCTACTGGCTGATTCGATGAGGTAATATAAACAAAGATTAGTGCGTGACAGATCTGGCAGAATGTTTAAAAATGACCTATTTTGAAGTGTGTACACTTTTTTCTGTCGAAAAGTATCGATTTGTTGGTGAAATTTCTACTTTCAAAGACCTGTGCAGCGGTAATCTGCTTAGCTATCCTTTACTGCCTGAACAACTGTATGTATATCAGGAATCACCATATTCAGCAAAAACAGCCTCCCCGCACAGTCAAGAAGAAGAGAGAGGGAGAGAGCATAGAAGGCCATCGGAAGAAATTTATTTAGAAGGTTATTTATGTAGAGCAAAAAAGAGAAACGGTTTACGGACGAAACGCTGAGGAACACTGGATATGACAGGAGACAAGCTGATTACCCATATGCAACTACTCTTACAATTTAAAGGCCTAATATGACTTGATCCAGGATTGTAGAGACCCTGCTGAATGATCCAAGAACTTATAAGCTATACACGTTAAAAGACCTGCCTATAACTGGAAGCTTAAAAGTATTCTCTGTAGGATATACCTCGGACCAATATTTAAGTACAGAACCGCTATAATAAAACATTATTGGAGGAAAATGCAAATAACTAGGATATGTCTTGAGTACACTTACAAAGGGTCTATGTTAAATCTGATCTCAGCCTGTCACTTTTTACAGATTTAAGTTTTCAAGTAATTTTCCAACATGATTTTTGTTACGAAACACACTAATTGTAAAGACATAGTGGTTAAAGGGAAAATTCTAAGTCTTAGATTAACTTAGTTCGTGTCCAATTTGTGAAAACAGACGAAAATTGTTAATTGAAAATCTCGGACATGACACTTGCACAAGATTTTAATATGCCATTTTCTCTTAATGGACAAACACCGCGCGAGTAATTGTTAAGCTTTTGATAAAACCCCAGAAACATCTCGTAGTTGTGTTCTTCGTTTTTTCTAGACTAGCGACCTTTGTAATGCCGCATAACAGCATCGCGCATAAACGAAGAACGTTTATGCGGGGATTTTTAACGCATAAACAGGACTTCCATATGTGGCAAAAGGTACAATAGCGCCGCATAAATAAAAAATAAAACACGTACTTGTACAATAGTGGTTGCTAAAGTTTCATTACGACCTAGTTTTGTGTCAAGTCAACCTAGCTTTGAACTTTAAAGGACGAACATTCTGATTAAGATAAGTTTAAACCAAACCAATTGATCTTCCTGTACATCTTTCAAAAATGACGTCTGGCCAGACTAAAGGCGGTAATAAAAATAACGACAATGCATAATATCGTTATTTAGGATAATTAGAAAATAGAATCGTTATTTGACTTATTACATAATTATTATGTTTTCGCTTTTCGTCAGACAGACGAACGTGTAATCTTGGAAATATAAAATCTTTTAGCAGACACAGCTTCCTGGGTGTTTAAAACAGTCTCTTGTGTGCACCAACCTCAAACTTACCCCAACAGGTTCTCATAGGAACAAACAAGTACAAGTTGGTACATTATCTCCAATCCAACCATCAGCTCGACAATGCTACAGGGAAAAGCACACACACACACATTTAAACATAAGAAAATCATTGCATTGTGAAGGGCGGGTACTTAGTTTTCTTACAGAGACAAGAGCACCTGGAGTCAACTCTGCAAGAACACGATGACAGGTATTAAAACAATATATCGAGCTTCTAGGCTCTTTTACAAAATTTCCCCATTATATGGAGAGGTTTTTAAGCAAATATTTATATATTTCTTAATGACGTTTCCAACTAAAATGAGACAATTCCAACTTAATTATGGCATTTCGAACTTAGATGATGGCATTTGTAACTTGTGTTATGACACTTACAACTTGCGTGATGACAATTGTAATTTGCATGATGATCTGTGCAATTTGCCTGATGACAATCGCAGTTTGCGCGATGGCAATTTCAAGAGACCAATTGATTATGCCTACTGTCATATTGATATTTGTACATGTATCTTTTAATATGCATTGTATGTTAATCATTTATAACTCTTAAATCTACATGATACAATTTAAAACAATTCAAATAAAATTTAACAAGAGTCTTAGAAGAATTACAAACTATGAAGATACCACAATGGATGTAACATATATCATAACAGATTTTGTAAGAAAGCTTTAATTCACATTCTGACGTTAGGTGGCGCAAATCCGTCGCTTTACGAAGAAGTTCGAAAACAAGCCGAATACTCGAAAGTAGCAAGAGTTGCGTTCCTTTGCTTCCATGCTGTAGTTTATGTCAGCGTACACTATTGAGTTTCCCTATATGTTCTATATAGAGTCTTGGGAGTCTCCTTGATTTATTTATAATTCTTAGACAATATCTGGCATGGTCTTCTGAAGATGAAGTTTGAATATAAATCTACATTAAAACATAGATATAATACCACCTTGACCGTAGGTTTCCACTTCAAATTTCACTTTGAAGACTACCACCATTGCCTATTGACTAAATTTACTTGAGGACAACCTGTTTTTAGGCATTATTTTAAAAGTATTTTTTTTCTTATCCAAAATGTTTAAGATAATAATTTTTGGTTCCAACAGAAAGACACAATTTCTGTTTTTTAGAAAGAGTTTTATTTTTTCTTTAGCTATATTGGCAAATCAGCTAATGTTTCTGTAGAGTCTTACGGGTTTCCCCAAACTTTTTTAACCAACCGGGAAGCAGCTTTTATTTAGTGTACACTGATCTAACAGCCCTTCTTTGAGTGTAAGCAGTTAGTGACAGTTCAGCCTCACTAAAAAACACTAGAAACAGATTATAAACATTCATAACACAAAATCAGGAAAATAGAATATTCCAGTTTATGTTATAAAACTTGACAACTGAAGACTTACACACAGGCATGATAGTTTAAACAAGTAATTTTTGGCTTGCCCTTAAATGCTTCAATACAGTCATTTTTGTATCCCCACCCCATGAAAAAATACAAAAAAAAAACATTTTCTGGCTATTATTTTAATAAATTTGCACTACCTGCAATATCAAATCACTGAATTGTTCATTAAAATCAGCTATAAACAAGTGTATCCATGGAAACACAGTCTATTTAGAATCATTCTGCACTAAAAATACACAGCCATGACTTTTGTGGAAACCAAAACACGGTGAAAATCCATAAGAAAATGACATTTTGATGCATTTGGAGAAGGAATCATTCATTTCATGAGACTGCTTTTACTAAATTCTTCCAGTTGTCATATAAAATGTGATTTTATGCATGAAAATAAACAATACACCTTGACTGGACACTGCTATTTACCCAGGCGCTTGTTTTTGCCCTGAAATGCCTCTAAGATGTCACTCCTCATAGGTAATCCTATATCAAAATCCCATGAAGTAAAGAATTATCAGATCCAAAAGTTTTAAAAATAGTCAATATGCATTAAATGATTAAATTAGTATGTAACGGAATTGCTCTAATTGTATAATAAAGCATATTTCATCAAATAATCTCTGAAGACTGAAACAATTACAACCCTGCAAAGAAGAGAGCTAACTCAGTAAAACGGCGCATTATATTTCCGGACGTAGACGATCTTTACTGATTCACTGTACGAACACAGCTGAAGACGACACAACAGAGCCCCATGTTGTCATAATGTGAAATGCTGTAATCACGCAAATATTGGAGTTTCATTATGTCAGTTGCTTACGGCTTGCTGCGAGCTTCCTTGTGACTGATGACATACATCATTGTTGTAGCCAAAACTGTATTGTGCGATTATCGTTATGAAAAGCCCAATACGCAAGAAGGGCGCAGCACTTTAAATGACTGAATTCGTTTTATCAGATATGATACATAAAATGAACCAGCTCAACATAATGAATATACAAGCAAGCATCGTCCTTGTTTAACCAATTATCGTGCATATTGTAGTGAGCATAATGCTTCTTATAACAAACATCATTATTGATGAAATTTAAACACCAGTCAAACTACAAATGCCTTCATGCAAGTTGAAAATGCCATAACTCACTTTATTATTATTTGCTTAAATACCTTTCCATACCCATAGAAGCTATTTCCGCTATATGCATTGAACGTCGCAGAATAAACGTAGTAGCGCTGTTTAGTCGTTGAAAATCAATGCATAAACGAAAAATACAAGTTTATAGTTTATGGGACGATGCTGTTATGCGATATTACAATCTAATTCCAAATTGTATAGACCCCTGTCAAACGAAAGTTATGTGTGTATGATAGATATTCGTTATTAAAATAGAGAAATTGAATACTAATAGCTGTCATTGTAACTTTGTAACTGTATTAAATTCGCATTTGCTTATTTTATTGCCACATTAAAACGCTGAGGCTAAACGTCCTCATGCAATTTATTTTGCGTTTTATATGACTGAATCATAAATATATACACGGCCAACTTTAAAACCAAAGATTTAAAAAATAACAGGGGGGGGGGGGGGGGGCATAAAAGCCTTATTCAAGAGTAGCTCACCGTTATCTACAGACAAGTGAGCAAAACAAAAAACTGAAAACACCAAAAACCTTTACTGTAAAGTTTATTCTGATTAAATTAATACATTTTTGCTATAAATCCTACAAATCAAGTATAATTTACAAAATTTCAAAACGAACAGCAACATGGTAAGTTTTTAATCAGCATCACGTTGCTTTGATAATATTTTTGCACAAAACAGCCAAGGATAACCGCTACGTTCTACATGTATAAGGATTCTAAGGTTTTCATAGAATGTTTGAAACATTAACCCTAACCCTCCTAGATCTATATCATCTAAGTAAATTAAAAAAAGAGTTTACGAATACAATACCACAAACTAAAAACAAACAAAAAAATGTTATAATGTTTTTTTTAATTGTTTAATGTATTAACGATGAATTTAAACGATTTTATAAAGATCGCTGTAACATTCATTTACGTCGACAAGGAATAATTTTGTATTTATAATTTAGTGAAGTAACATTCAAACATAACGGATATCCGAAATCGCATAGAATATTACAAGTATTACACTCCAAAATAAGAATTGAAACTAGAAAGAATAAATATGCGTGTAGTTCATTTAAACGGCAACTTTCAAAAATATCACCCCCACCAAATGACATTCACAACCAGTTTGAACACTTTCAAAAGCATCATGTTAATTTTTGAATAAAAAGTAAAATCAAGCTCTAAGTGTTATCGTAACACAACAAACAGGTTAGATCACAAGTTTGTTTAGCATAATTTTTTTACCTAAACGTTAGGCAACACTATGTTACATTCCAGTGGAAACCGTCATATGTATTTCTTAAACATTTTAATAGCCACGTAAACAGAAATGTAGTTTTCTCCTAAATACGTTACATTTATACGAAAAAATATAAAATGTATATCCCTTGATTATTAAATTAAAAATTACACTACATACAAAAGAAACAGAGATCCCTAAGGTAATGATCTGGCAAATATATAATAAGTTATTTTTTTCTCTTAGGGATTAAGTTTCAAGGTGCAGTAACATCACAATCTCCAAAGAACACATAATATTCATACAGTTTGCCAATTGTATACTCACACCAACATTTCGATGTATACACGCAATAGCACGTCAGCACTAAATTTACTTTTGATAGGTGCACTTCCGAGCAGAACGTAAATCTAAAAAGTTTAGTTGTTTTACAAAATTAATTTACATAATACCAAGCATATTTTATTAGATTTTTTTGTCATTTTTATTTTTGCAATCCAATTCTTTAACAATGCCAAGTAAAACAGTAAAAACAAACGGAAACATATTATTAAATTTATTTTTGCATGCTTACCACTTTACTTATCATAATATTTTCTAAGATATGAAAGATACCATGATTCTTTGAAAACAAATATAAACTTTTCAGGTACCTAAATATTTTTCATGTTTTGCAAAATTTTGAGTATTTAGTGACATTTAAAAGTAGCGAAAAGGAATTTTATTGGATTTCTTCACTGAACACAATATAAACACACAAGCAATATTTATGCTACAATGTTATCATATTAGTAATATTTTATCAAAGTTGAACAATTTTAAAATTAAAATACCGAACTAAATATACCGAACTACAAGGCAAAGTACACGGTATACATCTATTATACTTAAAGATATACAATTCTCATAGTTGTTGCGTTATATGTCGTATGAAAATTTTCCAAAGAAGTCTGGTCAAATGTTTGTGACCCAGACATTATTGGTATTAAGGAAGTAAAGTAGAACTAAATGAGATTTTTAATGTATGTCAGTCTTTAACTGAATGTGATATTAACGTATAATTAAACAAAGAAAGCCTCTTTAACTGACATCAAATTAGGAAATAATAAATTTAAAGCATTAAATGTGCGTCAACTTATGTTATTATATTTATTAGTTGGTTGATTATTTCATGACGTGCATTATTTCTGCTGTTCAGTTCTATTACGTTTTAAACGATTGTTTTGTTTAAGGGTTTACATGTACCACACTCCTCCCAAGCACGTTCATCAATAAAAAGAAAATTATCAAAATCTCAATAACGGTAAAATGTCGTTAAATGATACTTTGCACAAATGAATGTAACTTATGTATCTTTTTTTGCATAAAGTAAGACACATTAGAAAAGTAAAGAAAAAAAGCTAGACCTAAAATTCCTTAAAATTATATTTAAATAATTACACAACTAAGCAATATAAAACATTATTAATGGTGTGTACTTTGTAAAGAACTTTCAACTACTTTAAGAAAAATGATTGTCATCCGTTTACGCGACCAGGAAGCGACCAGAAAATTGAAGGTCAAACACACTTTTACTAATATCTCAAAAGGTTTACATATGTAAGTCACGAGGGCACAGTCAAGACAGTATTTTCAGTATCATATATCTCATATGGGCATTTAAACTGATGTTTTGTGTTGTTTAGTTTTTGTGAATTTATGTAAAAAGAATTTTAGGGAATTTTTAGATCCCGCTATTTTTCTTTACTGTTCGAACATGTCTTACCATATGCAAAATAAAGATACATTAGTAACATTTATTTGTGCAATGTTTATTAAACAGCATTTTACCTTTATTGAGGTTTTGATAATTTTCTTTTATCGATGAACGTTATTGGGAGGGGTGTGGTAAGCCCTTAAAGAAAATGTCAACGTTGATATCAGATGAACGGGAGAGACTTTCTTTGTAAATTAATACGTTTGTATAAAAATATATATTCAGCTGACGTATATTAAAAACATCAGTTAAAATGGAACCTGATTCGTTGAATTTGACATTGACCTCTGACACCAACGCAAGCTGGCATACACTATAATAATGTTTTGTTAAAACTATTCAGAAATGGCAAAGGGTATAGCCAGAGGTAAGTCTATGTTAAGGAAAGATTCACTACGGATTACATGATACATTGCTTCTTAAACTTGTACATTACGTAAAATAAGGAACCAAAACGAGCACAAACGTTTGGAACTATGACGGATTTGCAGTTACATAATTATATATAAATAAAAATATTAATTAGATTTATACGAGTGCGATATGTTATAGTTCTGTGCAAATAATATTATACTAGGCAGTACTTTTACCTTTTTATAGAGACATCTCTATGTACGAAATGTATCTAGTAAGGATTTAAAAGTTGAACACCGCAAAACCACTAATACATCTAATACATCTTTTCAGAAAAATACGAAACACTTTTTTATTTTTCAAAAGGTCTATCTTACAGAAGTCCGTCTAATAAATGCATGTAATAGTGTAATCTTTCGGCATTTACCCCAAAAAGTCGATAGCAACACTTGTTTGCTCCCCAGTTTTTTCATCTCTTGCCTCGACGACTATCTCAGTTTCACTAAACGTCATTGCTACCTTTACGGCTCTGTTTAGATCACCATCGTGATTCGTAAGCTCAACTGTCAGTCGCCCGACATACGTGCAGTTCTGGTCTGTAAACTCCGGATCATCTAACTCTGATGCAAAAACCTCAATAGATGCGCTTGTTTGAGATTTGTTTATTGGAGTGTATGAGTTTTCAGTCTGCGGTTCTCCGACAGTCACACTCTTGTTTCTCTGAACATGTTTGTCGAATATGTCCTTGCACCTGTCACCTTTATCTGATGGAACACGTTTACTTTCTGGATGCTTACCGTTTACGAAAGGTCGATATACTCTTACTCCGTAAGTGTATTTCAGAACTCTCTCAGTAATCTGTCTAGGCAAGTGTCCAAATATCACTGCTCCCTTTAAAATTGAAGTAACCGCCTCCCGGGGAACAACAACCTGAATGTCCGAAAACCTTTCTTTCACCGCAGACCGCAGCATTTGTGAATCCGAAAATCCTCCAACCATAAGAATAGCCAATATTTCGGTATCTTTCAGTAGATTGGAGACATGATGCAGTATGTTGTCGATGGGTTCTTTGAAGAGACTTCTGATTATTTCAGCCGTAAACGTTATCTTGTTTCGCTGCAGTTTAACGCTGTCTGAATATTTAGAATTCAGGATATCTTTCTCAAGTAAGCTTCCTTTAATACTTGTGTACATTTGTATTAACGATACGGGGATATTCATTCGAACCAAAGTGTTGTTCGTGGGCGAAATTGACCTCTTCTTTATTTCAAAGCTTTCTAATAGTTCAAGATGATCATTTGTCTCTTCTTCACAGAATGCAGTGTATACATCGTCCCCAGTTAATCCTTCAATTAACTTTTCAAAGGCATTGTTCACCATCATCCCGCCCCATCCGCCACCACTAGCAGCGTGCACCTCTTTTACACTCTTTTTGTCAATGACTTCATGAACAGTGATGTCTACTGTTCCTCCTGAAAATAAATCCTCGTTTTTCTATGTATGGCTTGAAAACAAAGTGTGTTGTTTGTGTGCTAAAGCAACTTTGAAAAATAACGGATATAATTTTTTTGGTGAACTAACACAATCTTTTAATCAGTCATAATTAAATTTTAATTTTTGTTTTCTTTACCTACGAAATCATCGAAACATTATCTTCTAGCTAACGTATGCTTACCACCAGCATCAAGAATCATGTATTTCGTTCCAGGCAGGAAGGCTGAGACGGAAGATCCACTGCCATCATTCCGAGACTCTACCGGTAAATATCGACAGTATACGGAGGCAGCTTCGGGCTCCAAAGCTAGCATCAGTCGTCTGCTTTTAATTCCCGCCTGAAACAGTACAAACATGTCAAAAATCCGGATCGAATGACGTCACATGGCAATACTGCTATTTAGAAATAACGATTTAGGTGATTGTTATACAGTTAATCAATTTAGAAATAACAACACATAATGCAAATTAAATTTAAGTATGAGTTATATCGATTTGACGAATAAACTTGTTATTATCATACAGTCTTGTTCCATAAATTTCTCTCCTTGTGAGCTGTTTTATAAGCATTTGTTCTCATTTTTAAAGATGATTTGTAATGAGGAACATTAGTTTCTTACAGAAAACTGACAGTTTAAATTAGGTTATCTCGTGTTCGGGAGAAACAAATGGCACATAGCGCATTAAAAATGCTTAAACAATTCAGAAATTAGCTAGAATGTACATGCGCACGTTGCAGTCATTGATCGTGTTTTGCAAGAAATGGTTTAAATCAGAATAATGCAGTGTCTAGTGAAAGAACAGGTATGAAAAAGTATATACATTTGCATGGCTTTGTCCTTTTCTTAAGGAAAACATAACTTCAATTAAACCTCTTTACATGAAAAAAAAACTTTCAGAATTTCATAGTCACTAATTTGTGTCAAGTTCTGCTCAACAGGCTTCTTATAAATTAAATGTTATGCAGTTTATAAGATACAGTAAAGATGTTTTGCATAATACATGTCGCATTTAATCTTGCTAGCTTAATGGATATAGGTAATACAATGACGTCAGCCCATAAAATCATTTCACTTTATCAGCTTTGTTAAAAGATAATAGTACATTTATGTTTTATTGTTTCTTTACTTAAAGAAACAATCCTGCAAATTTCCCTTTCTATTTGTAAAATCCTTTGGTTAAAACAGAATGCTTACCAACACATTATTCTACAGTGCTATATTGTTAAAATGACCCTTTTGCTTACATATTAAATAGCACAACTCTGTCTAGAGTTTCATAGCTAAAATAGCGAGTTTAAAGGGATATCGTCAAAAATAATCTCGCCACCTTGACATTTGATAAGGAAAATGTGTCAAGTAACTTATTGTTTATCGAACACATCAAGTGAAGTTGAATGGTACCATTATTGCTGCCTCTCTCATGAACTGCTTCGCCCCATCTGACCAGATCGCAGGAACTGTTAGCACCCACTGAACTTCATCTTCTGACAATGATCCAACCAGTTCATTATCGCAATGTTGGAGAAAATCGTCTTTCAAATGTTTAATGCTGGCTGCAATTACATTGATTGCTGGTAGGGATCGACCAACTTCGTCCTCAATAACTATATTTCGATCCAGCTTCTAAAATTCGGATGACTTTAATATTTTAATAATATTTGCACATACAGGAAATTGTTCTGTTAATGAACAAATCCTTAAATACTAATTTACAACTGCATCCTTTAAATCATAAAGTTAATTACACCTTACACTCTAATATAATTTCTTACCCACTACTGGATTGATTGGGATAGCAAACGATAAATGGTCATAACTAAATGCGAGATAAACGTAACAAAACTTCAACAAATTGTGAACAATGTATGATATTTTGTCGGAAATTAGTTTTCATTTTAAACTTAAAATTATATTGATAAGAACATATAGACTTTAAAAAAAAAATGAACACACAGTTTGAGCAATCTGGTTAATATTTGGCCAAAATGTTAATCTCAGTGGGATTGAGTGTCATGCACAACACGACATTCCTTTGAAATTCTCGATGTTACTGTTGAGGTACGCTCATCTGCATTCTTTGTAAAGTATAGTTTATGGAACAAATTTTGAAAGTATGAAATTATCCCCAAGATTTGAAGCTATTTGTCATCAATACCAATCATTTTAACTCGCGAACCGTTAATTGTGTCTGTACTACTAATTACCCAGAAGTGTTTACTAAATTTGCGCACTGTGGGTTATAGTCGATTAACCTAGAACATAGTAAATAGTAACGGCAATATAGCTCACTTCGCGAAAGTTAAAATGGGAATATTTGGCGTTTATTATTTTAATGAATTCACGACGGTCCCAAAATAGCGAAAATAATAAGCTCGCGAAAAATAAAACACCAATTTAAAAAAAATGATATATATAAGTAATTGTTTTGCAATTGATCATCGATATTTTTCCAAATAATTAAGGAATGATTCTTATTTTGGTGCGGTTCATGCAGATTGGACGTGCACGCGAGAGCTGGCAAATCCATAAAGCGCGCTAGCTTTAAATAAACTTAAGTCAAACGCTTTCAAAAATTAGTATTAAGTGAAAAGGGGGAGTAATACGTGGGATTTTTCAATAGTAACAGCCATTACGTCATTACGAGTCATGCGGTTCATGCAAAATGAACCGAATTATTTTAAACGAAAAAATCGATAGGAATGTAAATATTATTATATGGATGTTAAGATGTGTTATGAACTCACTGTTATGTGCCCCTTTTTAAAATTAATGTAATTGTAACATACTTCTCCCGATTTCTTGAACAAGGACATTTTGAAGTTGCGGAAATAGTAAACATCTTGTCTTTCTTCATTCTCTATCATTTGTCGGTAAAGGTTTATTGCTTCATATCCAAACGCCTCAGCTTTTTTTCCATCTTTGCGCATCAACACATGTGTAGGTGTTTTTTCTGTAGTGGCCGAATCTGAATGCCACTGTTTGGCAGAACTCTTTGTAGGATTTTCTTCGAACTCGTATCGATAGGAACGAGCCCAACCCGAATATGTGGTCCCGAAGTCAATAGATGCTACAACTAATGGCGACTTTGAGCCCTTAAAAGGAAAATGTATGTTATCATACGATCATATATTTTACTCACCACAAACTAATTAAGGAACAATTGAAAAATTCCTAAACGTTCAAGTATTCATGTAATGAGTGTTTTAAATAAATCCTGAATATTTCAAATAAAAAATGAAATGAAGGTTGTGTTTGAAGCAAACTAATGTTTACAAATCTTCTTTTGATAGCGCTTTAGTTGAGTAACATAGATTTTGTGTCAATTAGTTATTTTCGTTGGGTGTATGAGAAGTTCGGCGTCGACAATATTTTATCAGTATAATATGTAATTTAAATGTATCGTATTGAATTAGAAATCCGGGAAAAATTATTTAGCCGAAGTTATATTATGTTGTAGCAAATGGTACGGTAAACTGCTAATTAGCAATTTGTTAAAAATCCGGTGTCAATTATACAAGATAGTATTCTTAGAAGAACAAAAACAACACTAAAGATAATTTTTATAATAATTTGGTTTCGATTTCGATCTTTTTTCTGTCATTTTTAAAAATGTATTAAACATTAAACGACTGGATCGAAAGTTGATGGTTTTCATTTGGGTATGTAAAACAGTTGGGTTGCTAAAAATGTGTTAAGCCCGAAGTTTTACGCTTACTTTTAAACAATCTAACTGGTTTTCATACCCAAATAAAAACATCAAATATCTATTCAGTACCTAAAATTACACAGTCACGAAAATACTCTCGTTTATACCGAAATTATAAGGAGAATTCGTTATCTTAATAAGATTTTATCCTAAAGGATTAAGTGTTAAAATATTATAAATGAAACATGCAAGTTTTGCAGGTACTACATACCACATAGTGCTTAAACTTTTGATTTTTCAGAGCTGCTGTAAAGGCTCCTCGCAATACAGCATTTGAACAGTCTTCTGGAAACACAACAAATGATTCCCCAAAATCTGTCCTCATCGATTCCCTAAAAACCTCAGCATCTGCAAATTTTCCAGTCATGAAGATTGCTTCGACATCTATGAACTGCATAACTGTCTTTATTTGTGAACTGATTTTCTTAAGTGTTTCAGATAGCAACTGTTTGAAAAATGATGTCGGTATTCGGAATTTTTCACATATTTGATTGGAGACGTCGGCGTAGTTTGAGTCGGCAATTGCGGCTTTCATTGTTTTCCCTGTACGAATTTTGAGGATTTCTAATAAGGATGGTGGTAATGGTATCGTACAATAATCACTTAAATAGGATTTAACAATCCTTTGTTTAAATATACGTATCAATTCGATCCAGTCCTCTCTCGCTTCACTTTTGAAAGTTTCAAGTACACTTTGTCCAACAATATCGGCGAGAAGATCCTCAAACTTTCTGCAGACCATTGCTATTCCCCATATCCCTCTTTTTAGTGCACTAATTTGACTTATCTTTCCATCGACTTCTATTTTGTATACAACGGTATCAAGATGTTCATCTAATAATAAAAGTAAAAAATAAAAAATCAAGTGTATATGGCATCACTAATGACCGATATCAAATGTGAAATATAATTAAACAAACATCGGTTAGCTACTTTGAAAGTAAGAGCAAACAATGATATTGATTATTAACAAAACAGTGCATTGGGTTTATAAAATGATCAGTTTAAAATAGAAAATACAAACAATTTACGAAAATGTTAACCCGATCGGTTACCGCATAGAAACAGTCAGGCGCGCAACATTATTTTACCGGAGAAATAAACCAGGTTATAGGTTGCCCCAACAGATTCTCATATACAAAAACAAGTACAAGTTGTCTTGGTGAATTAGTTCCAATCTATCCATCCGTTCGACAGTGATGCATGTAAAGGCATACAAACGTATAAAACATTAGACGCTAATGGCATCCTTAATAAAAAAAGGTGGTATTAAACGACTTTATTTACTAGATTAAAGCATCTGTTTTCATAAAGACCGGCCACCGTCGTGCGAACAAAGAGGTGAGCAAGGCGTTCACCTGTAGATGTACATCTGGGTAACGGCGTTTCGTACGTTTTTCCTAATTTGTGGAAATTACATCAATGCGTTATTTTTTTCACCTTTATTACGCTTATGGAATTCTTTAACATTTTATAAGCAATAGAAATTTACAGCGAACAAGCCGTGAAATATAAAACCCAAGATATACAAGAAGAACACCGCCCTCGAAAAATCGAAATCATCCCATTTGTTAAGTTAGAAAGAACATGCTGTAATACACATTTTACATTTCCAAAACCTTGGGTGATTGGTAGTACCACCCCGCTTCACCCTAGGCTTTTTTCAGGTTAAACGCAAATTCAAAAATTCAAGGTTACATGGACCCCATATCTCTCTAGCCAAGTTGCATTGCAGTCATGGAATACAAATCTAGACCTTTGTTGAGGTAAGGCCTTATTGCTTCCAACCCACACTCGATTGATGTTAATACTTCCATCTGTGAATTAAAAATTAGAGCTCATCCTTAGTTTTAAATAATGGTCCGGTAACCTACCAATATCTGTCGATGTACTTTCTTGTTGTTTGTCGCTTTTTCCTTGATCATTTTGCATGAAATAAATAAAAACAAAGTACCTCTCACACAAAGGCATATTTCTTGGTTTATTCCAAATATTGCCAGCTTGTAAAGTTTATTCGGCATTTCGAGTGCAGTGTTTTCGGCTTGCATCGCTCGGGGATAGAGTACACTTGGATATTGTTGAATTCGTCTGGATTCCGGGCGATATCTTAATGACCCAGAAATTGATAAGTGACAGAAAATCCAGATTAGTGACTGACGAACAGACAGTCAAGACGAGCACTATATGTCCTAGATCTGGTACAAAAATGGTGTAAAAATTAACATTATACAATTATTTGAGCGAAATAAATTGCGAGATATACAAGTAATGGGAGCACCAAAGAGATTTTAGAGAAGGAAGAGAAATGTAGCAAAAATATTCACAGTGACATGCCAGAATAATACTTTTACAGATCATAATCTAACATGTTCCTTGCGTTCATGGAACATCTTAAAATGTTTTTCTTTTTACGTTTTGCTTCACTACCTTTTCCTCTCATCTCATTACCTTCAAACATTCCCGATTTAAAGAAAACAAGAACAACATAGGCGTAGCTGATGTTATATTTTGGAAATCATAACAGAAAATGTTGTTCTTTTGGCCTTTTTTGTTTTGTTTTTTGTTTCTGTGTTTTATCTGTCCTTATTTCAATGTAAACACAAATGATAACAATTATTTTTTGAAAAAGTGGCATTTCACAACGCACAGAATTCAATCACTGTCCGCTGATCCGTACGTTCACGTTACGTTGTCATTTATTTGCACCAAATTGTTTAACATGGCGGAAAATATACTTCACAAAATGGCGATACGTTAACCGATCACGCTGTAATTTTGTTATTTTTTACTCAGTCTAGTAACGTTCCGTTGAAGGCATGCGGAAAAATAAAGACTTTTTGGCGCCGTTATTTTGAGAAACTTCAAAAAGGAAATAGTCATCTCTTGGCAAAATAAGGCTAATTCTGAATAGCTCCGTATTTGGATTGCGGACATGCTAAATGTGAAAAAAAAATTGAAATACTTGTTAAAACCTACTTTTTCGTACCCGCTGATATTTGATTTAAATAGAAATACATTCATTGTAATTTTATGACGCTTAAAAGTCAAAAAGGTGTGTAAAAGGATCAATCCGGGAACTTTCTGACTCTGCCTCGTAAATAGCGGTTGCTCTAAACAATGAATAAATCTGAACATAGAATTATTGCGGTGGATCTTATAATACATTTACTGAGTATCTAAACTGATGCTACCGCAATAAAAGAACGGTAGCACAGGTGGTAGATCAACATGGCAACATATGTATTTCAAAGTGAGCTCCGCATAAAACAATATGTTGTAAACGTCAATGCACGTTTAAGAAAAAATTCAAATGCTATTCGCCGTGGTATACATTTCTGAGTCTGAAGATGCAAGGTTTAATTTTGTACCTGAAATATTCGTGTAGAAATCGTTTTTCTAGTGCTGACCCTAATCTGTCAACATTGTCTCCATCTGTCGTTTTTCGCTAGATTTTGGTTATACCGATAAGATAATGGTACAATGTTGTCATATAATGCAAAGTAACAATTAGAAGGACCCTTACGGACAGTTTGTTTTGGTCACAAAGGCAAGAAATTACAAGATATAAATAAATTCAAGTTGGGCTCCATATGTTGTTGTGGTTTCCATGTGTTGTATTTTTTTGAAATCGTATGGCGATATTGTTGACGCGAAGTCGTCTCTTATTTAATAATTAATGGATATTCATGAGTATTATAAAGTAGCTGAATGTATTTAAGACGGAGCTGTTTGATATTCATGAATATCTTGCCAGAGTTTGTTATATGCATTTTTGTACTACGGACAATCGTAGGTTTGATCTTACTGCTATTTATATGTTAAATTATTCACAAAATGGTTGCATGTCACTTTATAGACCTTGAGCTGCAACTGACCGCTTTTTTTTCTGAAAGCCTATACAGTAGAATCCACTTAATTGAATAGCGCTTATTTGAATAATCCGCTTATTATAGTAGAATATTAAAACACAAAACCATTTCTATCTATTTCAATGATAAAAAGTATCTTTATTTGAATAGGTCACCACATGCAATCCGTTTATTATGACAGCACTTTCCCACTTTAAAACGCCTAACAACGCTAATCCTACTTGAAATTCACAAGTTTCTGCCCCAAGGCAATGTTCAATATCCGGTAAACTCCATAAATTTATTGTCATTGTTTATCACCTACTTTAAATAATGACTTCCGTTCACTGGCACGCGTGTTTACCGTGTACATTTATAGCAATGACGTCACATAATGGGGTTTCCCCGCATCGAGAATTTTCCTTTTTTTGTCGTTCATAAGCTAATTACGTTTTATGTAAGACGGGAAATTTTCGAATAAAAATTATTTTATTCGAAAAAAGAAAGAAACATGAAACAGAAAAATAGTTGTTCTGTTCGAGACATGTGTGAAAATAACAAATAAACTCATCAAAACTTGCTCGATAAATAAGAAAGTTAATTAGATTTGGCAAACAAATCTTGATGAAGTGCAAACTGTTGACACAAAAACAAACTGTTGAGAACTTTGAGAACTGACATGAGCTGCTCAACAGTTTGCATTAATTGTGTTGAGAACTTTGAGAACTGACATGAGCTGCTTAACAGTTTGCATGAATTAATGAGAAATTACTCAAAATGTCGGTATAGGAAAAATAAATTTTAAAAGCAAATGATCGTTGATTATTATTATTTATTTACAATATCTTTTTTATCTTGGTTTTCTCCAATCTCACTAAAGTCAGATCTAACAAAATGTTAGATCTGATGACGGCCCGTAGATACCGTACATAAGCTTTAGCGGTTTTTCCCGATTTCTATTTTTAGAAATTATCAACACAGGAAGCATGATATACAGCGCTCGCAAAATGATCTGAAGATGTTATTACATTAGAAATAATTGCAATACTACATAAACACAAAAAAAATCAGCAAAATATGTCTTACGCAGGCTCTCAACACTTCTTATGGTTTAATATAGAATGTTTACTTTCACTTTCGCGATTTTGTAGGCGACAATCTGATTGGTTCAAAAAGGTTTGTGATAAAAGCACGTTTTAGCTACTCGTCGTCAGATCCTGATAGCGTAGCGGTTTTCAGGATATGATTTTAATCAGATTGGGGTTTCTCCACATGTAGTTAATAAGGTTACGCTGCAGGTACGGCGTAAGCGAATTTCACAAGCGCGTATTTCTCATGACGCGCCGACGAAAAATGGCGGAGATACGAACGAAATCAAAAACTGGCCAGAATTTGTAAGCTCCGTATATTATGATACTCCGCTTAATTGAATTAAGGGTCTTGACAAATAGGCTATTCAAATAAGCGGATTCTACTGTACCATCCTATGCATTTTGAAATTTGTTTGCACTCTGGCGAGTGGGGCGTTTTTACCGTAACGCCTGTTTGAATAGATGATCCTTTTGAAAATTATATGAAAGTCAGACTCCGAATTGAGATTGTTTTCAAAATCGTGCATTGAAATATTAACTTTGATCGAAATAAACAAAGTCACATACCGTTTTCTTGTCGATTTTCGACTTACATATGGAATCCCGGATGTACAACATAATTATTATTTTAGGCGGAGCCCACTTCGATATGTTGGTCTACCCCCTGTGGGTAGTTTAACATAATGTACAACTATATCGTTGCTTTGAAAACACTTATTCTGGGAGGTTTCTTAAATTATAAAACAATTTCAATATTGTTTGAGGGCCAACTGCACTCCTCCCCTGCACTTTCATCAATAAAAAGAAAATTATCAATATCTCAAAACGGTTAAATGCATTTCAATTATACTTTGCACAAATCATCGAATGTATCTTTCTTTTGAATACAGTAAGACACGTTAAAAAGTAAAGAAGAAAAATCTAGACGTAAAAAATCCCTAAAATTATATTTTACATAAATTCAAAAATACATGTAATAAGCAATAAAAACATAATTTTTATATTTCCGCGTTAGTGTAATGCTACTAACAAAAACATGCCGTGTAATTTGTAAAGAACTTTTAACTACTAAAAGAGGAATCTGTTATTGTCATCCGTTTACGCGACCAGGAAGCAAACAGGAAATTGAAGGACAAACGCACTTTTACTAATATATCATAACGTTTAAATATATACGGCAAGAGGGCACAATATATTGTTGTCAGATCACGTTACTAATGTGTGCATTTAAATGATGTTTGGTGTAGTTTAGTTTTTTGTGAATTTATGTAAATCGAAGTTTAGGGAATATTTAGATCTCGCTATGTTTCTTTACTGTATTACTTTATTGTGTCTTACCTTAAACAAAATAAAGATCTATACAGAAGTACATTGTAACACTCATTTCTGCAAAATTTCATAGAACGGTAATTTGCCGTTATCGAGATTTTGATAATTTTCTTTTTATCGATGAACCGGCAAGGTAGGAGTGTTGTGCTCAAAGAAAAACCACTGACTGTATGATGAGTCGTTTTACAATCGGCATTTTAAACGCACTTATGATTCTTATTCTAAATAAATACAAATAAATAAATAAATAGCCTACCGCCTCTTTAAATTTGGAACACGACATAAATATGTTTAACTTTTAAACAGCTTGAGCAAATGAAAATATACTAGTGTTAAGATCATACGAGATCATTTGTTTAAGTATGATCAAATCTTTTAAAATTCTTCGCCGTGATTTGTAGTAGCATCGTGTTAATAGTTTACTGATTAATTAACTTACCACAGACTATAAACCCCTATTTATTTGCAAATTACAATAAAATGTATACGTGCAAACTATGCGAGGTGTATACCACTCAGTGGGGTGTCGGTGGCGGATTTTGATGCGGCGCGCTTTGACGCTTTGACCATTTCTACTGATACAGCTAATCAATCAGCTGTATATTTCCTTGCGAGAGTTGTTGAAGTGTCAAACAATGGCTGTGTATTGTCAAACAATGACTTGTTATTAAGATCAATTATTACTACCGGGCAACCAGACAAAGACTTTTTTGATGGCCCGGCGGGCTCATTCAGAAAAGTTTCGATAACCTGGCGGATCGTGGCTCGTTGTCCGCGGGCACCGGGCAAAGGATTTGTCGGACCCTGAAATAGGCCTGAAATTAATTCAATATATGGTAATGTAAAAGTAATACCTCCAGCTA
This sequence comes from Corbicula japonica, assembly GCA_038501625.1. NCBI lineage: Eukaryota > Metazoa > Mollusca > Bivalvia > Venerida > Cyrenidae > Corbicula > Corbicula japonica. Next base: position 283,735 of record JAZAYU010000416.1, on the reverse strand, counting down.
TCACGGTAAGGAACTGTGTATCTCTTCTTGGTTTTATCCACGTTGATTTATTGCTGTTGGCGAACAACTGAGCTGCAGCATCCGTCGCCGATATTATAAGAAGTTTTGTATCATCTGTTCCTGTCTGCAGCAATTTCAAGTAAAACTAATGTGACGTAGAAACCCCATTGATTTAATAAATTCTTAAAGCAAAACTATGTCACTGTAATTATTTCTTAAAGATCACTAGTTGATTGTAACAGCTTACTTACTAATTTAAAAAAATAAGAACAAGTTGTTTCTTTAACATTTCTTTAGGCTCGACTAATACCACCACTACCATCATCATCACCATCATTACAAATAAATTAGCACAATGACTTAAATGAATATTAACTAAGGCACTGCGTCTTCCAGAATAAACAATTCAAAAATGAAGGATGTTATAGACCGTATGCCCCACAGTGAGGTAAGGAGTTTAAGAATACTTTACCGAATGTATAGATAACGTCAAAGCCACCCAAACTGAAGAAGCCAACCATTTTAAGAGACAGACAAGAGTACATACCCTCCGTATCTCCGTAAAGATGATAGTTCAAGTATGCCTATATACTACCTATGTACTGCCACCCACAATGACTGACAATCGGCATTGTTTAAAATTACTATTACAGCATAACTAATTGAAATTGATGAATACGCTGAAATGAGTTACGGGTCGTTTTTACGGCCTTACAAACAACACAAACATTGGTTTATTATTACGTTTAAACCCAAGACAATCACGGTTGTCAGCAAAACTATATCTTTATAAGGCGAATATTTGTGTGGAGTTTGGAAGAATTCTGACATGTGTCTGTGAGCAGTTTCAAAAGTATTTACTAAAATCTGATCAAAATGCAGGGTTGACCGACAATTTTAAAAATATAATCATAATGGTTGATTTGTTGTCTATCAAGAACACTTCACAGTTAAATGAATTGCAGAAATTAGTGGCGAACCGATATATACATGTAGAATGCATGATACCAAAGTTTGCACCGTCCAGAAGTGATAAATTAATCTCCTAACAACATTAAATGTGACGTTGTTATCGTAAAATATAAAATTACTAATCTTTCCAATTCAATGCAAAACTTGAGCAACACAATCGATATAATTATTATCTTAATTTCTATGTAATAAATCTGTTCATGCAATACATATGTTCATTATACTGACAATTACATACAAAAGCAGAAAATCACCTAAATTCGACATGCTGGAGGTACACCGTTAAAAGTCCTCATTATGACACAATTTAATTAGCCAAACTACTATAACCACCCTAATACGTTTAGCTATGAAACTCTATCTGTGCGAAAACAAAGCAAGAATCCATATAGATGTTTGTTTGACCTGAATAAAATAGGCGACATAAATCTGACAATCATATGGAGGAATAACCTCTAAAAATGAACATAAGTTGTTAAGGAAGCTACTAATATTTACTGCGCATGAAACACTTTAGCATGGTACCTTGAATATGACCTTAATTATTGTGAAATCAAAGATAAACACAGGAACTGCTAACCGGAACAAGCAACCTAATCTGTGCTACTCTGTGTTGCTTTTTTCCGGACGTAAGTCTCATGGCCCAATCAGAAAGCAATGTTGTACAAACCAGAAGACACATATTTTTCTAGTAATTGCATTTTAATCATATGCATACTGTAATCGGAATCGACAGGATTTTGACACCCGTATTAATCTGCTTCAAGAAACAATTTTTAGCAATATATATAATATTTATCTCGAGTACGGAAATCTCCATCTTTCAATAACTAGAATTATCGCTGAAAGTGATTAAATACCCCCACATGTGTGCTTATACTTAAACTGGGAATGCTAAAAATCAATGGTATAATGTAACTAACACTAGAAACATGGACACATGTAGTAGTGACCTTGACCTTGACCCCATCTACTTCCAATCCCAAGCAGTCTTCAAAGAAGCAGCCTGAACATTAAGTTTCATCACAATATCTCATTTCTAACTAAAGTAATTTAGCATAAAAGTTTAGTAACAGTGACCCTTACCACAGTGGCCCAATGTTCAATCCAAAGCGTCATATTTACAATAGGCACATATACAGCAAGTTTCATCACAATATCTCATTCCTTCTAAATTTATTTAGCAGGAGCGGTTTGAATACGCTAGTATCAGACCTTTACTTAAATTTTATATATTAACAACTTTGTGTCACGTTTTTAAATATGTGAAGTTTTTCATGAGAAATCATCCAGAAACCATTTTTTTCTATTCTTAGTAACAATAAACGGTGACAATGACCCCACAGGTTCATTTTCAATACCAAGTTTCGTCTTCACAGACACAACCTATATACCAATTTCCATCACAATATCTCATTCTGAACTAAAGTTATTGAGCATAAAACAGTTTTTTTTTTCTAGTTTTAGTAAAGTGACGTTGATCCAACAGGCCTTACTTTCATTCACAAATGCCTTCTTCACAGAAACCAACAAAACACCAAATTTCATTCCAAGCTATGGTACTGAGTGGAAATATTTTAAAGTTTAAATAACAGTGACCTTGACATTGAACACACAGGCTCCAAAGTAAAACATAACATGTATCGCCTAATGTTACACTTGTGTCCCCCCCAAAAAAAAATCTATGAAGTATTTCTTCCAGAAACAATTTGTGTATTATAAGTAACAGTGCCCTTAACATTGACCACAGAGGCCCCAAAGTGGATCTCGACCTGTATCTTTTGATGTTACACCTGTGTACCATATTTTTTTTAATGTTTGATGCCTTTCAGGATTTTTCGTTTGCAAAGCAATTTTTCTACTTACATGTATAGTAACAGTGTCCTTGACACTGACCCCACCATCCCCCAAATTGAACTTGACCTGTATCCTATGATGTTACATCTGTGTACCAAATTTTTTAAATCTGTGAAGCCTTTCATGTGTTATAATCCAGAAACGAAGAATCCGACTGAGCGACCGACAGACAGCTCACTCTTACATACCCCCTTAAACTTCGTTTGTGGGGGTATAATAATACACGTACTTAAGTTTTAAATGTGATTGTCATCGGTTCGTTATATCGATTATTATAATAATACTGCTTTATTTTTATTTTGAAGATTTTGTTCATGAGTATCCCTTATGAGAAAGGCAAAATTTTCTACAAAAAAAATGAATCATGAAGTTATCAAAAGTATTTATTGCAAAGTACATTTATTGTTAACTATAAAGTTAGTGTGATGTTCTACATGTAAAACAGATTGAACATTTAAAAAATCAACTATAAGTCTAGCATCGCACCATTGCATATTATATAATATAGACATATAAATTTTCAAAAGTCGAATTACATTTTGACAAATATGACAAATGTTACCTTTGACAGCTTCCAAAATAAACATTTTTAATGGGATCGAAGTCCTCTTTACCTATGCACTTTTTGCAAAATGAACAACATTGGGGTTTTATAGATTTCTTCATACAGATCGGGAAGTGTATATTTTTGACGTTGGAATTATCTGCTATTCTTGTTATATTGTGGATTATTGATTTATTTTCTTTTTATAAGGTTTACTTTCCTCTGGCTTGCAGCGATTTTATTGGTTTTTTTTAATGTTGTGGACAGCTATGACAAATTATGAATGATTTCAACTACTTGAAGTTAGATGGGCGAATGAAACATTTTATGCCAGCACTACCACGTACTGAAGACTAGAAGCGGACTTCAAATTGAAGTTTTATGATGGTGAAGCAATTAAGATTAATATAGTGGTAATAAAAAATAAATAAAGCTTAATTTTCAAACAGAAGTAAAGGGAGATTTAAAAATAGATCTGACAAAAAAATACCTTTTTTGCAGATTCACTCATTAGTTTGAAAAACAATGGACTTGAACCGGCTGGCAATACTAGAACCCAGCCAACGTCCTTAACTCCGACTTCTAATTTTGCAATTATTTGTCTCTGCAAGTGTTCTATCATCGTTGCAAAGACATCAATAGCATCCAACGTCTTGCCCGATTCGTCTTGTATCGTAACGGTAATGCCACATTGCTAAAATTAAAGTGGCATTAAATGCATGCTACTGAGGAGGAACAGACATATCGTTAAATTTAGTGAATAAAACGCTCAAACTTTGTTATTAAACATTAAATCGATTGGAAACAAATTTTCTTGCAAGATTTTCATTGTAGTATATCTTATCTCCGGTGGCCACCAAAATGTTAAAATTGTGCGATCCATGGAAAACTGAAATCGTTACATCACAAATATCAGCCAGATATGTATTTCCATATCGTTTCATAATATTCTGAAAAAAAGAATTCTGACTATTCCTATCCTCTCTTTGATATGCTATTATTATTATACGTATATTTTTATTAAATATCTAGTACATTCATACTAGTCTTATTTATGCATAAAATGATTGAAAGTTGCGAAGGCGAAAACAATACGTAGTCAACACTACGCACAATGAAGTTCGTCAAATGAACGTTTACCATTTTTAATGTGAAATTCACAGAATGCTGCGAACTAGACTTTCAGGCAGTTTCCATTCCAAATCGATCAACCATGCACAGTATTTTAGCAATAATTACCTTATTATATTTTTTTTCTGATCCGCCAAGGTCATCTCGGCCGAACCGAATCGTTAAAAGTTAAGCTCATTTTCGAAAAGTTTTTTTAACAAATATTACAATCCAATCTAGCCAGGAGGTGAAATATTTTCTCTTACGATAACTCTATGTAAAACACTTGGCAAAAAAATTCGAAATAGGACCCGGACAGTTAAATAGCGTGAACATGTTAATAAAAGCTGCGTAGATTTCTCCATTACTTTGATCTGTGAATGTTGAGCCAGTGACCACTATCTTAGCTATTCTGTGTACACTGTATCGTAAACCGTAAACAGTAGATGAGCGCCGTTACTTTCTTAAGTTGAGAGGCGATGAACGGTAAAAGACACACATTTTAAAATACAAGAAATTAATTGATACTTAATATATGAAATGTATCAAATTGCAATATGGTATTTAATTTTCACGTTGCAATTCAAATGTACACGAGGTTTTGTGAAAAGGTATTAAGTTGTCACAATACCTTACGATAAGACTATTTAAAACACTTAGCAAATACATTTCGTGTGTTTGACCTTCAATTTCCTGGTCGCGAAAATGGCTGACACAAAAACTTAAAATGTTGATTTCTCTCTTCACAATTGAAAGTTCTTTTCAAGGACCTTAGATATTGCTGTCAATATAATTTCACACATATTGACATTAAATTGTTGTTTTGTGTTGCTTCCTTTTTGTGATAAATTGCAAAAAGAATTTTAGTGATTTGTTAGGTCTAACTTTTTTCTCTTCTGTTCTAACTTTTCTTAACGTATGCAAACATAATTATACACTTATCTTATTTTATTGGAGAAAAGTTTGATGGAAGTGAATTGTGCCATTTGGGAGGTTTTTATATGTTTTTCTTTTTTGTCTATGGCAAAGCAATTGCGAAAAGCGCAAAACCTTAATGACTGAAACTGCTACAGACCTGATTCTGTTATTTTCTTGCAAGCGGATTTTTGCATAAATACTTATTAATAAAGTGTATTTATCTCTGCTGCAGATAGACAGATACGTCATTTAAATAATTCTAAGTAAACTAACTTACATCGATTTTTTAAGCATGTTGTTTTACGTGTTTTGTGTATCTATTTACTTTAAATGGTCAAAAATAACAATTCAAACAAAAAATGAAAAAAAAAATCGATTTAACAATGAAGTTGTTGGACAGTGCTTTTCTTCGTGTTTTGTTATATGAAAAAATCCGAAAAGAAGTGTCGACATAAAGTTGATATATCTTCAAACTGTTTTTTAAAAGAAGTCAGTTATTTTTCTATATGAAAAACCGACGTTTATAATTTAGAGCGAAAGCATTAGAACATTATTGTATTAACATCTTTGTATATTGATTGGTTTTCCATATTTATAAAATGTCGTTATTTCAATAACAACAAGAATAGACTGATTACGGGACCGGAAAATATTCCCCCTCGCACGATCTGACTGACTCTCAACATAAAATACATTTTAAATTAACAACTTTTTGGTTTTTTGTTTCGCTACCACAAACAAATGTTTAATATTTAACATACCTCTTCAACATTGTCCAGTCCACCCAATCCTTTAAAAAAGTAGTAACTTGTTCGAGTGTCATCCTCCTCTAGTTCTTTGTATTTGGTTTCTGCATCGTATCCAAATGAGTCGAATGTTTTACCATCTGGTCCAAGTAATATACAAGTTATATTCTCGGCAGTTAAAAACCCTTCAGAATCGGGCCACACGTGCCCATGTATTGTCCACGGATCATGACCAAATGCCAGGGCTGCCTTCAAAGTTTCTGTTCCGAAATCAATAGCTCCAACCAGAGGGCCTAATTCAAACACCTGAAAAAATTGTTTGATCTATACATTGACAGGTACTAATAGCATTGTATACAACGTTTGGTTCTATAAGTATTTTTCCTGAAAATATATAATACCAAGTGTTACTTGTCTGCAACTACAGATATGCAGAGAGATTTTAACATAGCTTTTGAATTAACCGAATATTAAGCAGTTTCCTTAATAGTGCAACTCAACGACTACTAGTAGATAAAATAAGGACGTTATTACTGTTTAATTTTTTATCTAATATTATGTAGGCTATGCATATGTTTGTTATGCATGCAAAACAAAACTCTGTTTTATCATCCATATTAAACTTTCTAGTTCAAATGGTGACATATGTTTGACTCATGAAACCAGGAACATGGTGAATGTGGTCCGCTATCGGAAAATCGAAAAAATACAATACTGGATTGACTGTGTTTTATAATGCAGTGTAAGTAACGTATCTACATCAGCAAACTTAATATCATCGAATTTCATTTAAGTTCGTTAAAATTCCCGTGTCAGTCCAAAAAGCCGACTTTAATAGTGTGAACTGCTATGTTTTTTCTGTTGCTCATTTACCGATAAAAACAAGTCAATTGCTTGAATTTATCGCACACTTGTATCGACTACATATTAGCATATTAAGCAAAATCGATCACACGAATCATACATTTCAACCATGCTGTTTCTAATGTTTTACAACGTAGCCTGACTAATATATATTTCTATATGATACTTTCTCACTGCTCTATTTTTAAAATCTCATAGAACATGTTGTGAATATGCAACTGTTAGTGACAATGAACCAATTATGTAGAGACACTAAGTTTAAGGAAGCATTTGTCTAATGTAGTGTAATTAAGAGGTCGCAAACATTGCAAATGACAAAAACTGGCTAAAAGTCAAAAATAAATTTTTGGGGAAATACTTATTGCCACCTAGATTTTAGTAAAGAAATGTATTTAGCTAAGGATGTAGTTAATGTTTGCAAGCTCAACTGAGTCTAATTCGTGTTCTAATTTCCAAGCACATACTAAAACAAAAGAAAACCCGTTTGCATGAGAACTCTGAAATTCATGGACAATATACAAAAGCAAATCGAAAGTAGAAATCTAATTTTTAATAACCAGTAAACATTTTATGGTCAGTTATGGGATTGTACACGAGGTAAACAATCCCAAGTAGACCAAGAAAACGCTCAAAACTGACACTAGTTTGATTTAAAATCGCCAAAATATAGATGATGGATTCTTTTAGACATGTTAACGATTGAACCTTTATCAATTTATTTAAAATCAGCTAGAACTGTCAAAACTGTTAGCACACTTAGATTAAATTATTCTTATCTCTTATTTTTTCAACAGGATCTTAATGCTAAGTAGGCTGTTCATCTTACAATGTTACAGTACCCGTCTGTTTTTTATTAATTGTTTGTGTGTCTATTTGAAAGTGATCAAGCAATTAACTCAGGCTTTTTTAACTCTAATATGTACAATAAGGCTTTATAGTGTATAAATGTTTTCAATAACACTTAATCTTACAAAGTAAACTACTGATATGAATTTTATATTGTCGGACAATGATTTGTTCAAACATTATGTGTTTTTTTATCTCAATGCGTTTGTCAGCATTTAACATTTCATCCCAAATTGTTTTCGTCAGTATGAAAAACGAACGGGTAATGATTTAACGTTGATTCAACGATCAGTGCTGTTTCATGTATCAGTTACATCCTTTGAAGGTCGTTGAGCACGGTATTTATGTACTATATCAATAGTACTTCTAAAATTGCTTTTGTTTAAATATTTCGGCCAGTTTATAGATGGGTGGTTTAAATATCCCATCCAATATAGATTCGGATTTTGTTCAATCACGCCAATGGTATACTTCCTGCTTTTTTTTTAATTTTGCCTTTGGCGTTGTCTGTGATATGCAAGATTTATATTCCTTAATCCCTGTCAAAATTCTATTTTGTTTAGTTCCGCCCATAGTTTGTTTTTCGCTTAGGGCAAACCCATTATTTTATCTGGGAACCAGACGCCGCTGAATCTGAAAATACCGCATTGAAGGTTTCATGTTCACACTCATATGCGTACATGTATCATCGTTAGGGATGGATAAAAAGTACAGTTTATTGGTGTAAATATTGAGTTGCGCTCAATCCGAAACAAGGCGGCGTGGGCAGTAATATGCATTTCCATTACTTCCCATGAAAGTATGTTTTCATATTAGTTGTGTTCGGGGCATTCTAAGTTCCCTTTTCTTCTATTTTAAGATAAAAAAGAATAGTAGAATGATTATCTTTCCACGACTCTATAAAGAATATTTTGAAAATTTGCTTATAATGCTTGGTATTAATTAGAGCATTTTCAAAAAAACAAGCCTTAGGACATTTTTCATTTAATACTTACTAATAGATATTGGATGTTATTTCGGAAGAATGGTTGATTTCTGTTTGTTTTAAAACCGTTTACGCATTTTGTTTGTCTTTTATTTTTCAGGAATCGTAAAACAGCAGTTATTGCGTCTATATATTTGAAAACGCACTTATTTCTTTTGAAATCTAAGTATTTAATGAAACAAGTTTTGTTCTGTACAATGAAAACCATTACTTTTCATTATACATTTTCAATACAACGCCTAGGTAAGTGTATGATGTGATGATAAATTTTGTCTCGAAAGAGTTTAACATGTTAATTTAATAAAAATATTAAAATATTTTAACAACCTTATAATACTAAAGTGCTTACGTTTCTTGCCATGTTGAATCCGGTCTTCAGATGATATTACGTTAACATACATGTATCATCGTCATATTCTGAAATAAAACTAACTACGAGTTATTTTCATTAAATCATATAAATGCCATTTTTCTATTCCTAGAAATAACAACAACAATTTGTACTTTAGTGCAAATGTAGGACGATTTGAAGTGCATCAACAAGTTTCGTCTTCTTTTCAGAGTAGAAACAACGAGGACCACAAATTGGTAAACTGCAACTGAAGTTGATAGTTGTATGCTTTTTGCGAAAGCCATTTAAAATAATGACCAATGACATCATAACTGCTCGTGCACAAATACGAATACAAAACTCAAAAATCAAAATATGTGTAATTATATCTAAGACCTTCGTAAAAAATATGATTTTAAGTATTTTTGTGAGTTTCTTACACAAATTATTTCTGTAATAGAGATTATTACATGTGCAGATAAATTGATGATAACACTAGTCTGTTAATAATATATATATATATATAATCCCTTGTGTATATTCAAGTAACAAGTATTCTGACATATTAGAAACAAACTCGCGACCAAAACACCAAGTGTGTTTTGTCGTTTTGTCTCACATGAACAAACATGCAAAACGTGTCTTGGCAAATTAACTTCAACCTACTTTGACAATGATGTATGTAAAATCACACAAACATATACATGTAACATATTAGAGGAAAATCAAGCAAAATCATAGGGACTGAAGTCAAATCAGCAAGAACACAATATGGCCCTGAAAAAAGAAATTGATCGATTATCAAATTTATTATAATTTCAATACTTATAACATTAATAACAAACTGAAATCGAAGAAATCTTTTTTGGATATTTAATTAGCTAAGATTAATGCCAATGTAATTGTTAAAATAAGAAAATGGTACTGTTGGCACCAATGCATAAAATCTTGAGATATAAAAGGGCATTGTTGAATAATTTTATAATATTTTATGAATCTCCCTGCCAGTAACCTTTAAGCATATGCATATTAGCATTGGTGTATCACATGACCACATGTTTGCAAGGACATAGAATAACAAAACGGCTAGAGAACATTTAAATAGAGGATACAACATGAGTGATCATTTTATACTGAAATTATTAAACGAGTCATCTAAATCGATATAAAACGAGGCTTTTGCCGAGTTTTATATCGATTTAGATGACGCGTTTAATAATTTCAGTATAAAATTATCACGAATGATGTATTCTATTTATCACATACCCTGAAAAAGCAAGCAAAATCCATGAAATGTCGCTTTCTATGGCCTAGTAGAGCGAACTTAAAACGTGTGTAATTCGGTCGTATTGGGTGATACATAAGCTAGTCCCAAAAGAATTAATCCTAACGTTTTCCCATTTGCCAAAATAAGTAAAACAATTAACTGCGCTAGAGTCTAGATAAAGAAACTATCATTTATAGGCTTCTGAAGTTGTGTTAAATTAAATAAATCGATCTAGTGTATGACGTCATTTGTGTAAACTTTCATAGCGGCATATGACAACATTGAAATTTGCTGGATATAAACTGGAAATTTGGATTGAAAATGTGTTTCTAGTGTTATTTTGTTTCGGGGATGTTGTAAGATCACACCGACGATGTTCTGAAAACGATGTCAGCGTCTGGGTCATTTTGTTTTCGATTTAAACGAAATGAAAATGGCTTTGTTGCTGTAGTTGAATTTCATCATAGACTTTCGGCGTATCCTTACGGAGTAAACAAGATGTCAGAAAGTTATATTTTCCGCGGATATTATCAATATAAGGGATGCTTAAGATCCTTATAGAAATTGATTGCTTGCCTGAAGGGGTCAGATCTCAAAAGAAAGTCATTTTCATAAATTTGTTTTGATCGCCGATAACGCGGATGAATAGTGATTCGGCTACGATATATAACTAGTTATATATCGAATATATATAACGGGTGTTATTACACTCCCACACCGGAAGGTATGTGATAATAAGTGTAATTTATTCATGAGACCTTTAAACAGCATAATGCATGTGTACAAAATCAATATCATCAATCCTGTACAAGCACAATCAAAATTTAATGTTGGGTCAAGTGTAAAACAAAACTTTATTGAAAATTTGGTATTGTTTCTTTTGACACTAGTATATCTCAAAAGTCTTTCCTGTACCAGGTAAAAGCTACTAATCATTAGGGCGATCGTCAAAACATTGTCACAGTAGTGTTACTGTTTCTAACGTTTAACAAAACGTCTCCTTTCAGTTCTACATTCAGTTTCTGGGACAAAATATTTTATGGTACAATGTATATCTTTTAAAACATTAATATATACTGCTGGTCCTTTGTTAGTGAATATAGCTTACTGATGCTTTTATTTCATTTGCATGTTAAATATAGATAAATAAAATCGTGTTAAATAACGATAATTTTTATTAAAAACACAAAGTCTTGTAAATAATTTCCCGACTGCATGCCCTTTCACGTTTGTTAATTAGCTAAATAAAAGAGATTCAAAGCTGAAAAAATGACTGATAATAATTTCTTGAACGAATAAAGACAGTTTATATGCACGTACAAAATCCAGTTTCGCTTTGAATCGAAAGTTAAGCGAAATTAAATTTATGAACGAACATACAGATGCAATAAAAATTTTCCTTGAAATTTAGCAACAGTGATTTACTATTATGTGAGAATCCGCCACATGTTATTTGCCCTTGGAAGCATTACTCATTTCTATTTTATCAGTAATAAAGTATGAAATAACTTAAAAAAGTACATAAAACAGTACTATGATTGTACATTATTGATTAATTTACAAGATTAAAATTCCACTTCCCTAAAGTATAGACGGATATTAGTATTCTCATAAAATTCATTTTAGAAATATTTTCCTATTTTTGCTCTGTTAAATGTTTGAATCACCTTAAGTCATGATATTTTCAATTTTAAATATGTTCCGATTTTTTATGCAACCTATTTGGTTTCACTTAAATTATCAAAATAAGTTCTTAGTATATCAAAGATAATGATGATAATTTCTACAACGAATAAAAACAGTTCAAGATGAAAATGTATACGCTCGTAAGAATCCAGTTTCGCTTTAAAATCGAAAGTTGAGCGAAATTAATTATTTGAACGAACGCAAAGAAATATTGCTTGAAATCCAGAAACTGTGACTTACTTTCAATCGTTTATTTGGAATACACTGAGTTAATATGTGAAATCCGTCGCATGTCATTTTATCTTTGTGTCATTACAGGTTTCCAGGTTATCAGTACTTATAAAATTAGGAAATTTCCAAACGGAAGTATCCAAAAAAAACTTCAATGTTTTTTTTATTTTTAATTTACCAAATTCATATTTCACTTACTAGGTTCTGATATATAAAAAAGAATAAATAGTACCTTTTGTTTGTTATTAACGCATTCTATACTTAAACGTAGAGAACCGGAAACAGCCGAGAATTTCAGAAAGATTGCTATTGATAAAAGACTCTCGCACAGTCGTTACTCATAAGTTGTGACTGCTTGTGACAAAACTACAGATTAGGTATCTTTAATAATATAATGTTTACAAGCACACTCGAATAAATAAATAAACAAGGTTTTCGAAAGATCGAAACGTTGAAAACTAGCAGCAATTCGAGTCTAAATAGCACAACTAAAACGTGATCGTTTAAGACAAAATTAATAAATTATTGCGAATTTACCATATTTTAACGAACTTACTTAAGGTTAATATCATCTATTAGAATAAATAAATATTAACAGAGTTCTTATTTTCTAAAACCTTATAGATGTTCATGTTGATTTTACTACTTGTCACGTCAAGTTGATACATTTTTTTTAAAAATGTTGTCGGATTTTTCTTACGACTTAGCGGGATGAATTGTGCTGGTCCAGTATTGTATACACTATTACAACAGGCAATCTCAATGTGCACGGAAATATGTTGAAATTTACAGTTTTGGCCGTCGCTTTCTTGTTTTAAAAGTGAAATGGTTTCCAATCAGATAAACCACATGCTCATCCTTTGGCTGTCATAAAGTGCGACATTATATAAATATCACATCCCATTGGGGGAAACAGTACGAAATGTTAACCCGAGAGAAGTAATGTCAACCGAGGCGTTAGCGTACTGTTTCCCCCAATGGGATGGGATATTTATTTTATAACACCGAACATTTGTTTTTTAGAGATCTTGACTATGACCAAATTAAATGCTTAAAAGGCGGCTACAAATAATGATCAAAATGTAATCGGATTTCCAAGATATTTATTTTTAGATCCACGCGAGGGTGATATGATGCTGTCGCATATGTGACAGTAGCGATTATCACCCTGTGACGTCACATTACGCTATATAGTAAACTAATCACGTGAGGTGTAATAAATGTTGTTGACTCGACCGCCTGTGAAACCTAACTAGCCAATAAATTATTCTGAGAAATGTTTAACATAAATTTGTTAATGAAAAAAATGAAATATGCATATCAGGAATGGCCACATCCAGCATACACAGCCTCCCCACACAGCCAAAAAGTAGAGAGGAAAAGAGAGCATGGTATTGCAAAAATCAGTTTCAAACTGGACGCCACAAACAAATAACGAAAGTGAGAACCGGAGGGGTTACCGCCTTGGAACGGTCAGTGGCAAAACAAATTGCCACTGGGGGTTTAAACCAGGTTCTAGGGTGCACCAACCTCACACTTGCCCCAACAGGTTCTCGTATCACAAAACAAGTACACATTGTCTTGGTGAAATAACTCCAACCCACCCATCAGCTCAACAATGTTGCATGCAAAAGCATACAAACATATAAACATAAGAATTTAATAGCATTGCAAAGCCAAAGGGCGGGTACTCAATGATCTTACAGAGACCAGAGCACCTGGAGTAAAATCAGCAAGAACACGATGACAGGGATAAAAGAAACAAATCGAGCTTCTAGGTTCTTTTTAGAAAAGATTTCCCCATAAACTTTCATAAACTCTTAAACCCCTGCCACCGTCGTGCAACCAAAGAGGTAAGCATAATGATCAACTGTAGATGGGTTAATCACCAGGCCTGCAGAGCGCTGTAAAATATCATGTTGGTAACCTTTCTTTTTAAATTTACAGATGGTTTTTACGAATAACCGGGAGAAATTAACATCGCCTTTTATCTTCTTAAGTTTATAAATTAAATCTCCATAAAAAACTGGCTGTGAAATACCTTGTTGCAATAGTGATTTTAAACTGCACCTGTATTTATGAATTAGATCTGGATATCGGCGATAAAACTTGCAAAAGGTTTTCCTTAATTTGTGATACCGATAACCTTGTTTTAAAAGTTTTTCTGTAATGCAAAGATTACGTTCATTGAAATCATTCACATCGTTGCAAGCTCTTGAAAAGCGAACAAGCTGTGAGATATAAACCCCGTAAGAAGTCGCACGAGGAACATCGCCGTCTAGAAACGGAAAATTTACTATATTAAAATTAAAATCATCTCTTTTATCATAAATTTTAGTAGTGACGTAACTATTGTCAATGGATAGATTTAAATCAAGAAAGTTTGCTTGCTTTTCTGAAGTGTTCGCTTTATTAAGCTGTAGTTCTTTAGGATAAATCTTATTAACCAGTGATGGAAAATGGTTATTATCTATATTTAATAAATCATCAAGGTACCTCGATGTGTTGTTAAAAGCTGTAATAATATCATCTTGATGTTCGGTAGAAAGAGATAACATAAAATCTCTTTCATAACAGTATAAAAACAGATCAGCAACAAGGGGTGCACAATTAGTACCCATTGGAATGCCTATTACTTGTTTATAAATAGAGGTACCAAATCTCAAATAAATATTATCCAATAAAAATGTGAGCGCCTGTATAAGGTCTTGACAGGTCCATGAAGTATAATTATCATAAGAACCATCTGTAAAGAATGCCCTATGTTCATTACAAGCAATAAATGTTTTATTTTCTCTAGCAAAAGTTTTTTCAATGAGACTGGTTAGCTTGTCCCTTATTAAATTATGAGGGAGAGAAGTATACAAGGTAGAAAAATCATATGTAGACAAACAGAACGCCTGAAAATTATTTGATTTAAGTTTCTTCAAAACGTCATTTGAAATTTTTATAGACCAAAATAAATTTTTGCCAGTAGTTTCAAAAACTTTTTCGCAATATCTAATTACATGTTCTTTTATAGCTGTAAGACAAAATGTTAAGAGCACGGATAACTTTGTAGTTGTACAAGAACTAGAGTTAGCGATAAATCTTGCTTTGTACGGTGTTTTGTGCATTTTAGGCAACCAATACATAGTAGGTACTTTGTCTTGTTTCGGCTCAACACTGATTCTAAATTTAGTTATTTGTAGAGTGTGTGCAGTAACAATATCACTCTCAGATGAAGAAGTCAGTGTATAAGCATTAGTGCTATTAAGCTCTTCAGTTTGAACATTTATATAGTGTATACGTCACACTATAATAACATTATTTGAAGCCTTATCAGCAGGTGTTAAAACAAATTTGTTGTGAAAATCTTGAATACCCTTTTTCAAATGACGAAAGTTAAAACGAGGTCGAGGTGGTAGTAAAGCTATGTTTCTTTTATAGAAGGATATACGAGAGTCAATTATTTTGAATATTTGTTTTTTCCAGTTTGAAAGAGCATTAGGCTCAGCATGTTCTCGTTTACACCATTTATTGCAAAAAGTGTTTAAAGACTCTGCAATTTCCGCACGACAGGTATTAAAGTCGATGTCCGATGGAATTCTGTATTTTGGACCTTTTGAAATTAAATTGCGGATTCTAAAGTCTTTGATAACATTTAGATCCCCTGTAACGATATGACCGGCAGGTTGATAGCAAAATTTTGAATTAGAACAGTCTCAAGATGATAGTGTGTTTTCAACAATCTGTAAATCCGAGGTAATTTTGTTGTAATTGAAAATTGTGTTTCTAATAGGCTTGTTATATTTATTACAAACGATGGGTGTTTCAGTATTCTTGAAATAATTAGGTACAGCAGATTCAACAGTTTTATCTTTAAAGATACTTGGAAGGTCAATAAAATCTATACCTTTATTTAAAAATGAAATTTTAAGAAAATGTCTTTGGTGATCAGATTCCAAGTCAATGTGTGGTCTAAGAATATGCCGAGTGTAACACTGAGTAAGGCTTGCAACTTCATAAAGTGGATGAGTTCTAATAACAATATCATCGGCTTCCTTATCCACTTTTTGTAAACTAGAAATAGAAAGAGAAGTTAAACGCGACAGCATAGCATGTCTACCAGAATGTTTTAAAATATTTTTAAGGTCATGAATAGAACAATGAATACGTGATTTTCTTTTGATGTTACCATTAATCCTTATCCCGTGTGACCTCGATTTTCGTTTTCGTAATTCTAGCAAATCAAAAATGTCAAAATCAGGATTATTTGAAATGTTGCCTTCTTGATAAATATTATCATTTAATCCAAGTGGATAGGGTGTTTGGAGTTTTTGTATCCATTTTTGCTCCGATATAAGTCTAGCTCTAATTTTAAATGCTCTAGAAGCACTGCTATCAAATATAACTTTTTCAACAGGTTGAATATTAACATGTTTTAAAGTGTGGCCTGATCGTTTGAAATGTTTATATAAAAATGTATTAATTTTATGATTGTTTCTTATTTTCGAACAGTGCTGACTAAAACGTGTTTTTCAAGGGGCGCCCAGTTTGTCCAACATATTGAATCCCACAATTTAAAGCATTTCAAGTTAAAACATAAATAATATTGTCTGATTGTCAGTCAATGTCTGAATCGATGTTAACTGAAAAAGTTCTACCATTGACTGTAGATTTAATTGTTGAACTACATTTAAAAAAAACTACATTTTGAATAAGCAAATATAGTAGTTGCTAGATTACCAGACTGACTTGGATAGTGTCAATAGTCAGACGTTATTACCTGTAACATGTTTTGGGCTTACCCAGAACGCTTTGGAAAATATTTCGCTGTTTTGTAGCTGTGTACCATTCTCTATTTTGAAATAATAAGTACTAATGTGAAAATAGCAACGCCATTGTTACAAATGTTAGGTTTGTATAAACCATACTATCAATTATATAAATGAACAAATGTTGAAATGTAGTTCAATGGAAAAACGAAAATAGGTGTGCTGGCGTTTCTCCTTACTGAGGTTATTTTGAAATTCTTCAAAATATAAGCTAATGCTTTCTCCGAAGGTTGCTATTCCTGCTAGATATGCCTTTTCATTTTCGACTGTAAAATTTGATTATATTTACTTATCATGATTTTTCCCTATTGATTTAAGGCATTTAGAGGCTTATTCATGTTTGACTTGAATTCATCGTGCAATTAATGTCCGACGATTAAATAATTTGTACTTTTAATATTATTTGTACTTCACAACCAAAAATACGTCTTGAAAGCAAATATGACTAGAAAATTGATTAACAACTTGCCTCAATAATTGAGATGCTCGCTTCCTATAAAGATGCAGATATTTATATAAAATATGGTTGCACATCCAATAAAGATTTGTTAGGTTTATATGAATCTTATTCTAATATAAGGTACAAATCAGTATTAACGGAGAAAAAATACAGCATGGTGTAACTAATGCCTCTATTTCTTGTTCTAGATGTTTAAAGTGGATGAGGTTTACGTCGGAATAAAAATTGGACCGCACATATTGTTATGCTTTGGTTTTTGAAGTAGGGCAATGTTTTTTGTTGCAACACTCTAATCGTAGACATCAGTTTAGGCGGTTTTGCAGAAAAACTTTAACAAGTATAAAAGTAATGCTCCGGAATCTAGATTTTGGCATATTTTGAACTTTTGAACCCAAGTTTGGCCTTGGACTATAAGACAGGGCCGGGGTTTTAGACTAGATAATTTGCATTAATTTCGATGAACACTTGATGTGTGATGTTTCAATAAAGTTCCTTGATTCCCTGTTTCGATTTTCTCTAAACAACCATATTTGTGACAGACGGACATGGATTTACAGATGGACGAACTTGGCGATCACTAATCGTACCCGACCATCCGGCATTGGGTGAAAAAACAACAACAATATACTTGTAAAAGGACCAACACGAGATGACATTAAAATGTCTAGGAATGTTTTTTTCATTTCCTTTCTTTTAACAACAACAACAAGTGAACACGCGACTTTAATTTTTAATTAATTTATAAAATCGTTTTTTTTTCTATTTCGAACATGTGTGCATATAAAAAGAAAAATACATCAAATTATAATTCTTCACATGCGTGCAAATAAAATATACATTAATTGTTAAAATATTTAAATATTTGCACGCAACAAAAATACATGATGGTAAAATGCACATAAGATGTACATGTACTTACGTAGTGCCTAGCTGACAACCAGCCTCACTAAAGGCAGCATAGACATATCCAGTCATATATAGTTACAGGAAAAAACACAATCATTTTAGATTCTGGAGAAACGTAACAAAAGCAGAATGTCTTTAAATTTATAAAAATGCGATTCTCTTTATTCTGCTTCAAGTAAATGTTATTTGTGTTTTTACGGTAAAGTGGTTGTTATAGACTTTAACAAGTGTGTACTATCAAAGCAGAAAAACCAAATTTTGGTCTAATGTGTAATTCGGGTAAACAAAGCCACTATCCCATTTCACGCTGAAAGTCAAAGAACCTACATCTGTTACGGTGCCTTGAAAATTCTGAAAGAAATAAAAATATGCTATGCACTGAACTATATACATTTCAAAGTATTAAAGACTGAGCACTTCTATTTTTTAATCGTTATATTTTTATCGAATTTAAACATGTTTGCTAATATTACAACGAAAACACAAATATGCATCGTTTTACAAGCTTCATTAAAGATCCAATGTTAAACATTGCTACATTAAAAAATTTAATCTCAAAGTTTAAAATGATCTTACAGTCTGAAAATATCTGATATATGTTCAAGAGGTCTCGAACACTGTATTTTGTACTGGTAAAATATATGATCTCGCTCTCTGATAATGCTTATGCATACGCGCGACGTATAAATTTGATGATGTCACAGATTAACGATGTGTTCTTGCTGATTTGACTCCAGGGGCTCCCGCCTAAGTTTAGGTCATTGAGAATCCTCCATCATATCTGCTATTAATTTCAAATGTGTGTGTTTATGTTTGCATGCAACATTGTCGAGGTTGGTTGGAGCTAATTCACCAATGCAACTGTTACTTGTTTGTCAAAAAGAGAAGCTGATGGGGAAAGTGTGAGGTTGGTGCACCATAGAACTTTGTTTAAAATCCAAGAGGAAAAATCGTTTTGACACTTACTGTTTCAAGTCGGTCAGCCCAAAGATTCGCTTTTTCGCTAATTGTTTGTGGTGTTTTGAATCTTCATTTGGTAAAATACTCAAAAGAAAAGTTAAGTCAGTATTTTCGTTTTCTCCCTAAATCTACAATATCGCAAAAATCTTTAAAAAGTTGAACATGTGTGTTTTATAACTCTTTTTATCACATACACGATAATTTGTTTTGACCGTGACTGTGTAAATTCAAAAGCTCGAGATGCATGTGCCGATGAAAACCGACATGGATATCTTCGCTAAAAGAGTATTGTCCACAATGATAAAAGCCGGATTCAAATTTCTGGTTGCTAGCATGGTTAGCCGTCCCGGCCTATTTATCTAAGACAGAATTTATGTATCGCTTTGAAATTTCTAGAATTCTAGGTTATATCCTTCTGGTTTAGCAGGTCGTTTTGGCTGCCAAAAGCAAACTTTATATCGTACAAAAGCGCAATTTTAGCAAAATGGCAGCGTCATCCACCTGCCTCGTCCAGATAGGACGTTAAAAACAACGTCGCGCGAAGATCGCTACTCAGTGACGTCAACAGGCCGTCGTCGCTTCACAGTTGCCCCAACGCTCATTGAACGTCTTGGACCATCAACGGGGGACACGTTTATCCGTTTGTACTGGTTTGAAGCTGGTTTAGAGCTACTCGGCTGCTTGCGCTACGTCCTTTTCAAAGGTACTCTTCTAACAGCACGTCAACGCGTCGCACATTTGAATTGGGTATGTCAGCGCAGTCGCTGGAATAGATAGCTATGGAACAGAATCGTTTTCGCCGCTTAGTCCAAATGCAATCTCTAAGAACCTCTAAGCATCTAATGAAAGTGTTATGTGACTCCTAGGACAGAGGTTTGATTAAGCTAACGTCTTACGAATATGACCGTTACGGTGTTGGGAGTGCTATCATCCGGGTTGGTATTTCTTAAAATGGCAAGACAAAACTCAAAACAAAATGTTGTATCTTAAATGCCGCCTATTACGGTGCCGAAATCATTTTCTATGCCGCTGTTCCTTTTATAGTAAACGGCAATGCTTACGTTAAACAGCAGTATAATGCACGCTGCCACACGGTACGTCATACACGAAACGTTCTTGTTGTAACAACATTAAACATAATTGAACACCATTAAAATGACCTGATTTCTCCCTGAATTAACGCATGTGCGACTGTCTTGGAAGAAAGGTGCGTGACAGGAATGACGTCAACAACGTAAATGATCTGAAAAAGTTATTGCACCAAAAAATGGCCCAAACCCCTATACACATTATGTGAACACTCGTAAACCGCATACGAAAGGCTTGTCTGGCTGTTATTCAAACTAGAGGTGGTCATACAAAAATTGAGTGTAATGAAACTTTTGATTTTGACCCCTGTCTTAAATCTCAATCAAATTGAATTGCTTTTTATGACTGTGTTCAGTTAATATTGCTGAAATTCAATGAGTATTAAATGATTTTCATGGTGAATTATACTTTTGTCTTCAATTTTAATGTATCAAGTATTACTACTGACTAAACATTTTCCTCTCAGCATATTATAAACAATTGCCCCTTTTCGCTCTTCTGTCTGCAAAGGGAAGCTGTGTTTTCTGTGTGTGGTAATTCCAGCAGATTTCTCAATTTTCAATGAAACTCACCGTGCCGCGTCCATGGTTAACCCGTTTCCCGACGGCAAAACCAGCAGCTCGGGGATCTACAAGAAGGAGAATAACCGTGCAGGTAATACTGCATTGTTTTCTTCGGCTTTTTGAAAGAATATTTATTCACGTCTAATCAGGTATAAATAAACACTAATAGATGTTACTTTAATAATCACACTGCTTAATGCCGAAACAATAAATAATTATTATAGATTTTAACTTGGCTTTTAGATGATGCCTAAAACACTTCTGACACATAAACTCATTACAGTCTTTACAAAATCCATCAGCAGGTTTAGAAAGATTTTCTGTTGCACATGACTCACAAAATTCTGCTACATTATCTGTTTCCAGTCTTTTGCCAGCCACCTCCATGATATGTTCTCTTCTGGGTCAAAACCGAGTTTTACTTTCGATTTCAAATTGAAGTTTAAAATCGGTTTATTTCTTTAACTTATCATTCACTATCAACTTGAGCATGATTATAATTTAAATGCACGTAAAACATGTTAAACATGTGTTTTTATTAATGTTTAAATCCAATTAAATCAGTAATTAGAATTACGACTAGAAAGAGACGACGATTATTGACTTCCTGTTATACAAGTTTAGAAGACTTTATTTTCCAAAAAGCTAGTCGTTCGTTGACCGACAGTGAAGTTGGTTTGATACTATTTAACTACTTTTAGGTAAAATATTTAATTAAAGCCCCAATAAACTTGCCAAACAGCATATTTTTTATTAACCTAAACATTAAAGATTTCACCTGTATGCATAATAACACAAAAACTAAACCTTACAATAAGAAAAGGGTATTATCTTATTGATTTACAGCATGTTTTGGGCGTTTTTCGGATCGTTTATTTTGTTTACAAAACAAACAGCGAATCTTTCCGAGCTGATTTTCGGCAACTCTCGGCAGGCGAAGGTCGCTCATTATACAGAATGACGTCACTGCGTTCTTACGGCCCACTTACGGAAAAAAACCGATAACTTTTCGCCGAGTGATTGTAAACATTGGTTAGTAATTTTGTGGGCTACAAAAATAAGAGTTACAATTTGCATCTTTTATGGAGCATTATTCAATAAGGATTTTAATTTAAATTATGTTAGGGTCTGTATGTTGGTTTTTGTTTTCTTTTCATAAATTTAAGCCTTAAATTTGATTTTAATTTCGATTTTTAAACAACGGGTCCATTCTTTAGTATAATCGTTTTAGAATGTTAGTCATCTTGTAAAATTTTACGGTAAAACTATTAACTCTGTATTCAGAGGTTATCATGGAGTTAAAACTTTTCGTTAATAAAACGTATATGCTAAGAGTTGTATGATTGTTTGTGTAGATGTAGGTTTAATAAACACAAGTTACATTGTATTTTATTGTATTTGAGGAAGAACTTGAATCGTCAAATATTGTGATGTGGCAGCACTTCTGTAAATATTTAATGCGTTTAGATAAATTGACTTTATAATTCAAACATTATTTTTACATTTGAATTTACAAGAATGCAAAATCACTGAAACATACAGACAAAAATGTTATGTTATTTTAAAACGTCCGTTACACCTAAATTTAAAGTTTTAAAGTATAAACTTTACAGACAACAAGGCTGATGTTTTATGCCCCAGACCTAACAGGATCCGAGAACCGAGACACTCATAGACTTAACAGCAACCAAGGCTATCATTAACCTATGATGATTGTAAACAGATGATTACCCGGTCTCCGCCAGCAATGGAAATGCGTCTTATTTCACACGCTGCTGAACAACAGACATAAACTTAACAGAACATAATTATACCATGATTGTGAGCAGTCAGCTGTCTGTCATTTCGAAAACTGATTTCCTGATAAATCAGTTAGTATATATTGCATGTTTTATTGAAAGTTTTGGTGCAATAGTTCAATTATCAAGCCATTAATGCCCCATTAGGCAGGTATAAACTTAAAAAAGTTGTTTAGTGTATTAAAGTTAAAAGTAACAAACCCTTGAAGCCTTACTTTGATTCACTGCATTGCATCAACAAAACAATAATATCAGGGCTTTTGTTTAGTGGCATTGTCCAAGTCATAAGTAAGGCTAAATACGTACCTGGCAATGTGTCGACAATTATCAAATCACTTGTGGAATTTTGTAAATTTCTTCTATATGAATATACTACAAACGTTTGTTGAAACTTTAAACAGTTTTATCAGTAAAAGAGGGGTTTCATGTTTGCAAATTCAATTTCAAGTTACAAGCCACGCCTGAAGTTAAAAATACCAAACGAGTCCATCAGATTTGAGATTTCTTGATTTCAAATAATTATAGTTTTGTTTGTGTAGATAATGGAGGCAATGTTTTTTTCTTTATTATTCGACAGAGGTAATTTGGCAATGTTTACATTGGAGTGTTTACATTGGCGTTGCATGTAAACAATGGACATATATAATAATCGTTGTTTAATACAAAGCGTAACGCTCCCAACACTCGCCCCATTAGCCGAGTGGTCTAAGAGGCAGTCAATAAAAACACGTTGAAATGCAATGGTAGAAACGGTACGATAGGTTGTAGGTTCGAAACATGTTTTAATAACTTTTTAAAACTGTTTACACAATAATTATTTCCTCGAGATCCTCAAGATAATCGATGTGATAAAATAAATTAAAGCAAAAAATAAAAGATACGAAATAACTGCAATAAAACTTAAAAAAATAGAAATCGAAATATATCTGTGAATTCCATAAATGATTCGAACCAGTGTCGAAAAAAAGATATGTCATTGCTAACCGTACGCGTTAACCACTGCGCTATCGAGGCGATATATTATGCTCCTGCAAAATAATACTGGTAAGTCCTAAATTTGCCTAAACCAGTATTTACATTCTATTAATAATTGTAAACATCGCCAATTTACCTCGGTCGACCTATAGTACTGGACAATTCATTACCATGATTCAATTATATATATATTGGTTGTGTTTCGTTTCGCATGAAACATCATACAATTAAGACTATTGTTCCTGTTTTGCCGTGTTTTTATGCATTATTGTTTCCTCATAATTTATGTTGAAAATGTATTGTGTGAAAACATACCTCCAATTATGCAGTTATTTTTAAGTACACATGATGCCCATTAAGGGTTTTTTAGGGAGTGGGGATTCGGCCGTAGCCTGTCAAGAGGGGAAATGCACGCGTGTTTTCCAGTTTTGGGGAAAATTATTAATCTCTTTAATCAAATCTTAGGGAAGTACAGTTTTAATAATAATACACATTACAACAGGCAAACACAACGTTTTTTCTTAATTATATTTACATGTTACAATTACATGATGGGTTACTGTCGAAAACCCAGTTTTTATGTTGCCAACATGTTTTTTACTAGTAATGACATTGCCTGTCAAATGGCTTAACAATTTGCTCAATTAATCTGTCATTGGGAACTCGAGTGCCAGTTATCACAATTCCAGTTATTGCCAAAGAACTATTGGTATTTCAATTTCAATGGATTCTCAATTTTTTTAACCCTGTAAAAAATGCCTGGCAAGTTTCTAACTTTTCACCGGTACCGTCTATACCAGACCAGACCATCTCACTGACCGGACTGCTTTGCAAGAGTCAAGACTTTGCTATCAAGAGTGTAGACTTTGCTGTGCAAGAGTCAAGACTTTGCTGTGCAAGAGTCAAGACCTTGCTGTGCAAGAGTCAATACTTTGATGTGCTAGGGACTATCATTTCTACAGATATTTTGAATTTGGTGGTCTGGTACGGACTATACCGGTGAAATGTTAAAAACTGCCCTGCAAATGTTAACGGTTTAAACAAAATTGATTATGACAATATTTAAACAATTCTTTTTTACACCAGTGAAGTTTCTGAGCTTCATAAAGGATATTTTTGTATATAAATTGTCTTATTCAAACGTTTTGTCTATTTTTGATGGGAAAGGGGACACAAGTTACTTATTTAGCCTGGGGACGACGACATATTTCGGCGTCTGTTATATAATAAAAAAACCTGCTATTTATTTTTACAAAAGTAGAAATTGAAAATATTTGCAAATTATGGCATTAATTTTAAACTGATTGCAGTTTTACATCTACATTGGAACCTAATGACAGTAAGCACAGTAGAGGACAACTAGAAGTGCCAGGTGTGCTGCTCTATTGACCCTAATAAACTGAGTAACATGCAAATCCATTAAAATCAAATGTGTTGCAATGAACCAGAAAACATGTTCCAAATGTCTGACCTTTGATAGGCACCGCCGCTTCCAGATTCACATTCAACCCAAACACGGTCATGTAGTCGAAGAACAGAAACTACATCGGAATTGTAACATCCGACGTTAATATTATTGCCTTGTCCATATGATCTTGCAATAGGTACTCCATTTTGTACTATTTGGAAAACAGCATAGTTGGAGCTTGCAGTTTGTACGCATATTTGTGTTGAGAAGAAGTATGTTCCAGCTAATGGTGCTGTAAATATTCCCGTCGAGCTGTTGTATCCATAACCAATGTTTAGTGTCAGTGTAGTAAACACGAATATTTTCTTGGCATTGAAACTTGTATTTTGGAGATTGTGAGCAACAAACGCTATTGTTGGTGTTACTGAAAGAGACAATGAGGATTGATGTAAGCAAATAATTATGGTGGTCAAAATAATTAGGATAACATAAGTGTCCTACAATCACTCATTAACATGACTATGCTCACGGCAATCATTTTTCGAAATTTAAGGGTCCACTTTTCTCCTCCTTGCAAGTTCATCAATAAAAAAGAATATTATCAAAATCTCAATAACGGCAAAATGCCTTTCAATGCACAACTTTGCACAATGCACAACTTTGCACAAATGAATATTACTAAATGAATGTATATTTTGCATATGGTAAGACAAGTTAGAACAGAAAAATAGCTAAATCTGAAAGTTCCATATATTTCTGTTTGCATAAATTCACAAAACCTTAACAACACAAAACATCCTTTTAAATGCACACAAGAGTAATATGATACTGACAACATATGAGATATATTAAGTAAAAGTGTGCTTGGCCTTCTATTTCCTGGTCACTTCCAAGTTGCGTATACCAGTGATTTCTCTTTTCATACAATGTAGTTGAAAGGTTTTACAAAGTACATACCATTTTCTTGTCAGTATCATAAAACGTATGTGGGAGTTTAAAATAAATAAATGTTTTGTAATGCTTAATTCTTTTGGATTTCTGCAAATGGAAAATTATGGAATGTTTAGGTCTAGTTATTTTTTAATTATCTAACTGTTCTTTATTATATTATGTAAAAAGAAGAAACATTAATAACGATTATTTGGGCAAGGTTTCATTAAAGGGTATTTTGCCGTTGTTGAGATTTTGAAACGTTCTTTTTGATCGTGCAAGAAGGAGTGTAGTGGACCTTTATAAGTGTCTTTGTCTGATTTGTCCGTTTTAATGTTCATCTGATGCATTTAGATATCGATTTAGAGCCAATTTTATATGTATTATATATTTCTTTTGATATATAAAGAATAAAATGTTACTGTCGTTTGATATGCCGAGCCTTTTTAGACCATATCGGCCAATTAATAACTTGATTCAGAGCCGGAGTGTAAACTTATATTCATCCGACATTTAGGCCGCGAACTTAAAAAAATATTCTGAGTTGTTACATGTACATATTTTGATAGCATGGAATTATATCGGTTACTTGAAAATATTTTTACAATAAAACAAGGGTATGTTGCATTATACATGTAGCAAGGTTCTCAGGATATAGGTCGTGTGCATGTGGTGAGAGGAGAGGCGGGGGCAGGTGAGGCTGGTCACGCGCAACCGGTGCAGTCATGGTTTTATAAGACTGCACCACTTGCGCGTGACCTGCCCCACCCGCAACGCTCGCAACACGCACACGACCTATTACGTGCTAATGACTGCTACATGTAACACACCCTTGTTTTATTTTAAAAATTGTGTCAAGTAACATATTAATCCATTCTATAAAAAGTGCAAAGCAATACGACAAAATTATAGTAGTTCTTAAAAGTCCATTAGATTTCTATTAAAAATGAAACAGTTTTATTGCAATAAACCGCTATAAACGCTATCCCTGTTTTGCCTACGATTCGAAGGTATTGCAACATGATAATTTGATAACTTAGGTAGATATACAAGTACCACAGGCGTCGTTGTTGCAGGATATATCTTGAACTGGATCTCCCTCACACTGCCGACCGAGGGCTGAAGGTCTTGGATTGTTACACGTCCGGGATCTGGATTTTATCCCACTTCCGCAAGTTACACTGCAAGTAGACCAAGCCGCCCATATTGACCAGCCACCATCTGTTATATGCGGAAAAGGGCATATAAATTTTTTTTTTCGTATTGATCGTTAATATATTTTGTTATTAATCGTTAATATATTTTGATATCTAATTACTTTAATTTATTTTAAATAAATGAACTAAAAACTAACTGTGTATGCAATACTGCATAGTGCTTTTAAAACAAAATGAATACTGCTATGATAGTTCATATTAAAAAAAATATCATTTTACCAGATTTTAAAAACATAGTCATAATTGTCTGACAATTTGTTCAACATAACAGCTTACTAGCACATGGCCCAGGTAAACACAGTGTCACATCCATTGTATCCCCCAAACAGTAGTGACCAAAATGCTGTGGAACTGGATTGGAACAAGTCCGATGTCTGCGCTGAATTCCAATGTCACATGTGACTGAACAAGCTTCCCATGGTAACCAGGATGTCCAGCCTCCATTAACTATAATAAGTTATGCATTTATTATTGGGTTAACTTGTAATTTTAAAAATTCGTTTAATCCGTTTAAACAACAGAAAGCAAAGATTCTTTTTTATGAGACATGTTAATGATCAAATAAATTTAAACTCTAGAATATTGAGTTATTCATGCACATTCCTTGCTTGGATTGAACTTTATTTGTTTCCAACGAGACAACGTCTTTTAAATAAAAAACTAAAGTGATACAGTAAAATTGCGAAGACTGGAACATTTGAAAACAGTTTAGTTTGTGTTCTGGCAGCCATTAATATAAATGAATTCAAACCATCGGAGCCAAACATTTCTATACGTTACATTGTTTTGATTTACTAGTATCTCGTTAGCTTTAAGGCGACAACTTCAGTAAAATTAAGGTGTTTCCATCGACCCCTTACAAAAAATTAAACCGAATGAAGAACAAGATGTGTATGAAGATAAAGTTTCAGATAATGGAGATTATGGAGATTATGGAGATTTAATTTATAAACTTAAGAAGATAAAAGGCAATGTTAATTTCTCCCGGTTATTCGTAAAAAAAATCTGTAAATTTAAAAAGAAAGGTTACCAACATGGTATATTCTCTGCAGGCCTGGTGATAAACCCATCTACAGTTGATCATTATGCTTACCTCTTTGGTTGCACGACGGTGGTAGGGGTTTAAGAGTTTATGAAGGTTTATGGGGAAATCTTTTCCGAAAAGAACCTAGAAGCTCGATTTGTTTCTTTTATCCCTGTCGTCATGTTCTTGCTGATTTTACTTCAGGTGCTCTGGTCTCTGTAATATCTTTGAGTACCCGCCCTTTGGCTTTGTAATGCTATTAAATTCTTATGTTTATATGTTTGTGTGCTTTTGCATGCAACATTGTTGAGCTGATGTGTGGGTTGGAGTTATTTCACCAAGACAATTTGTACTTGTTTTGTGATACGAGAACCTGTTGGGGCAAGTGTGAGGTTGGTGCACCCTAGAACCTGGTTTAAACCCCCAGTGGCAATTTCTTTTGCCACTGACTGTTCCAAGGCGGTAACCCCTCTGGTTCTCACTTCCGTTATTTGTTTGTGGCGTCCATTTTGGAACTGATTATTGTTATACCATGCTCTCGTTTCCTCTCTACTTTTTGGCTGTGTGGGGAGGCTGTGGTGTATGCTGGATGTGGCTATTCCTGATATGCATTTTTTTTTCTAAAACTGTCCATAGTAGAACTGTAGTTTATCACTCATCTATAGTACAATTCACATTTTGCACTTTTTTTTAATCAAGGACAGCGTTGCTGTTTGGTTTGGAGGCGTTAAAATTTTAAATTCAACATAATAACTAAATTTAGTGTTCAATTTATAGTAGAAAAAAGTCTTCCGAAAATAAGCTACACCTCCCTTTGCAAACAGCAAATTAAAGTATTTAGTAGATTTATTGTAACAGTTACTATATGAAATTGGTAATATTTAGGCAGAAATCACAGAGATAAACAGCCGATCCGCTCGATACATACGAACACATTGTTTGATTTAAACACAGGAAATAGATAAAAAAAGAGACCTCTGAAAGCCACCGAATACGACAAACATGAAAACATTGTCCGGTTCGATTAAGCCAATTCATGGGCAGTAATGGACATGCATAATACTGCAAAATGTTGTCTTGTCTCGTGTTGAGCGCAACTCAATATTTTTATCAGTAAAAGTACAATTTTGATCCATCCCAAACGTAAATCGTTTTTTTTTTCATGCACTTACCTGGACAGTAATCGTTAACACAGGTTTTAGATTCAGCAGACTGTCCGGAACAATTTCGCCCACTGTAAGCTGGAGCGGGATTGTTACAGGCTCTGGTCCTTGTATTAGTTCCGTTACCACACGTCACGTCACACGACGTCCACGAGGACCAATCTTCCCAGTTACCATCGACTACAAACATACAAAATATATAACGTGCACAATTACTGTCGTCGATAAAAAGATACGGTTATTCGGATAGAATCTGTTAACCGGACATTACTACAATTTAGAATCAATCAATTGTTTGAAGTTTACAAATAGAAACACTATATTATTATGTCTATACCATTGTACTACAAGATTTAAGCAATGTTCGGTCCTTTCAAACGTAATGAACATATTTATGGCAATCTTGACACATTATTTTTCAGTATAAGAATCGAATTATCACAAGTAACTATCTACTATTATTCTGTCAATTACTTGGACAGGTGGGCAGGACGCACGCCTTTTGTTCCATGTCATTTCCTGAACAATTTAGTCCACCATAAACAGGTGTTGGGTTGTTACATGGGCGGGTTCGTGTTTGTGTACCATTACCGCAAGTCTCGTCACATACACCCCATGAGGACCAACCTCCCCAACTGCCATCAACTGAACACACATATAGAGCATATATTTAGGCCCTTACCCATGGTACACGATCCGTCGTCAAACATAATAACAATGTTTGCAAAAGGAACTGTCCAACACGAATAGTCTAAACACGTTAACAAATCATAGCTGAATTAGCTGTCTTAATTGGGAAGATGCTGAATGTAAGTTTAAGCTAATATAGCTCTAATAAAAACAGAATATACCAACTTCAATTACAATTAAAGCTATCATATTATTTCAAATGTTTAACTTAAAGAGACATTATCTCTTATGAACATAATTAAACTTACGAAGGTTAATGGTAAAATCTTTTCTTTAAAGAACCTAGAAGCTCGATTTGTTTCTTTTAACCTTTCATCGTGTTCTTGCTGATTTTACTCCAGGAGCTCTGGTCTCGGTAAGATCATTGAGTACACATCCCATTCAGCTTTGCAATGCTCTTAGCTTCTTATGTATTATATGTTTGTATGCTTTTGCATGCAACATTGTTGAGCTGAAAGGTTGGTTGGAGTCTTTTCACCAAGACAACTTGTACTTGTTTTGTGATATGAGAACCTGTTGGGGCAAGTGTGAGGTTGATGCACCCTAGAACCTGGTTTAAACCCCCCAGTGGCAATTTGATTTGCCACTGACCGTTCCAAGGCGGTAACCCCTCGGGTTCTCATTTTTGTTTATTGTTAGTGGTGTCTTTTTTGAAACTGATCATTTTATTAACCATGCTCTCTCCCCCTCTCTTCTTCTTGACTGTGTGGGGAGGCTGTTTTGTTCTGAATGTGGCGATTCCTGATATGCATATTTCACCTTTTTTCATCACATCACACGTTTAAACAATTTTAAACTCAGATGCACTTCCTTCCTCATTGAACTTCAACGGAAAATGGCCTAAATTACATCTGCAAGTGTTATTGGCTAGGTCCTAACCGGGTAAGAGCTTTAAAGTCAACGCATCATATTTTTATATGGTATGTTTGATTGCTTGCAAGTTTTTTAAAAACTTTTGTATGGATTTCCTTTAAAATACTTTTATTTGTATCGAGTTAAAGTTACACACTTACCAAGAGAACACAGACCACAAAACTTTGGACACACAGTTTTTGCTTCATGTATATTTTGACATATTCTAAACTTGCTGTTCATTAACGCACAGTCTATTTTTGGATCGTCAATGCATGCTGTGGCTGAAAAATACAACATTCATCATGTTCATTTGTAATCGTGGAAGAGATTGTAACTCAACAAATGTCAAAATATGTGACAATCTTTGAATATTTACATGTACCACCCTACATTTTAAAGATTGATTTTGGATCATTTGAAATTGAGTATTAAAATTAATGTTATTTGGGGTATAAATTATTTAAATGCAAAATCATTTTTTTCTATTATGATCTAATCGATTTTGACGCGGACTTTTAACCATCTTAAATTCAAACGTTTTCGAACCAACTACACACATACATACGTTTAAGATGCTTGCACAAGTTTATGTTGCAGACATCTGAACTGCAACATTCAAAACAGTAATCTATGTCCCGTTCGGAAATGATCGCTCGTAGATCTCGGTCTGTTGTTTCCTGCGATGGAGGCAGCTCTTGACCATGTGTATAATCTGTACTGAATTGATTCAGATTAAGACTCCGTCCAATCAATGATGCAACATTTGGAAGTCCTCCGCATTCCTACAAAGCCAAACGACAACTTTTAATGTTAGGAAAAGTCCAAACTACATTTTAAAGTTTGCTTCTCAGACAAACATTATACTTAATTCATACTTCAACAAGCAGTTTTAGTAAGGGTAAATTATATGCAATCAGAAAAAGTTTATGTATTTTGTACAAAATGTTTATATTGAAAGGGGGAAAGGGATTTCAGATGAGTGAATCAGTTATCTTATTGAGCCAAGCTTTAGATAATGATTATAAAATACAAATAATTAAGAACCTGGTTATTTATGCATCCAAGCCTGTTTCCATTGCTTGAAACGTTCAGAAAACATGACTGCAAAATAGTATATAGTAATTAACGATATGCATATCTTTCCATATTGCCACACACGCTTCGCAAAGCTGTTTGTTTCAATCTTTTTCGACGATACATTCATCATTTTATTTATCCGAACAGACTCGACCGGATGAATATAGGTATTTAAATTAGTAGATGTTTTGAAAAACATGTACTTAGTGGCATTGGATTTGTTGTAATTAAATTAATGCTAGTAAGCATAATGTTCCGACAATTTCACCGAGTAGAAAGTTAATCACGAAAACACAAAAATCGATTACAATTTCAGTGACATTATCAGCATGACTTAGATACATGTAGGAATTAATGTCAAGTACATGTAAGTCTTTCTGATTTTAAAAACAAGAAATATCAACTACCAGAAAGACTCTAAATAAAGACCCAGAAAGACGTTTAATTCGAGTGACATTATCAGCAGTAAAGTAAGTATTTTTGATTTTTTTTAAAACATGAATTACATGTATCAAGTAACTAGTCTAAATACATGGAATCACAGTAACATTATTATGTTTTAAAAAGTTTGAAGCACCTGTTGGTGAATTATTTCGATCTACACCAATGTCAATATAATCGCATTTTAAAGTTCTTTTTAAGAGCATTTTACACACAATTTATAAATATATTTAACAAGGAGTACATGTATTAAAAATGTAAATCAAATACCTGATCATTCTGGCATCGACTTGTACTTGCACAATCTATTACATTTGAGCTATTCGAACATGTGTAACATTCTAATGAATCTGAAAATAACAGTAAAAAAGTTTAATGCAAAACATCAGAAGTTTGCCATAAAATAACACATTTATTGATACAACAGTATTTTTTATTCGATATTCAATACGATTTGAAATATAAAGACTTATCTTAAATTATAAAGTCACATTTCTGAGAATTCAGCATAATATTTCTTTAAATCCAACATTACATTATGTGCTTCAATTCGTACAGGTAACCATTCATCACATCTACATACCAACAGAATGGAGACCGATGGTAAAAAGGATCCAATCTGCAAGTAAAAAGTATAAATACAGCAATTAATATCAAAATGGTATACATGTAGCACGAGTCTTTGAAAATATAAACACATATTTTATTATTATATCATTTCCCTTAATAAATAGTTAAAAGACGGTTTAACAAAAAAAACAACCAATAAATTTACTACATACATTGAATGTTGATCATCCTGTCGTCGAACTTCGACTGTTTGCAAGGGTCGTGTCTTTGGTGTCTGAACAGATGGCATTTAGTGTAAATGATAAAAAGTCCAAATCGAGCTAACCCGAGTCTTGCAACTAATTAAGTGGGCCATGTTGTACTTTGCAATGTACTGATACTGATAAAGGCTTTGTTTTATAAAATGATCTATAAAACAACAACGTATCTTTTGAGATCCTCAAACACTGTCGACAGATCTGAAGCAAATGCATGGTATCAATGGCGATTACGACGAACGCTTTAATGCACTATTGCCACGATGCCGAGATGGTGTTTGCTATCTATTTAGTTGCTCCTTCTGCGTCGTGCGAAGACTGATTCCTAATCACATCACCGTTTTTGCATTATTGTTCAAAATCTCCTTTTCTATCGAGCATCGAAACTTCGCATCGAGACGTCGCTCTTGTCTAGGCTAAATGAAGTTATCACGACAGCTACTCCGCTTTTAATGTAATGATTCAAATTTAATGTGGACACATATACATTTTGTACCTTGTAATAGTTAGAAAATTATGAAACTTCACGACATAGAAAATCGAAATCGCATCAGAAGTGGAGCTGAAGATTCATCAAATCGATCAAAACGAAGTAGGAGCACAATCCGAGTGTAAACGAATTGAAATGAGATCCAAATAAATCGGATAACAAGAAACGCCAAGACAGGGGCGTTTTGACAGGATTGAAGCGGATCGATACCATAAATAGTTCATCAGTTATTAATAGTTGCGCTTGAAACTGCTTCTTCCGCTCATTTATTGAATCAAGTGTATAAATACATTTAATGCTGAAAAACCGTTTTCTGTTGTAATAGATACTAAAACTTAACTCATAAAGCAATAATTATCTTATTTTAATCATCATCTTAGAATTACACTGTATTGTTACTGTATAAGTTTAAAGCTAATGTAATATGGTCCATTTGAAGGTGTCCACTATTTAGAAAACAATCAAAAAGTTGTGACATACACGTGTGTTTTTAGTGCTTTGCAATAACCTAAATCTGTTGAGTAAAACTTAATAAATTAAGCAAAATGTTTACGATAATATATGGGAATCTATAGTTTGTCATATTACACATAAATACAAGTGAACAATTTTAATATTTTCGTCAAAATCAACCAAAATGATACTTGATTTAATTAAAATTATTAAAAATGATATTACCTCTACCATGTCTACCTGGGAGCGAACGTTACTTGAAACCGAAAGTAGACATGATGGGAGTCTTGCTAATATGCTCTTCAGTAATGCTATTTGATGCATATGCTTTTTTGTAAAATTCACTCTTATGTTTATCTATATCAGTGTGTGTTATTTGCAACATATGCAACAAATTATTATGTTTAATGTTTATAACGATATGGTATAATTTTTGTTTTGCAAATAATCTAATTTTCTAAGAAACCCGCCTTCAAAGCTTGTGTATTACCTCGTCTGGTGTGCACGGTGTCCTCTCACAATCAAGGTAGGCATAAATCAAAAGTCACAAAATCGTCAGTAGCAAGTATATTATCCGTTAGCGAAGATCTAATTCACCTTTCTAAAGTAATTTCGAACAATTCTAAGCAATCATGCATTATGCAGAAGATTTTTAGCAGTTTTAGCTAGGTTCAGTATATCTTCGTTCGATTTTGTGACTTATCCCCGTTAGTTACTTATAATATATTCAGGTTTGGTTTAAATAATTCTATTAAAGCTGCAACATATCTACAAGAATGTCATAGAAAACATGGTTATTCATATCAAAATTGTAGTTAATATTGTATCAACATCACTGAAAATGGCAACTTTCTTGATGATAAATATTTGTTATTGGCATTAAAGTAATTATATTATTATGTGCTTTGGATTTCAAATGTGTATAGGTAGTGATACAGTTTTAATAAAATAACAAATAATTTAAATGTTAAAATCTAAAACTTTTACTTTGTCTATACAACTACAGCAAGGAGTTTTCTAGAGTTACCGGTACATGTACTTAATATAATAATAAGTTGGAAGCCAAAGCAAAAGTATATTTTAAGTAAACGAAGACTCTCAACGCAAGATCATAAGCAAGGTTTTCACAAATTATGGATGTTTGTTTTCAGCAGAATAAGAATTAGTTACATGAAATGATTTACCTTTTTGGTTAAAACCTCATAAAAATCGATTGATGCTTGCCATAAAGGGGTTCGAAAATCCTCAGTTAACCCTTCTGTCTGTATGATGGTCAATATTTTATATTTTTGTCATTACTTCATATGCAAACAAACTGTAAAATATGGTTGAAATCAGCCGCAAAAGGTTCGTGCTCACAAGTTCATCAGCACACTTCACTTAGAAAACATACGTCTAAACTATTTGGTTCTGCAGACGTGAAAAAGTGGCCTAAAATAATGGCCTTTTTGTTATAGTTATGAATAAATTTTACTTAAACAAGTAAGGAATTGTCCACCTTCTAACTGCCCTGTGACTTTATATATACATGTATTTGGTTTTGTCTCTCTTTTTAAAAACTTTGAAAATTCAAAACTACCTTAAGTTTTGATAGGTTTCAAACATAAAACCACTGGTAAGTCAAATTACGCTCGTCAACAATTTTTTGGTTATATGAAGCTTGAGGAAAGAGCTTCGTTTTCAAGGGATGTAACTTGATGAACAAAACCAATCAAAGCCGAATGAGTTACTTTTCTTCGCACAAATGACGCTAAGCTAGGAGCGGGAGTGTTTATATTGTTGCCTAGAATTGCAAATAAAA
Source organism: Corbicula japonica (assembly GCA_038501625.1). Classification (NCBI taxonomy): domain Eukaryota; kingdom Metazoa; phylum Mollusca; class Bivalvia; order Venerida; family Cyrenidae; genus Corbicula; species Corbicula japonica. Next base: position 247,433 of record JAZAYU010000416.1, on the reverse strand, counting down.
AACATGCTTATTACATTTGTATGTTATGTTAAAAAGTGTTAGTTAAATAAATCAAAAATAGAGGTCAAAACTTCAACATGTTTATTACATCGACGTTTCGGCCATAATGCCTTCTTCAGGATTGTTTGTCATAACAGGAAAAGACGTCAACGTAAAACGACGCTGACGTCAAAAGTAATCATGACGTTAAAAAGTGAACATACTTAAAGCCACAATAAACTTGCCAAACAGCGTATTTTTATTAACCAAAACATTTTAGATTTCACCTGTATGAATAATAACACAAAAAATAAACCTTACAATAAGAAAAGGGTATTATCTTATTGATTTACAGCATGTTTTGGGCGTTTTTCGGATCGTTTATTTTGTTTACAAAACGAACAGCGAATCTTTCCGAGCTGATTTTCGGCAACTCTCGGCAGGCGAAGGTTGCTAATTATACAGAATGACGTCACTGCGTTCTTATGGCCCACTTACGGAAAAAAACCACCCGATCCAAGTTTATTAGCCTACTAGTACTAGAAATTTATTAGTGTTTTTAGTCTACTACTAGTTGTTAAAAAATGTGATTTTTAGCCTCAGCAGGCGATTTGTTAACTGCTATTAGCAGATAACAAAAAGTAGACACTTAGATACATTAGAGCGCATGCGCTTCGACCGACGACGGAAATATGAAAAAAAATGGCGGCTCCCACTATTCAAGGATTAGCTCTCCCGAATAACAGACAAGTGAACGATCTTTCTGAAATTTCTTCAGCTGATAAATACAGGTTTTTAACCATACATCTTTCTTTCTTACTGATATGAATAAATATAGTCAGGAATGACAGTCGTCCCGAGAGTTGCCAGACCGAAGTCAACAGGTCAAAGCATGGGGACAGAGGCTAGAGCCTAGAGGGACCCGGTTTTGGACTATCTAGTTTCAGCGAGAAATAGGCCCCTGTACCTCTAAATAGTGAAATTGAACAAATTGACTAAGTACTAATATAAGAGGTTTTTCTCGCTGAAACAGGGCCTGTATGGTTCAAATAGCTACAGTAATTTAGCCGTGCAAACTGCAATTAACAGCCCCCACCCACTACCATACCACCACTTCCCTGCCAAATCCCTTTCAACCTGTGTGATTTAATGAAGCCGTTTGTTGATACTAACAAATTGGTACTTCTCATTCTATCTGCAAGTTGCTGGGAGACTTGGGACTAAATCCCAAATTAAGATGACAGATAGATTTTTGGCAGATATGGGTTGGAAAGACTAAAACTTCAAAGAGTTGCCTCGGCCAGGATTTAAACATACGACCTCCAGCTTACCATGCTGATGCTCTACCAATTAAGATACCGTGGCCCCTATTATGAAACCTACTCAATTCCACACCACTTACATGAGAATTTCCAATTAAGGGCCTGCCACACTCCTCCCAATTCTATTCATCGATAAAAAGAAAATTATCAAAATCTCAATAACGGCAAAATGCTGTTAAATGAAACTTTGCACAAGTGTATGTTAATAATGTATCTTTATTTTACAGATTGTAAGACATATTAGAAAAGTAAAGAAAAATAGCGAGATCTAAAAATTCCCTCAACTTCTATTTACATAAATTCACAAAAGCTAAAGAACACAAAGCATCATTTTAAATGCCCACATGAGTAATATGATATTGGCAACAATTTATTGTGTCCTCATGATTTACTTTTGTAAACTTTACGAGATATTAGTAAAAGTGTGTTAGACCTTCAATTTCCTGGTCGCGTAAACTGATGACAATCACTGATTTCTCTTTTAATAGTTGATCGTTTTTTACAAAGTACACAACATTTTCTTGTCAGTATGACTATCATTGCGCTCACGAGGGAATTTAAAGTTATGTTCTGCATCGCCTAGTTTTTGTGAATTTATTGCAGTCCAAAATAAAAAGGGAAAATCTTTTTTTCCCTTTTGAAATCAGTTTTGCTACGGAACGATTTTTCATAGCAAACGTTTTACTCTATAAATGCAGTGGTTGTTGATCATTACAGAAGAAATTTCTGCTTAAAATCTCTTATAGGTCCAAAATGATGAATTTAAGAACAGTGGAAATTAATAATAACCCTTGATTCTGTATAATTCCAGGTGAAATTTCAGCTAGAAATTTCACGCTCAAAGCAGTAGTACCTGTTCAAATTGCATTATCTTCTAAACTTTATATTTCTAGCAGAAATTTCTGCTGGAAATTTTACTGAAACAAATGATGGTGCAGAACATGCTTGGAACTTTCCAGCAGAAATTTCTGCCAGACATTTTATCAAAATACAGCTGGTGTAGAAAAATTTATTGCACTTTCCAGCAGAAATTTCAGCTGGAAACTTTACCGAAATGTTGGTGGAGAAAACATTTCAATTAAAATATAAACTTAATAAAAAATATGGAACAACATCGTAAGATAATTAAAAGTTGACTAATTTTGGTCGTTCAAACATATATTATGAGCACAACAATTTATTTGCTTAGCTTTACGTTCAATACTTTATCAATTTCCGATATGAAGACTCAATTAACGTCCAACATAAACATAACAGCCTTTGTGTTTAGTCGTGAAACAGATAGGTTGAGAAAAAGTTAATGCATAACTCAGCGAGCATAGCTGAAAACATTTTGGTAAAAGTGTAGGTGCAATCATATCATTCACGGACACGGTGTTAAAATATGACGCTTATTGCATATTTGTCAGTAATAATAATGTCAAATAATTAAAAAAAAATACAGTAAAATAAATAAATCTAAGAAATCTACATCACTCATCTAATCTTAATAAGGACAAAATCATAAATTTAATAGTTCATTAATTTGAAGAACTACAAGAATACAAGTTTGTAAAATATACGTTTTTATGATCATACTTGTTTACTTGAACTATATTTCCATTAATAAAGATTATGCTTATAAAACTTCTTTTAGTAGACTTAAGGCTATGCGTTTTACAGAATCATTTCATTCCTATAACATTCCCAAAAGAAATTTAAAAAGGCAACGATTCACCTATTTGTCGGAATCATCCATAGATGTGTGAAGAGAACTTTCCAAAATCAAATCACAAATAATGACAGAACTAAAATAGAATTTAAGTGTATTCGTCATCTATATATGTCAAAAAACAAGTGACTCATGGTTTCTATGTATGAACACACGTTTTTATACACCTTCTGCATCATAATATCTTTAATTACAGAACAAAATATGAAAAGTCACTCAATTAGTATTTTCTCAATATGAGGCCAAAAATAAAATATTGTTTGTTTCCCCTTCTCACCCTACCCATTCAAATCGGCCCTACCCAAAAGATTTTTTCCCAATTTTGAGTTGCAAAAATTTTTTTTATGGTAAGAATTATTGGGTACTAAACAAACAATGACATAGACCTATAGTGAAATGGGTCTATAGCCATGGTAGTTACTAAAATGCATATTTAATCTAGTCATTTGACACAGTCTCAAATCAAAAGACGTACTTGTTTTTTATGTTAATAAAGTTAAAAATACTGTTTTCCTTATGTAATGCATGTTTAATCTAGTCATTTGACACATTCTCAAGAGATACTTGCTTCTAAGTGCCAACACAGTTTCACATACTGTTTTAATTTTGTAAAAATAGTTTTATAATACATGTAGTATATTTTACACACAAAATAGTTCTAGAAAGCTAGATTCTGTCTATGTATTCTAGAGGCTGCCATTCATGTCAGTCAAGGCTGTAAAAATCATTGGGTAAATTTGTCATCTTCCAAAAAAATATAATAATTTACCTACCTACCTACCCATTCCTTTTTTGCCTTGGTCGGGAAGGGGAAACAAACAATATTTTATTTTTGGCCTGATGTTCATGAAACTAGTCCTTATTATAATAATTAAGGGTCATACAATATTTATGAGCATAACATATTCCGCACAAACCCATGCGAGAATCGAACTAACTTTATAGCAGTATAAACCCAGCTTCATCGTACCCTCAGCTTGTAACATTTCTTCAAAAAGACTTATGCAAATATATTCGTTCTTCCTTTCGTTCTTCCACTTCAGAAAATTGTGAACTTTCTTGTAATTTTACGTCAAGTATCTTATCCACCAGTTTAACGATGACGGTCCTTAAACTTCTAAATATAATTTAAGTAACGATTGTAAAATAATATTAGGGTGTACAGTTCTAATAAAATTGATCCTAGTACACTGTAATATTTTTCAATGTCTGTCGTAAGTTCCTGTTGTATTCTAAAACAAAATTGTTTATTGTTTGTTTTCTTCATGTCCTTTTGACCTCTGAGTTGTTTTGCAGATGGTATTCACGCAGTAATTGAAGAAATACCAACGCCACGTAGAATATCTTTCGTTTTAATAAAACCAGAATTTCTACATCCTTGTGGGTATGCCCGACATATTGAATCGACAGGTCAACCTGTAAAAAAACAGTTAATAATTTAACTCGCTGCAATTTGTTATCTTTATTATATTTGAGAACATAAAGAATATATACTATCAATAGAGTTATTTAGCCAAGATCGCATGGAAAAATATAGTTAAAACCTGACTCGAAATAGTTGAATAAATGCCTTAGTTATTTTTAGATAATAAATTTATCCTACCGTGCTTCCCATGTTCATTAATAAAAATGTAAGAGTAGTGTAAATACTTAGACACCATATGACTAATTTAATTGGTGTGAAACTACAAATCACAACAAAACATTTTGTTTCCCTTTATATCTGTTCTTTTTTCTTCAAAACGACATTTGTATGAGAACGATTTACATTTGTTCTGTTCAGTTCGGTATCAAAGTTGATTCATTTTGATATTTATTAAACATTCATCGTGATTTATTTGGAGCAATTTTTATAACATTTAATAACGGTAAAGACCAGAGTTGTGATGCAAACTACAGGATTTAGATTTGTTGCGGACGAGGAGACACACGGGGAGTACGCTATAGTCCTCTCCGATAAAACCTACTAAACGAGATTCCAGAACAGATTTGCATCAATCAAGAAAACATTTATAAAACATTGTTAAATGTACGGGGTAAGCGAAAGTCATTTAGAAATGACTGTTCTACTTCGTTATTATTTTTAACTTTGCATCAAAATAAGATTCTCATCAATACTATCATAATTATGTACTGGGCTTGTTGTTGTTCTGTCCCCACTTTTACATGGTATAGTAAGCCGTATGTTCTTTTCATTTAATATGACACGTATGCTATTATTGTCAAGTTTATAAAACCATAAAAAGCGATATAAATACCTTGATTTGTGAAGACATGACGACTTGAACTGATGGCGGTTCTCATTTTGTTTTATAGTACTGTCACTCCATTTTGCAAACCCCTAAAACAATTTTACAACATGATATTATTTTAAACAGATGTTTATTAGTTGAAAGTACTTGATGTATCTTAGCCTAGCGCGGATCTTTCTGATCATGTACTACATAATATTATAAACTACTCCTATCAGTTAATTTTTTTTACACTTGCCATAATAAAGTTGAATGATGTGTAGGGAAGCTGTGTCTTTTGTTTGTGGCCGCTCGTAATTTGCATGTTTCACTATTTTTATCTTTTTTAATAAAGTTTCAGCTCCAAATGTGATTTTTAATGTAAATTACATTGTATGGTTTGTCTAGAGCCGAGTAACACATTTTGTTGCACACGTAATATTTTCATTCGATATGTACTTCACGTTGGTTAAATAGTTGCGTATTTCAGGCTTGGAAATGTGCGCACAATAAAATACCAGCGAATACATAACATCCTACACATGTACTATGTGGATAATACTACTGCGCGAAACGAATTTAATTAAGGGTAACGTTTTCGTTGTCGTCGAAAATGAAGCACCCGAATTAAATAATACCACAATTTATAATATCCATTTCTATAATATAAAAATAAAAGATGATGATATACTATTCACATAATTATAACTGGGAATGTTTAACTGATTTTCATTTTTTTCTCATTTCTTTACGTTTTTAATCATCAAATCAATTACTTTTGTCATTATAGGCTTTCTTGATTTCAGATATTAATCCTTATTATTATCACAGCATAGAAACGACTTGAAATTAATGTTCAAGCAAATACGATAAAATCCTAAAAAGTTAGCTTGTCGAGCTCTAATGAGGGTGCTATCCTAAAAAGTTAGCTTGTCGAGCTCTAATGAGGGTGCTATTCAACGATTAGTCATTGGGTTATTCTTCTTTCGATTCTCTGGGTTTCAAGGAAAGATTTTACGGTTCAAGAGTGCATCAAAATTAACCATTATAAACTTTAGACATGTTCATCATGGCTACATGCAAATATATTCGTTCTATATTAAAAAATGTAACTTTGTCAATCTGATATTAACACAATTAAGCAGTTTTAAGTCACCAAACGAAATTACATTTTAAACTTAACATTAATAACGTTATGAAGTATAATATGGAAGTTTTCTTGCAATTGTGTGTTTCTGATGTGAAAAAAATTCCCGCAGAATTCGGATTTGAAAAGTGTATGGTTTAAACTTGGCCTTCAGGTTTATTCTATGAATGACTTTGTTAGCTTACTTAATTGTTAACAAATTATTTGCTAACAAAATAATCTTACAAAACAGTAAACTTATTGATATGTCAATGTAAGGACTTAATAATATGTGAATACAAATACAATTCATGCCTCTCTAACATTTAAATAATATAATTAGATATATCAATTACTTTTAATTGAAATAGAAACATCAAGACCACGGTCAGGATAGTTGTACATAGCAGCTGCAGTTAGTTAAAGTTAAAGTATTCCATGTAGCAGATGTTGCATTGATAGTAGTAGTAGGAGAAGAGTCGTAGTAGAAGTAGTAGTTTTAGTAACAGTTTTAGTTCTTGTTTTCGTTGTTGCTGTTGATGTTGTTGTTGTTGCTGCTGCTATTGTTTTTGTTAATGTAATAAATGAAAGGCTCAAAATTAGCAGTAGATTTTGTTGTTGCTGTTGTTGTTGCAGTAGGTGTCATTGTTGTTGCTGTTGCTGCTGCCGTAGTTGTTTTGTTATAAAAGTAATCAGTTGTATGCGCAGTGGTAGCAGTAGGAGGAGAAAGACAACAGGCAATAGTAGTAGTAGTAGTTGTTGTTGTTGTTGTTAGTCACAGCAGCAGGGTTAGGAATAGTAGAAGTTTTATTTTCAATCTTGATTGTGTTACTGCTTTTTATAAACGAATTAAAATTTCTGAAAATAATTTTAAAATGTACCGGTTTTTGAAATTTTAAATTATTTTTTTCACTTTTTGGCTACACATGTTTATACTTCCGACAGACAAGAGATTTGTACAATGTTAAAGTTTTCTCAGGTCTGACAGATTTTATCTCCAGCTGCACTGTTAGTATCTCTATGTGATATGTTTTGATAACTCCACTGACCCAAACTAATCTGGAGTTTATGGTGTTTCAATGTCCGACGAATGATTTGTGTTGTTCTATATCTTGTATTAGGACTTCAGTGCTTGAATTAAATAATGTGTAGGAACCAAATAGGTAGACTTGGTATTTTTACAAATTTGAAGTACATCTAAACTTTCTTAGATCTGTATAATAACCGAAACATAATAATTGGTACATGTTCATTTAATTTCTAGGGCCTTCTGATCTTGTATGTTGATTAAACTGATTAAGTTGAACAATAACTTTTAGCACAGCTTAAATTACCAGTAAAGCATAAGGATCTTTAACGGTTTTGCATCAAAACTTTCCTAGCGCTTACTGTTACTTATTTATCTCCATACAATAACAAGTTGTAATAACAAGAACAAAATAATCAAGAATTAAACATAATTACATGTTATAATAACATTTTATAGACTGTCGTCGATTTTCAATACATGAAATTGTCAACTTCAAAATGCTACCTCAGAAAAATGATAATTCTGCAAATTAATATAGTAATGGACTGATGAGTAAACTTATCATTAAGATTGATAAAAAGCTATACTTCAGTGAGAAGATTATTATCCCCGTAATTGGTCTCATGCTGATAGTAAAAATAAGTCGGAATAACTGTGTAAAGTACATAACTGCTGAACTGCGTAACCTACGAATGATAACAAATTACCTCATCAATTAGCATGCGTTGTGTTGGTCATTTAATGTAATCTTCCCCTTAGGAGTGAGAGATTTATGACTGTGTTCAGACCAATTAAAGATGCCGATAAGCATGCTCCTATTTAAATAATTTTTTTTTCATCCAAATACAAGTTGCATAGTTTTAATACAAAATAATATTATGTTATAATTATTGTGTGAATTGTCTTAAGTTATTTATTATAATAGTGGCTATCTTCCAGTGTGGTAAACACTAATATGTAAGCGAATATTATTTGTATAGGCTTATTAGACAAATCGTTCAAGGGTGTACGGGCTTTGCAATAATATATAATATGAGATACAAAAATGCATTAAAATGATTACATGTATATGTCGACTCCTTAGTTATTGTTTTACATTTTTCGTTTAAAGGACTTTTTTCAAGTATTATCCAAGCTCCATCATCGTTTATAGATTAATAACCGGATAAGAGACTCGTGACTGTAATAAATATAACTGACCACATCATGACGAATGTACAATATCTGTTCTAGCGACGTATCCCATACGGCTATATATTACAAGTATGCGCGATATAAATTTGTATTTTCTGATTATCCTGGCCGGAAAAGACTTCTTTGATAACCATATACTGCCAATTAATTGCACAAGCATGTTTTGCACCATGCAAGATACATCTCTGCCAAGCTAAAAGTTACGCGGTTGTGAATTCAAATTCAGTAGTAACAATACTGTATGTCCGTTAGTGACCTTTTTAAGAGTATATAAATATATACCTTAAATGTAAGCAAAATTGTGATATTATGATTGTTTCTAATTTTGTCGATATTTAGTCCAGATAAAAAACAGTCCCAATCTTAGTGTACCAAGCCCCATGAGTGATGATGTTAACTTTTTAATATAAGAATTTGTTCTAAAGGAAGGCGCCAAAATTAAGTGATTTGGTGTACATCTTATATGTTCAATTACAAGTTACTATGACTAAATTCTTAGCTTTGATATCTGTTAGTTGTCGAACATTTTGTAAACAGATACTTTATACAAGATGTTTTAATTTATAATTTTGTTGACTGAAACATGATATCCGTTTAAAATAAATTTATATAAAATCTGCCGAATGTGAATTGTATTGACCTGTGAATTTTTATGACATTGAAATCATACGTGTTTTCTCTTGTAATGCAAGTCTTAGAATGAAAGAAAACGTGAAACAAATAAAGAGAACTTGTAATAAGCGATCAAGAAACTTAGCATTGTCAATTTATTATCCAAAGGCAAACAGTAATGATGCAAACATTTCACTCTTAAAGGAACTGTAGTATTCAACAATTCACATGATACACAACGAAAGGCGCATATGGATTCATTAATTTCTTATACCGTTTGATCAGAGGAGTTAAAATAAAATATAATTACACGGATGATCCTTGTGATAAAATCCTTTAGACCGGGTGCAGGTAAAATGTTCGCACGTGTATGATATGGCTATCATTAATCCTACAAGTTTTCAACAACTATTAACTAATGGGATATTTTCATAGGTTAGATAATAATACACAGGGCTGTTTCTGAAAGCATAAACGAATTTGATTTTGCTATTCAAGTGTTCAAATATTATTGCAATTTAGCGTGATTAATAAGAAAAAAATAAATGACAGTTTACGTGATAACTGTAATTGCCAAGTATATTGCAGAACAATTTCTTATTAAGGTTCTGCAGAGATTGAAAATGGCGAAAAGTAGCTAAATTTTCAAAATTGAATTTTGGGGGAAATACTTATTGCCACCTTGATTTTAGTAAATAAATGTATTTAGCTATGGATGTAATAAATGTTTGCAAGCTTAATTTAGTCTAATTCATGTTCTAATTACTAAGCACATACTAAAACAAAAGAAAAACCGTTTGCATGAGAACTCTGAAACTCATGAACAATATTCCAAAGCAACTTATTCCTGAAATAAGTATATGCTGGTCTACAATGTTTAGTGCCCATTCGTCAAAATAATGTAAGGGTTTTCAAGAAATTTAAGGAAATCTTACTTCCTGGTTCAAAGTGAAAGTAGAACTACTTTCACTTTGAACCAGAAAGTAAGGTTTTCTTGTTAACCCTAACATTATTTTGACGAATTTGCCCTAAACATTGTAGACCAGCATATACTTATTTCAGGTATGAGTTGTTTTGGTATATTGTTCATCAATTTCAGAGTTCTCATGCAAATGATTTTTCTTTTGTTTTAGGATGTGCTTTGTAATTAGAACATGAAAAAGACTAAAATGAGCTAGCAAACATTTACTATTACCATAGCTAAATACATTTATTTACTAAAATCTAGGTGGCAATAAGTATTTTCCCCAAAATTTATGTTTTTAAATTTTAGCTAGTATTCAAAATTTGCAATGTTTGCGACCTCTTAAGAATTAAGTAGACTTTAATTTTAATGTCAAATAAATGACCACCGGACTAAGGTTTCGGTGATAACGATGTCTCTGAATAAAACGATAAACTATATTATATTCCTTAGTTTCCGATATGGCAAACAAGAAGGAAGTAAACATTTCTTTGCATACTTAATCACAAACACGTGCATATAACGTTTAGTATATACAACGACAGCATTTTCATTATCAGTGGACTGATTGCAGGATTTAATCCACCTTCACGCTTTAATCATATGCAAACTATTTTTCAAAGATCATCCCACCGAAACATATTGTTTGTAAGGAATCAAAAACATCACATATATCCGATCGGGCTCAAAATAATATATCCTCAATTCTTCGAAGAATATAGTCAGATAGAGATGCATATACCACCAGGTTTAATGAAATACCGGACCGGTATATTAAACTCCAGACAGAATTTTCCCAGTATGTTGTATGTACCTAGACTATCCTACAATCTGGCTACATTAAGTGACACAGTCGATCTTGCTAAAATTGCACATTAACATGGTCTGAGAAATACAAATGTATCTAGAGCGTTTACTACACAAAATAAAATGTTGTTGTTCGTCATCAATATAAAAATCCAATCTACTCAGGTTAAATGTTAAAATGGTGTTTTTGAATGTATGTCGATTTTTATAAGGTTAGCATATAAGATGTAAAATCAAATGTGACGAGAAAACGTATATATGATGAGACAATAAATATATATACTGATAATCAATCTGCATTAAGAGGTCGCAAACATTGCAAATGGTGAACACTAGCTAAAATTTCAAAACATAAATTTTGGGGAAAATACTTATTGCCACATAGATTTTAGTAAATAAATGTATTTAGCTATGGTTATAGTAAATGTTTGCCAGTTCATTTTAGTCTTATTCATGTTGTAATTACAAAGCACATACTAAAACAAAAGAAAAACCATTTGCATGAGAACTCTGAAATTGATGAACAATATACCAAATCAACTCATACCTGAAATAAGTATATGCTGGTCTACAATGTTTAGGGCAAATTCGTCAAAATAATGTTAGGATTAACAAGAAAACCTTACTTCCTGGTTCAAAGTGAAAGTACTTTCACTTTCACTTTGAACCAGGAAGTAAGATTTCCTTGAATTTCTTGAAAACCCTTACATTATTTTGACAAATGGGCACTAAACATTGTAGACCAGCATATATTTATTTCAGGAATAAGTTGCTTTGGAATATTGTTCATGAGTTTCAGAGTTCTCATGCAAACGGTTTTTCTTTTGTTTCAGTATGTGCTTAGTAATTAGAACATGAATTAGACTAAATTAAGCTTGCAAACATTTACTACATCCATAGCTAAATAAATTTATTTACTAAAATCTAGGTGGCAATAAGTATTTCCCCCAAAATTCAATTTTGAAAATTTAGCTACTTTTCGCCATTTGCAATCTTTGCGGAACCTTAACAACAAGATCTTTACTTACAGTTACAGCTCATCTTCTTTTTTCTGCATAAGAACGTCCTCACACAATTTGGAAACCTTTAGCAAACAATCTTTCATGACAGTTCGTGAGTTACAATGCGGTCTTAAAAGCACTAGACTGGTTCCAGTATTCAACTCGTCAGACACTTCATTTATTCTGTGTTGACCTTCCCTTAGCCTTAGCTCTAAGAATATATAGGGATATGTGGAAATTGATTTGTGTGTATCAAGCATACAGGCTGTATTGGGGTCAAACAAAGTTCATTGTAGGGTAACTCACATAGCTGTATCAAATCTGTTTACGTTAATAGAGATCAAATTGCCTGTATCTGATAAGCCATGAAATCTAGAAATGTTTAGCACCTTCTGGTTCAGAAATATGATTAAGAAAGAAATGGAGAAAATCAATCAGATTTGTAAAAAGGAATATTAATAATACAAACACACTTCGAATACGTCATTATTTATTACACGTACGATGTTTTAATTACCGACAATGCAATTACATACATTGACAGGTATGCATAATATATATGTAAAGGTCATACTTTTACCAATTTAATTCTTATCCCATTTGATTTACCATAAGTTCAATCCGACCAAGTCTTATATCTGAGGCGATGTATTTTTGTAATATTACTATCGGTGTAGACCCTTATCAGACTGCCCAAAAGCACTGACATGTACATGAGTTTACAGCCGCCGTAACAGAAGTGACATCAAATATCTTTTATACATAATTAACGTCCGCTCTCTCGCTATCTCCCTCTCAAAGTTGAAATTATAACATTCAAGTTAATTAAGAATCATCAATTTCAATTAATCAATACAATAAAATTATCCAGTTATTTGGTAAGTTAACATTCAAGAAATTGGAAGTTATTTAATATTTATTCTTGGTTTCCCAATATCCAATTGCATACATGTTGTAAAATTACTCTTTTTCATTGGAGTATCTTAAAAATTGATGCTTTTTTAGTATAAGGCATTTAAATACAAAAAAAAATGATTTTCTTAATTTTATTTTCTGTAAAATTTCCAGTTTGAATATAAAAATTTAAGATTTTTCGAGAATCTAACATCCAACATGTTATTATCTTGCGATCTCATGTATGCATTTGTGGGACGTTGGTTAAAATACTTGTTTGTGTAGTAAATTTCATCACTCAGAATATCTTAGAAACAAATCACTTAGTAGCTTTGGGATCTTATGTATTAAACGAATTATTCTAACACGACTTGACGTTTTTCGCATTGAATTTGCTGTGAATTATTACTTGATAATTCACGGCTATTACTAATTACCTGTCGGTATAAGCTTATCACGTGACAATTGTATTTTTCGCTGGGATTTAATTTCGCGCATTTAAGAAAGCACAAAAAACGCTAAGTTTTTACCCGCGCGTAATATGATGATACAACAGTAATAGAATAATTATTTTTTTTTATATATTTAGATAACATACTATACTTATTTTCCGCTATTTTGCGGCAACGTTACGGTGACGTTAACGCGCCATTTTAACGACGTCACGTCATTTCCGTTGTTTACATGTTATTTCCTGGTGCAGTATCAAACCGTTGGAATGACAAATACGGCTCGAACGACGACTGGAGAGTGCTGAATGCGCGGTTGGATGGACATGTATTCAAGTTTGTTATTCAATCTTTTTTATTATTATCAGTTTTTGAATTATGGAGATGTTAAGGGAGAAAACACTAACTCCCGATCTTATAACCCATTTGCGTTTATTACGACGCGCTAAAATTGAGTTATGATTATTTCGCTTATTCAGTCAGATGTGTTAGAATTGAAATAATCAATAGCTTCCGGTGAATTATCGCAGGATAATTCACGGGGCGTCTTTCAGCTGCGTAGATAAATATCACTCGGGGCTACGCCCCTCGTGATATATCCTTACGCATCTGAACTCCGCCCCGTGAATTATCCTGCGATAATTCACCGGAAGCTATTGATTATTTCTAAAATAACCACACACACACACAAACACACGCACGCACGCACGAACGCGCGCGCACGCATGCACGCCCACACATTTAGACCGGTATTTCATAGTTCCGTGATGCATGATCCGTGATTCGTGTCCGTGTCCGCGTCCGTGTCCACGATTTTTCACTCACCAAATATATCGTTCGGTATATTCCATACTTCCGTGTCCGTTCCACGTCGCGGACACAAACACGGAAGCGGAGGTATGGAATATACCGAAAGATATCTCTGGTGAAGAAAAAATCGCGGACACTGACGCAGTCACGGACACAGATCACGCATCACGGAACTATGGATTATCAGCCTTAGTCCGCTATTCCATACCTCCGTGTACGTGTCCGTTACGCGTCCGTGTGCATGTCCGCGACGTGGAACGGAGGAACGGACACGGAGGTGTGGAATAAACCCAACGTTATCTTTGGTGAGTGAAAAATCGCGGACGCGGACGCGGAACGGACACGGAGGTATGGAATATACCCAACGATATTTTTGGTGAGTGAAAAATCTCGGACACGGATGTGGACGCGGACATGGCTCACGCATCATGGAATCATGGCATAGCGGCCTTACACTCACACTTAAAGACTCGCTTTCGTCTTTCTGTATTCATAGCTCTCCGCCATCGCATGTTATATCATTTTTTTCGGATAACACGGTGTGAGAGATTCATAATTAATTTCACTATTATAACAATTTATTAAATTGTTTCTTCTGCGGCCCCTGCTCCTACGCGCCTGTTCTTTAAAGCCTGAGACTGTAACTTATACGAAGGTTAAAACCAGAAAACGAAATCACTGATAAAATGCGGGATCGCAAATCCCGGATTGTTAGACTGCTTCACTGCATTGACTCATCATATAGATCTTCTCTATGTAATGTGCAAAAAGTTCGACGGATAATTATGATGTCAAAACGTTTATAGCTTTTGTAGAAAATAGCAGTATTGTTTGTCGGCTATATGTTTAATTACTTGTATATACATGTAATTGCGTCAAAACATTTCAGCTTTATACCTGCAAAACTATATACATTGACAAATTTAATGTTTCAAGTTTCAGTATGTTTAGTATGTTTTGTATTTTTATCATTTCACTTTTCTTGTCATATCCAATCTTTAATGATAAGTAATTTTCCTTACATACACTACAGTCAGTATGAAAAAGTATTTTACTTAACAATATCTTCACTTTATTTACCCGCTTTCTGTATGATAATTAATAAAGATCTTAATCTAAATTCGAGGAATTGACATTTTGCAAAATAATATTTGTGGTTAAGATATAACTAAAATAAGAAAAAATATGTCACTATAAAAATACGATTGTACAAAATTTAAACAGAAACAGCCTTGGATCGATCAGTAGTAAAGCTTTTCTCAAATTGGGCTTTTAACGAGGTTTCATAATCTCAGTTCCTGTCTAATCTCATACATGTTCAGGATGACACTGTTAGTAATTGAAGACCAATTTCACAATTCGACAATTTTCATTGAAAAAGACATACATGCTAACAATTTAACATACCATGTAAATAGCTAATGACACAGTCAATAGAATGTGGCTAGGTGCCTGTGAACAAGGCAACTAAGGTTTGATTAGAAGAACACCAATGCAGGAAGTAAAGAAGTATACCGAATGCCAATGAAAGCGCAACTCTTTATTTTTTGAAATATTTTTGATGTGTGTAAAAGTTTCAAAAAATTGCAAAGGATGTGTTTTAAAATCAAAAAGTTTTCGTAATTGTCGCCAGTGAACAATGCATCTGTCGAGCGATTTCATGTCGGGACATCCCTCCTTGGATCATGACAAAAACCTCATATGCCCGTTGTTTGTGTTGAGTAAAAACTTAAAAACGTGAAAACTGATGATCGGATTTAAGTGGCCGTAAGTAAAGGTTAACAAATGGACTTGCTTTGAGGTTATTCATGCATGTCTACATACGGAAACAAACATTTATTGTGTTTGTAGGGGGGTTACTGTAGGAGAGAAAGTTTAAAATTCAGTGGACCATTAATGTATCGACTTAAAAGAATTCGATCACGTGTCTATGTTTTTTACAATTACACAAATCATTAATATAATCGGAAACAAAGCCACTGTCATATTAGCTTAAAATGATAAGCAAAGCGATCAAATGTATATAGATATGAATTCCATAGTATGCAATTTGAGTTCTTAATTTTTTTTGTTTCCTCTATTAACAACAGGTTAAGAAAAACCTTGACGCCTTGGGTATCGGCGATTTTTTGCAATACAATGTTTTAACATGTGTTACTGATACTATTTACTTATCACGTTACGTTTTTTATTAAGCATCTCATTGTAAATCTTTAATGGCATTCATTTGAATTTGTCAATCAAAAACTAAATTTATCTTCGGAAGAAAACCCGTATCATATATTCAATACCAGTCACTTTTGACAACTGCACTCGCTTTTATGCTTTTCCATAAACCGCAAACAGGCTCATTAAAACCGAGCAATAAATTCATATTTGTCTAGGTCGGTGGCTTTTAAATTTTTTTCCCATATATTTCAATTACACAGAAGCGTTTTGTGCCGTAAAGCAGTTGTATTTTTTCCCCGTGCATTAAATCAGCGCAGTTACGATGGACATGATAGTTATGTATGCTTATAGCGCCTCTCTAATTACCCCTTAAATAATAACTTTTCAGTGTTAAGATAGGTGTTTTCAATTAACTAGCCAATACAGAGATTTGGTTACTGTTCAATCACCCCTACAATATACTTCCTCGTTTTAAAGTTTTACATTTGGCTTTCTCTGTGATATGCAATTTTTATTTTCGCATATTCCCTGTCAAAATTGTATTCTTTTTTTAGTTCCGCCCATTGTTTTCTTGTTTAAGGCAAATCCATTCTTTTATCTCTGGACCATACGCCGCTGATCATGGAGTGGTGTTGGCCTGAAAATACGGCATTATGTGTTCCATGTTCGCCGCCGTTGCGTGCCGTCGTTTGGTATGGATCATATTTGAACCGTTAACTGGTGTAAATATTGAGTAACTGCAATCTTTGAATTTACTGTAAAAATGTTAAGGTCAGAGTAAAATTCAGATTGTTTTTATTTGCCTTTTGTAAGCCCATTACAAACCAATTTAGCTTAAATGTTCTGAGAAAGTTGTTAAAAGGTTGTAATTATGAGATAGTGTATCGGAAACATGATGCTAACATAAAACAACGTAAATTTGCTAAAAGAATTAATTAGAATAGATTGTCAAATATATGCAATATCAAATAAAAAGATAAAGATCTATATTTAAAACATATTCCGAATGTTAATCTGTTGTTTTCCATTCCATTACTGTTAGTAAAAACCTTTACTGTTGATAAATAATATGATACCTCTTAATATACAATCAGCGCTAATTTGAATAATGTTTGAATTTGTAGACGCCTGTTTTAGCTTTCAGTATGTTTTGTTGGCCCAGTGTGAGCATCATCTACTCCGATTACACTTAAAACTATAATTTGACAAGAAATTGTGAAAATATCTATCAACCGGATATCGGTGTCTGATAATGGTTGTCACATTAATCAGGGTAATCCGTGCAACCTTTCGGAACTTATCCGAGCTAGCTTATTAGGTAATGTGCTTAGAGTATCGAGGCAACGCACCGTACGGTTTTGATACCTTGTCTGAAGCAAGTCTCCCAGAGCAACCTTTGTGAACGTTTACACTTTTCTTAATTTACAGGTTTTAAATTTAGTTTACACCATATTGTTGTATAAATAATAATTTTGAAAATTATAAAATTATATTATATAATCTTTTTTCAGAGTATATTAAAGTATCGAAACAAAAATTTACTTCAACTTAATTCGATAATGTACCCAAATTTAAAATGCCTGGGACATAATATGAAACTGTTTATACAAGCCAAGTAGTGATTATTTCAATAAGATAACATGACAGACAAATGTTAAATATTCCATGTTCTGCGTGAAGCTGAGCAAATCGCGGCTTTATAAACAAACATGTTTAACATCAAGCATCCGGGGGAAGTTCAGCTTATCAGTGCTGGGGATCGGCGATAACAGTTAAACGACCATTAATTTATCTGGTCTCTGGAAAACATTCAATCCCACCAGAGTATTAGATTGCAAGCAGATCAACTTGCATTTATACATGTAGCTTCATGAACCGCATTGAACGTATACAAAACACATTTTTGACAAACCCGACCAAAGAAATTACTCACGACTAGCAAACTAAACATTTAAATGTATAGGTAAAAAAGGTGTAACAGAGATGTGTCATATACTAAAAATGCTCTAAGCGACGTATCCAAATTCATTGCTACAGTACATGAATTCTGTTTAATTTGCCGAGGCTTTTATACAAAATATAATATTTAAATCATTATTTTAAAGCATCTGTTCTTGTTTTAGTGCGGAAAACGCCAAATTAAAGCCCATTTCAAGGATTTGTCTCGCATTAGTGGCGGAAATAAAACTCGATTATATTCTTTAGTGATCTTTAGTCAAGTATGACAAATTGATAATTAATACAATTTACATCTGAAGTTCGAAACGATTTTTGTTGGTTATTAAAATAATTTTTCTTAACGGCGTTAATTTACGGCCTAGCGGCGTACCGTTGCGGCATTGCGGCGTGAAGTTGTCGGCCTAGCGGACTAGTCTGCATAGTGGCGTGAAGTTGGGGGCCTTGATGATTGGCGAAATAGTGGCGTAATTTAAAGGCCTAGCGGCCTATCCGACCAAGCGGCGTGAAGTTAGCGGTCTTGCAGCCTGGAGGCATAATGGCGCGAAGTTGGTACACTTGCGGCCTGGCAAACTGGACATGAGGCCGCTAGACCGCTGAGTTCAGCCCGCTAGGCCGTCAAATTCACGCCGCTAAGCTGCTGGGTCGTAATCTTCAGATATCTTTCAAGTAATCCCATAAGCTAAACATATGATAACCAAATGGAAGTTCACCAGTGCTTCAAATGCAAATTGAAGAAATAAAAAAATACTCGATAAAATAATTTGTTATATGTTGACTGTACAAAGCGATCTGATTTTAGTTAAATAGTAGTGTATAGATTCAAATTTAAAATGTAAATGGAATTTATTGAAAGAGAACATGATGATAACAGCATTTCTGAACAAGAGTGCCAAACTGACACAAAATACGCCCGTCAAAATGCTGATCATCAAAGTTGCGCAACGAGCCGATGAAAATTATTCGACTTGAAGAGCAGATACCGCTAATGCAGTTTTTGGACAATTCAAGGGCCATAATTCAGGAGTGCCTGGGGGATTTGGCAGGTTATAGAACTTGGTCGAGATATTATGCCCACCAACATATTCACCAAGTTTGATAAAGGCCGGATGAAAACTCTGATTTAGAGAGCGGAAACAGTAATATTGGACAATTCAAGGGCCATAATTCAGGAGTGCCTGGTGGGATTTGGCTGGTTATAGAACTTGGTCGAGATATTATGCCCACCAACATATTCATCAAGTTTGATAAAGACCGGATGAAAACTCTTTGACTTTGAGAGCGGAAACAGTAATTTGGACAATTTAAGGGCAATAATTCAGGAGTGCCTGGGGGGATTTGGCAGGTTATAGAACTTGGTCGAGATATTATGTCCAACAACATATTCACCAAGTTTGATAAAGACAGGACATAAACTCTTTGACTTAGAGAGCGGAAAACATGTGGACGCCGCCCGCCCGCCCGTCCGTCAACCCGCCCGCCCGCCGCAGGTGTTCTAATAATACGTCCCGTTTTTCAAAAGGGCGTATAAAAAGTTGTTTAATGCGATACCATGAAACATTTTACAGTTAAACGAGGGCGCGATAATTGCAACGCTTCTTTATTAGGCAATATACCCATAGACATACACACTTTTTAAGTTCCAAAATATGGAAAGTGCAAGCTGTGCTTAAATTCATTTTAGTATATTATACATGTTTAGATTACTGTTTATGTAACATAATTATGGTCAAATCAAATAAATAAAAATTATAAATGGTTGATTTCTGTTGGTAATTACTTTCAACGCGGTACATGTTCAATCGACCAGTACACAATTTTGTATTTCGATTCATGATATCTGTAGGGAAAATTTATGATTCCTGTGGTGAGGTGAACTGATCAGCCAGCAGATAAAATCCAGGATAACACATGTGTTAGCCTGGCGGTCAGCTTGATGGTTCTAATTTTAATTACTTTTAATAATAACTCTACATATATCTTTATTTTAGTTGTCAGTTTCATTTTCTGATTTCTGTCGAACCATCTATGTTATGAGAGCTAATGGAAGGTAAAATCAGAAAAAAATGATGTACCTTAGTATAATTACTGGATGACTGGGAATATAAATTATAACAGAACATCGGGACGGAGGCCAGTCTAGGCATTTTGCATGAGGCCGATTGGCATATTAATCGCTCAATTGTTTAGTGAAGGGTGCCAATTTTGCGGGCATTAGAACGAAACGTTTCTTGTTTTGCGGTGCTTTGAAATGTTTATTTGGATAAAAAGTGAAAGCATCAAATCTGAGACAGGTAAGCAACTAATTTTTTTAATTTCTCCACAGTTCGAAAGAATATCAAATTGTTTTACCTAGTTCATATTTATCATTTCAATTAACATTTTAGTAATAAGCTAAAATAGTTATTCTTAGAATATATCTCTAGGCCAAATTTTAACCGTACTCTTTTCAAATCCGAATTTATGCGAATTAGGTGCAATTTAATTTTTTTTTTCAAAGCAGAAACAATTGCATGAAAACCTCCATGTTATACCTTCTATCGTTATTTATTTTAACTTTGCAAGGTGATATCGTTTGGTGACTAAAAACTGCTAAATCGTGTTAATATCAAATTGACAAAGCTACATTTTTGAATAAAGAAAGACTATATTTCAATGTAAACATGATGAAATTGTCTGGAGTTTATAATGGTTAATTTTGATGAACTCTTAAACCGTATAATCTTTCCACGAAATCCAGAGAACCGAAAGAAAAATAATCCATTGACTAATCGTTGAATAGCACCCTCATTAGAACTAGACAAGCTAAATATTTAGTATTTTATCGTGTTTGTTTGAACCTTTATTTTAAGTCGTTTGTATACAGTGATAATAATAAGGATAAACATCTGAAATCAAGAAAGGCCAAAATGACAAAAATAATTGATTTGATGATTGAAAACATTAAGAAAATGAGAGAATAATATATAATCATCTGTTATGTTTATATTATAAAAAATGCATATTATATATTATGGTATTACAGTAAAACTTCGAAAACTCGAACATCGAAAACTCGAGCACTCGGCAAAACTCGAAGTAGTTTTGCTGGTCCCGGCAATTTTCTTATATATTCTATATAAAAATTCCATGGAAAACTCGAACTTCAAAAACTCGAATTCTCGAACACAGGTGTCGGTCCCTTGAAGCATATTTCTTCTTTGTTTGTATTGGAAAACTCGAGTAATAAACGATTGATAAAATTTTCGCATTTGGTAAATGGTGACGCGTGGTTTTCACACGTTGTGACGGTATATAATTGGCAATTTATTGTCAATCGCCAACGTCTATTGTGTTTTAATTGATCTGATTAAAGCAGGTTATGATGAAAGAAAATGATTTTATGATCACTCGGTAGGCGGCTGCGTTGAGACGAGGTTGTTTGTTGTTTTTTATGTTGACGGGACCTAGTAAATTTTACATGCGTATAAAAAAAACGACGCACCGTTGTGAAGTATACTAGTTCTCGGACAATGTCAACACGAAAGGTTTAAAAAGCAGTTTTCTTGAAAAAATTCCTCAAAAATGTTTTCAAACAGATATACAGGTTTAAAGAAAATACAATCTGAAATGAATCCTTTATTAATTTAGCTGATATTCAGATAACGTTCTCAACAACAAGGTAACATACATGTGTTTAGACGACTTGACTTAAAAATCGGACCTCATAAAGTGAAGCTTCGAAAACTCGAGCGCCATGGAAAACTCGAACATTTTCATAATCCCCCTGAGTATTCGAGTTTTCGAAGTTTTACTGTATTTAATTTCACGGTGTTTAATTTTCGACGCCAACGAATACTTAACGCTGACATAAACTAGATTCACTCAGTAGTATTACAAATGTATCCATATAGTATAAGATATCATGTGGTTACCGGTGAATTGAAAGAAGAATATACCATTGACTAATCGTTGAATAGCACCCTCATTATAACGAGAAAAGCAAACTTTTTAAGATTTATCGTAGTTGCTTGAACCTTAATTTCAAGTTTTTCAAGTCTTAATATCTGACATCAAGAAAGCCCATCATGACACAAATAATTGAGTTGATGATTAAAAACAAAAAAAAAAATAAGAGAAAAAATGAAAATCAGTTAAAAATTCACAGTTATATGTGAATAATATCATCATCTTTTATGTTTATATTATAGAAATGCATATACAATTCTTTTCGCGCAGTAGTATTATCCACATAGTATACGAAATTATATGTTAATATTCGCTGGTATTTGATTTTGCGCACATTTCCAAGCGCGAAATGCGCGACTTTTAAGCCCACGCAAAGTATAATGATATTTCAATGCACTCCACAAAAATAATTCAGTATCATTCAAAATGTGTTACTCGGCTCTAGACGAAACATATTTTTGACATAAAAATGTTTACGTAAATAACAGCTGAAAGTTTATTATGAAAGATTAAAGTTGCTAAATATGCAAATCACGAGCGGCCACAAACAAAAGACAAAGATTCCCTTCATATCAATAACGTTTTGTTGATAAAAAGAAATACATGCATATAAGGATTCGCCACACTCAAAAACACAGTACATGGTCAGAAAAACCCGCGCTATGCTAAATACATGAATAACTTTTAAATAATAAATATCTGTTTTAAGTACATTTATGTTGTAAAATTGTTTTAGGGGTTTGCAGAATGGAATGACAGTATCATAAAACAAAATGAGGAAAAGGCAAAGCTGAACCAACATTAGTTCACGACGTCATAAGTCATGAATCAAGGTATTTATATCGCTTTTAATGTTTTTGTTTTTTGACAATATCATATGTATAATATTAAATGAAAAGAACATTCGGCTTATTGTATCATGTACAACTGCGGACAGAAGAACAACAAGCTCACGTGGAAAATAATTTTGATAGTATTTATGTGAGACTCATTTTGATGAAATGTTAACAATAGTAACGAAGTAAAAACAGTACTGTCTAAATGACATGCGCTTACCCCGAACATTTAACGATGTTTTATAAATTTGTTTCTTGATTCATGCAATTAAGTTTTGTTCTGGAATCTCGTTTAGTAATCTTTATCGGATTAGACTATAGGTTTATCTCCCCGTGTGTCTCCCTGTCCGCAACAAATCGAAATCAAATCGCATTTATCAACTCTGGTCTTCATCGCTATTAGATGTTATAAAAATTACTCCTAGTGAATCACGGTGAATGTTTGATGAACATCAAATATTCAAAATCAATCCACTTTGACACCGAACAGAACAGAACAAATATAAATCGTTCTCATACAAAAGTTGGTTTGCAGAAAAAAGATATAAAGGGAAACAAAATGATATGTTGTGTTTTTTAAATTGCCGGCTAATGACGCATACTAATTTCGCCACCTGTAACACACCAATTAAATAAGTCGAAATGGTGTGTAATTATTGGCACTACTCTTTTTAATGAGCATGAGAAGCACGGTATGATAATATTATTTTGTAAATTTAACCGAATCATTTGTTCAACTATTGCCAGTCAGAGTTTAACTATATTTTTCATGCGGTCTTGGCTAAATAACCGTTATGATAGTTTAAATTCTTCATTTCCTCAAATATTATAACGATAACAAATTGAAGCAAGTTAAATGATTCCCTTTTTTTCAGGTTGACTTCAATATGTCGGTCATACCCACCAGGATGTAGAGATTCTGGTTTAAATAAAACGGTAGACATTCTACGCAGAACTAACGCTGGTACTTCTTAAATTACTGCACGAATACCATCAGCAAAACAACTCAGAGGTCAAAAGGACAAAAGGAAATAAGCAATAAACGAATTACTTTAGAATACAAAAGGAACTAACGACAGACATTTAAAAAGACTACAGTGTAGAAGGATCAATCTAGAACTAATATTATTTTACCATCGTTACTTAAAATAAATATAGAAGTTTTGGAAAGAAAATTGAAGTTATATACCTTTTATATATAACAGTCATCGTTGAACTGGTGGGATAGATACTTGACATAATATTACAAGAAAGTTAGCAATTTTCTTAAATGGAAGAACGAATGGAAAAATAAATATAGTTGCATAAGTATTATTAAAAATGTAATAAGCTGAGGGTATAATGAAGCTGGGTTGGAACTCTTTAAAAGTTAGTTTGATTCTCGCATAATGTGTTTTCGCAGAATATGTTATGCTTATAAAAAGTGTTTGACCCTGAATTATATACTAACAAGGACTAGTTTAATGAACATCATATTGAGAAAATACTAATTGAGTTACAATTCATATTTTGTTTTGTAATTATTATCTCAGTTCTTATGATGTAGTAAGTGTATAAAATCTTGTGTACATACATAGAAACCATAATGAGTCACCTGTTGTAGGCGATATAGATGACCAATACACTCAAATGCTACAGTATTTTAGTTCTGTCATTATTTGTGATTCGTTTTTGGAAAGTTCTCTTCACAAATCTATGGATCATTCCGACAAATGTGTGAATCGTTGCCTTTAAAAATTAATTTTTTTTGGGAATGCTATAGGAATGAAATGATTCTGTAAAACGCACGGCTTTAAGTCTACTAAAAGAAGTTTTATAAGCATAATCTGTATTTATGGAAGTATAGTTTAATGACAAGTATGATCATACAAACGTATATTTTACAGACATGTATTCTTGTAGTTCTTTAAAATAATGAACCATTACATTTATGTTTTGTTCTAATTAAGATGAGATAAATGATGTAGATTTCTTAGATTTATTTATTTTACCGTACTTTTTTAATTATTTTATGCTTGCTACGTTATGCAATAACTTTTTCTCAACCTATCCGTTTCATGACTAAACATACAGTACTGTGAACGTTTAATGTTACAAAATTTGCGTCTATCGTGCGTCCGTCTATCGCGTATCGTGCGTCCGTCTAACGTTTATCGTGCGTCCGTTTAACGTGCATCGTGCGTCCGTATATCGTGTATCGTGCATAAAACATTTTTAATTTTATCATGCAACGTGATTAAGTTACATGCTTATTCTAATTTAAGTGATTTAATTACAACCATTCATATTATATTTTGAAAACATTTTCAAATTTTTAGAAATCTCGTCCACAAATTATGTAAATTGGCAATATCGTGTATCGTTCGTTTACCGTGTATAGTGCGCCCGTCTATCGCGTATCGTGCGTCCGTCTATCGTGTATCGTGCGTCCGTATATCGCGTATCGTGCGTTTCGTTTGTAACCTTAAACGTTCACAGAACTGTAAAGGCTATAGGTTTATGTAATCCTTAATTGAGTCTTCATATCGACAATTGATAAGTATTGAACGTAAAACTAGGAAAGTACATTGTTGTGCTCATAATTTATGTTTGAACGACCAAAATTATTCAACTTTTAATGCTCTTACGAAGTTGTTCCATAATTAATATTAATTATATATTTAAACTGAAATGTTTGCTGAAAAAGGTTCTGCACTAACATTTCGGTAAAGTTTCCAGCTGAAATTTCTGCTGGAAAGTGCAATAAACATTTTGCACCAGCTAGTATTGCGATAAATTTTCTGGCAGAAATTTCTGCTGGAAAGTTCTAAGCATATGCTCCGTCACAGTAAAATTTCCAGCAGAAATTTCTTCTAGAAATATAATGTTGAGAAGATATTGCAATTTGAACAGACATTACTGCTACGAGAGTGAAACTTCTAGCCGAAATTTCAGCTAAAATTATATAGAATCAAGGGTTATTATTAATTTCCACTGTTCCTATAATCATCATTTTGGGCCTTTAAGAGATTTTCAGCAGAAATTTCTTCTAAAATGATCAACAACCACTGCATTTACAAGGCAAAACGTCGAATATAGACAGTTGTTTGTTATAAAAAATCGTTCTGTAGCAAAACTGATTTCAAAAGGGAAAAAAAGATTTTCCCTTTTTATTTTGGACAGCAATAATAGAAAAAAAACAAACGTATAGGATAAGATTTAATTAATAATATTTGATGTCTTAAAATAATAAATTAATGCTCATTAAAATTCAAAACGCCAAGAACAGAGTATATCATGTCTTGTTCAGATAACATTATAGGTGTTAACAGTAACTGTTAAATGAAAGGCAAGTGAAATATTACGACATCTTATTCTGAGGTTTAATTGACGTTAAACTTTGCCGTTTTTGCTGATCCTATTGTAAGACTTTTTGTTTTCAACTGGCAAAAATCTATTTTGGTCTATTCAAAACTCATGTGACGTTTCAAAGAAGGTAGATTCAAATAATTTTCAGGTGTTCTGTTTGCCAACTTAATATAATTGTCCGCACTAAACTCACTCCCTACTTGTCTAATACTTGACACGATCACCGGTGTCGTTGAAAAAAAACGTTTGCGAGATTAAATAAATATCGCTTATAATAACTATAATAGAGTTTTTTAAATGTGGTTCTTACGGTAATTATACTTTATAGACTTTTTCAAAATATGCATATCAGGGATCGCCACATTAAGAAAAAACAGCCTTCCACACTGTCAAGAAGAAGAGAGAAGGAGAGAGCATGGTTAATAAACTGATCTGGATTCATTCAGTTTCTTAAAAAAGACACCACTTACAATAAACAAAAATGTCAAGACTTGATCGAGTCTCTTTTTTATTGGATCATACTTATAATGTTGATTTGATAAATCTATGTTCATGTATAAACAAATAATTGGCATCCGCATGACAACGAGGGCTGTCTCGAAAGATATAAAAAAGCAACATATGCATATCAGGAATAGCCACACTCAAAAAACACAGCCTCCCCACGCAGCGAAAAAGAAGAGAGGAAGATAGAGAGAGCGCATGATTTATATATGTATGTCAATTCAAATAGGACGCCACAAACAATTAATAAACAAGAGAACCTTTGGGGATACCGCCTTGGAACGGTCAGTGGCAAAACAAATTGCCACAGGGGGTTTAAACCAGGTTCTAGGGTGCACCAACCTCACACTTGCCCCAACAGGTTCTCGTATCACAAAACAAGTACAAATTGTCTTGGTGAAATAACTCCAACCCACCCATCAGCTCAACAATGTTGCATGCAAAAGCATACAAACATATAAACATAAGAATTTAATAGCATTGCAAAGCCAAAGGGCGGGTACTCAATGATCTTTCCGAGACCAGAGCACCTGGAGTAAAATCAGCAAGAACACGATGACAGGGATAAAAGAAACAAATCGAGCTTTTAGGTTCTTTAAAGAAAAGATTTCCCCATAAACTTTCATAAACTCTTACACCCCTGCCACCGTCGTGCAACCAAAGAGGTAAGCATAATGATCAACTGTAGATGGGTTAATCACCAGGCCTGCAGAGCGCTGTAAAATATCATGTTGGTAACCTTTCTTTTTAAATTTACAGATGGTTTTTACGAATAACCGGGAGAAATTAACATCGCCTTTTATCTTCTTAAGTTTATAAATTAAATCTCCATAAAAAAACTGGCTGTGAAATTCCTTGTTGCAATAATGATTTTAAACTGCAGCTGTATTTATGAATTAGATCTGGATATCGGCGATAAAACTTGCAAAAGGTTTTCCTTAATTTGCGATACCGATAACCTTGTTTTAAAAGTTTTTCTGTAATGCAAAGATTACGTTCATTGAAATCATTCACATCGTTGCAAGCTCTTGAAAAGCGAACAAGCTGTGAGATATAAACCCCGTAAGAAGTTGCACGAGGAACATCGCCGTCTAGAAACGGAAAATTTACTATATTAAAATTAAAATCATCTCTTTTATCATAAATTTTAGTAGTGACGTAACCATTTTCGATGGATAGATTTAAATCAAGGAAGTTTGCTTGCTTTTCTGAAGTGTTCGCTTTGTTAAGCTGTAATTCTTTAGGATAAATCTTATTAACCAGTGATGGAAAATGGTTATTATCTATATTTAATAAATCATCAAGGTACCTCGAGGTGTTGTTAAAAGCTGTAATAATATCATCTTGATGTTCGGTAGAAAGAGATAACATGAAATCTCTTTCATAACAGTATAAAAACAGATCAGCAACAAGGGGTGCACAATTAGTACCCATTGGAATGCCTATTACTTGTTTATAAATAGAGGTACCAAATCTCAAATAAATATTATCCAATAAAAATGTGAGCGCCTGGATAAGGTCTTGACAGGTCCATGAAGTATAATTATCATAAGAACCATCTGTAAAGAATGCCCTATGTTCATTACAAGCAATAAATGTTTTATTTTCTCTAGCAAAAGTTTTTTCAATGAGACTGGTTAGCTTGTCTCTTATTAAATTATGAGGGAGAGAAGTATACAAGGTAGAAAAATCATATGTAGACAAACAGAACGCCTGAAAATTATTTGATTTAAGTTTCTTAAGTTTGACAACGGATAATGACGGAACTGCGATAAACGATAAGTCATTATTTTGAAAATTGACAATTTAAAGATCGTTTTCAGAGAAATTTCCGAAATGTAACCACACATGCTCCATGGACTCAGTGATATTGGGAACAGCTGTTAAAAGTACAACTGACAACACTTGTACCGATACTACATTTGGTTCAAATGCGGCTTATCCTTTGATCTGCTGCCACCTGGCCAATATAGACAATTGGATTATCGGCACTAAAATAGAGGTATCATATATTACATGTACCTATATTCATAGAGTTCTTGAAAATGATACAAAACTAATAAGAGAAATTCAAATATTATCATCGTGGACATTTTCTTTTATTATTGTCTTATCTATTTTAGTTTATATGTTAGTGTTATTTGAAATAGAACAAGTCGGAAAAACATAATACAGGATTTAAAATTATGTTTAATAACTCTATCATTTATCATCACATTTTTCACACATTTAAAAAATCGACAATATTGTATTCTTATTATTTAAACTCTGATTGGCGAATATTGAATCAAGTTGCTTAATTTCGTTGGTTTCGGAAGATTTACAGGATTCATTCATTGATTATTGATCGAGGGTACATGTAGATTAAATATAGAGATCTTAGGGAGAATAAAAGTGACGTTATAAAATGGCTGCTCATGCCATCTGTATCTTAGATAATATATACTTATGCAAAATCCTTAAACACACAATTCTATAACCCAGAACGGTGTAGCATACTATTTTTTATTTGTTACTTTGTTTCAGTCATCCGGTGCATGTATTGTTGGTGAAATACCA
Source organism: Corbicula japonica (assembly GCA_038501625.1). Lineage (NCBI taxonomy): Eukaryota > Metazoa > Mollusca > Bivalvia > Venerida > Cyrenidae > Corbicula > Corbicula japonica. Next base: position 217,983 of record JAZAYU010000416.1, on the reverse strand, counting down.
TTGTACACACCTGTCAGTGCATTTAATGCCGGTGCACATGTTACTGAAAAAGCTGGTATATTCATTGGTTGTATAAATAATGGATCTTCAGGTTTTAGGGTTAGTATAAACGTTCTTATTTATGAATTCTACATGTAATTGCGCACACTTTGTTTTATGATTCAAGATTCAAGATCATCAATGTCGGTCTCGAATCAACGACAGATTTTCCAAACTGCGACCTGTTAGTAAGCGGTGCGCAAGCAAAGTTTATAACGCTTTGAAATCGGATACATTACTGTTACCGCCATTGTCTTTGAATTTAAAATGACTACATTGAAAATTACTTTGGAATCACTCAAGTCTGTAACTATATAAGATCAGAATATATCTCATGTAAAATGTATTCTAATTCCTTGACAAATATGGCTGCTTCTAAGGAAAACAGCAAAGAGAAAACAGACACAAAATTGTTAATTATCCTGATTAGTAAAACCTATTCTTTAGCCTTTATTTAATCTTTCTGATTTAATATGACACCCACTACAAATTTAATATTATTTGATATTTGAAAATTGTATAATTTAAATTGGAAGATTATTTTTAATAAAATAATTTTTTCTTCGGATACTTTAGTTAATTTTTCCCAGCACGTTGAAATTTGAAATCTATATTACCATGATTGTGATATCCACTAGAAAATATCATGCCTTTATCATAAGTTGTAGCGTACAACACTATAATAATTAAACAATTTTGTAAATATTTGTGTTTTCCTTTAACAGATGTTCCGACAAAGCTGCAACGAACTACCAACACTCGTGAATGTCACAGGAATAGAGGCACAAAACTACTTCGTTATCAATAGCAGATAAATGGTTGATATAAAAATATTCCAAGAATAAAAATTTGAGACATAAGACTTGTTATAGTTTCATTGTGAGCGACGGAAACAACTTATAAACCGACATTTTTTTATTTGTTTAAAAGCGAGGACAACAGCATTGCTGGATTTTATGCAGTGGTGCAAATTTCGTCCAAATCGATTCTGATTTCTAACTAATAGTATCATAAAAACTGAAATTTGCTTCTAACGAAAAGCCAGTAACAAACCCGCATCACTCCTTTTCACACACACCCACAAAATTGACAAGAAAAGTGAGAATTGTTAATAATTTTATTCATTTGAAAATTGACAGCATTACAGTGAAAAACATGAATACATTGGGGGAGAATCTCGGAACGGTCATTGGCAAAACATTTTACCTCTAGGTAATAAAATCAAATTCTTGGGTGTAGCAACCGCACACTTGCCCTTCAATTTTGTTTTCAAATGAACAATAAAGTAAAAGTTGACTTAGTGAGTTCACTCAAACTCATAGCCGTCAAGCAAGAGTTTACAATGGCCTTATTGGACAAGAACACTAGGGTTCAATAAAGGATATTATTAAAATAGAATCCAAAGAACATTTATTAACTCTTAAACCCTTGCAACCATGTCACCACAGTGATTTCAAACAGCTGTTGCAAAATAAGCACAAATGGTGACTTGATCAGTGGATGTACTTTGTCCGTATACAAATTTATTACTTGTCATTACATGTACCTTTATTCAAAAAAATAAATAAAAGCATAATACAATCATGTCACTTACATTGATTTCCTAAATTGTTTTGACTTTAGTCGTTCAGTCAACGTGCACTCGGTTAAAGGTTATAAAACTGAGTTTGGAAACCAGTCTCAAATCTCAAGGATCTGATTGGCTGAAATGGCGACCAGTGGTTTCCATGCTCAGCTTTATAACCTTGGGACCAGAAGTCACTTCCGCAGATGAAACACAAAATCACTATAATTTTGATCAGGATATTACCATTACTTTACGAAAAGATTTGAGATTTATAAGCCCGCTGGTCTTGCAACTCTGGTAAAATAACCCACAATATTAAGAACTTATCTGGAATGATCGTACATTTCTAAATGATCAAATTAATCGGCCGCTGAATTTTCTTTAAACCCGAAATAAAATGACGCGTACTATGTTTTATGGGTTATTTCCGTTAAAATGAAACGTGATAAGTTATCCCTGTCAATGAATAATAAGTTTATGCATCTAAACAGCATATTAAAATATATTTTATACCGTTTTCTTTTGTTTAAAATTTAGTTTTCTTTTTCGCTTTGATTTAACAAGGACATTTTCAATTTGAAGAAGTTTGATTAAACGTTATTACACTATTGTCTACACTCAAAGCTTGACTACCAATTTAAATATCGTTCAACAGAAATGACGAGCAACCACTTGAGCCCAATTAAAACATAGTGAATGTACAAAAAATGAAGTTTGGACTGTCGAATTTTTATCAAATATCAAGAGAAAAATAAAAACATCGGCAGTCAAATCGAATCGGGAACAAAATTCAGGAAAATCCCTTAATGAAATCAGCTTTTCTTATGGTCAAAACCAGGTTAAAAGATCTCGGTATGAACGTTAAATTACGCAAATTGAACTGATAAAATATTAAGGAATTGTAGATCGTACATAATAATACATGTAAGAATAATAATAATAATAATAATAATAATAATAATAATAATAATAATAATAATAATAATTATAATTATAATAATAATGATGACGATGATGATGATGATGATGATGATGAAGAAGAAGAAGATGATGATGATGATGATGATAGTATACTAAAATAATGATAATAAAAACATGTCTGAACCATGTAAGAATCGATTGCTTGAAATGTCCTCTTTTTCTTAAAAATAAAGTGTTTTTGACCTATTTGTCTTTAGAAATATATTTTGTTTCAGAGATACAGAAATTATATAAAGAAGTTAAATTATTTTAACTGACACAAATCAAATAAAAACTCGTGTGTTCATTCATTTTACAAAAAAGATAGAAATTGGACCTTTCTTTGTACTGCACATCCCTTTGAGATGACTATAGTATAATTGACTGTTCCAAATAATCATGGCCATACAGTCTCCCTTTATTATATCCTATGTTTACTTTCACGCGTTTGGAAATAACTCTTCATAAATTGGAGGCATATCTGCATAATGATATTCGGTTATTCTAAAAATATTTCGAGCTTCACTGATACTTGAACGTGTGTCTTCTCTTTGATATGCCCCTGTGTCTGGCAGATTCGCAATGCTTATCTGAACTTCAGTCGATTCATTAGTATGATTGCTACGATTAATACAGATTCTTGTACAACGTATATTCTCAACATTTCGTTGGTACAGTAATGGTTGCAAAGATTCATAACATGGAGGATCGACATCATCGGTGGAACAAGATAAAGATGAATCACGTGTTTGTTGAGTTACGGTGTTTTGTAGGACATATCCTGTTGTCATGTGTGGTTCATCTCCGTCTGTTATATTCGCTGGGTGTTCCAAGGTTGATTCCTCTCCGTCTGGTATATATGCTGGGTTTTCCACGTTTGATTCCTCTCCGCCTAGTATGTATACTGGGTTTTCCACGTTGGATTCCTCTCCGTCTGGTATATATACTGGGTTTTCCACGTTGGATTCCTCTCCGCCTAGTATGTATACTGGGTTTTCCACGTTGGATTCATCTCCGTCCGGTAAATATAATGGATGTAGCCGAAACGTCGTTGACATTCGCAAAGAGCCATTGTTTCTATAAGACGTTGTAGAAAGACTTTGAACTCTGAAGACTGTTGCGATTGGTACAGTCGGTCGAGACTCTTCTTCTGACTTTGTTTTCTCTTTTCTTTCTTTCCACCAACATCGGAGGTAAAGAAAAAGTGATACTAACAACTCAAGAGCCACAAGACAAATGCAAAGTAGCCACGGTCCTTCAAGGAACCCCATCTGTAAAAACAACATTATGGCTCAGTGATAAAGCATACATGATTACGCGGGAAGAACATCATAGAAGGATCTATTAATTATAGACCCTGATCACAGATAAAAGAGTGAAACACTGTGTAATCGGCTTGTATAGAATCTGTGTAGGAAAAAAGTGTTCGGCAGCGTTTTACATACGCATTGTAGAGTCAGGATTTGAGCAATATGCAATATTTTAAATGCACATACTTAGTCACTGAACATATTAGTGTGACACTGATCAGTCTAATGTGGCATTTCCTTCTTGTCAATACAATACTTCTGTTAGCGTTATATGAAGCCATTACACGGACAAAAAGAAAAAGCTATACCCAAGCAAAATACAAGTTTTATAAGCTGGTCTTAAAACGTTTCGTTTCTGACAAAACACGTTGCCGAATTGATGACAAAAAGACAAATGTTAGGTTATATTGCTGTCTTTTCGTTTTGCCTTTATTTCGACACCATCAGATTGAAAGATGTAAGAAATACTTGCAAAAATCATCTACCACAAATTAAAATATAATTCTTTTTGCAAAGATCAAATGGGGCGCGCCACGGAAAAAAGGTACCTTTGATCAAATTTTGTCACATTTTAGTTGTAACTATATTTAAAAAAAACTTACAACTATCTCTTTTTAAATTTCTCATAACTAACACGCCCTTTTCCTACAGATTTTGACAATAAAATGATAGTTTTAACGCGAAATGCATAATAAGTAGTGTCGTCTGCTCAAAATTTATGATGGCATATCAAAGATTGACGTCAAATGTCCGAAGGTACCTTTTCCCGTTACGCGCCCCAAATAACATTTAAGTTTTCATTCCTTAGAATACAAGTTTCCTCACTTAGACTTAGAAGATAAAGTAAAAGATTCAGTAATATACAGTAACCTAACCTGTTGCAACATTTGTAAGACTACACAAAAAGACCATTTTAGAAACTTATTTGCACTTTCGCATTGGATCGGTAAAATACAAAACGCTTTAAGCTAGTTCTTCTTATAATAAGTTATAAAACATTGTTTCTAAGTCTTTGACTAATTTGATTAGTCAGATAATCGAGTATATGATCTTATTAGACCTGTAGCTGGGAAACGGTTGACCCTATGGTTAGAACATGTATTTGGAACAGATGAAAATTGAACTTTGAAAGCCATCGAACACGACAAATATGAAATGATTGAGCCTGTTCATGGAGAATAATGGAAATGCATATTACTTCCCACGCCGCCTAGCCCCGGGTTGAGCGCGACTCAATATTTACGCCAATCAACAGTATAATTTTGACCATCCTAAACGATGGTGTGCATATGGGGGTGGACATGGAACCTTTAATGCGGTATTTTCAGATTAATATCATTCCATGTTCAGCGGCGTATGGTCCCCAGATAAAAGAATGGGTTTGCCCGAAACGAGAAAACAATGGTTGGGACTTAACATAATAGAATTTTGAAAACGTTTTTAGGCGACTAGTGCCTGAATGCTTCTGTTAAAATTTGGATAAGATCCATCCTGCTGTTTTAGAGACTATGTTTGATTCAGAAGCAAATTAATAACGGACGACGGACAAAGACCGGTCACAATAGCTCAACATAAGTCAAAGGCTCTGATGAGCTAAAACTGTTTTCTTTTTTTTTGTTAGGTTTCATATGTTGCAGGTACATGTAAAAAAATAATAGTTACCATAAAATCATTTTAGGAATGCTGATTTTGATAGAATATAATTGATCATTGGGAAGATTAACAAAGTATTAGGTCAAGATCATAATGGGATTCAAGCTAATTTTCCAACCAAAACAGAGGCTTAAACATTCCTTTTTCGACAAAGCATTAATATGCAATGAAAAGGCAGCCTTTTGAAATTGTTTGTAAAACTGATATTTAATATGGAAACAGTCAAGTAGGAAGAATAACAAACCGTTACAGCCGATATATGTAGCAAAGATTGTTGTCATTCAATATTTCCAGAACATTATTCATGAAATATTTAACATAACTCTCAAATACCATAAATATGTTTCGCAACATAACAGTTTGTCAAGTATTTTTAAACATTTCAAGGCATTGCATTTGAAATTCGGAATTTCATAACCTTATTTTTATGTAAAAGTTTTCTCTACACACTTATCATTTAAGTAAGTTTTATCAACATCCATGTTTCTTTCAGCATTACGCGTCATATCTCAAAGGTTAATTAACTCAACTAATATTCTTATACATGTTCACACATTTTCCCATCCTTTTTAATTGAATATTTAAAAATAACAATCATCTGAATTTGCTTCAAATAATAATTATAATAATAATAATAATAATAATAATAATAATAATAATAATAAAACACATATTACCGTTTTTACTGCTAAAGAACCACACCAAAACCTTCTTCTAGAGTAACTTTTATATTGTCTGTATTTCCGAATAACCATATATAGTTGTACAGTCTAATTTGTTTACATTATCTGCACGTTATACCTGTTCCCCTACACGTACGCAGTATAAATTTATCGAATCATTATATTTCGGTAATTATCGTCTTTGTTACAGTAGCGTACTGATCATTATTGAAATACAATCAAGAAAATTTGAATTATTGCCTTAAACCGATACTTCCTGCTTTCTACATAAAAGCTTTATATAGGGAAGGCTCGTATATCATATTTTATCGAGGTTGATAAAAGTTTATTTTAACTTTTGCATGGAAATAAATACAGAATTTTGGGTGGTCAGAATACTTTTCTGTCATGTACAAAAGCGAACACCGACAGATAAGGCAGAACGTTACGAAGTAAACTAAAGTCAAAATGTTTTATTATATTTCTTGTTCAAGTACTGTAGAGTGAAAACTTGAGAGAAAAATGACACAACAAACAGAAACTAAAAATCTCGTAAACTCTGGCGGTTGTGTGCAGTTACATGTATATGGGACACGGTACTTAGAACATCCATGCACGCGGCATCAATTCCCAACATTACAGCTCATTTTCTTGGTTTAGTGTTCTATTGACACATTGGTAATATCGAATCCGCGCATATTCAATAAAACCTTTAAATAGTTATATGGTTATAACTCCTCTTTCAACAGTAATGTTTTAACAGTGCATCCAAACTAAAGAAATCGCAGATATCAATATGGTCCGTTATGCCTGGTCCGTAATGGCCATGGTCCGTATTGTCCTGATACCTGTGAAACTGATGAGGTACAGATGATCAAGAACAAAAAATAATCTGGTTTTGCATTGTTGCTTTTGAAACAACAATAATATTGATAAGAAGTTGTTTACATGACATTGTAATAATCCAATAATATTTTAGGATTGAAAATGAGATTTTCCTCACTGATATCCTTCAACTATGAACTGATCATAGAAAGAAGCGAGAACCTCGAACTTCCATTTACACGGCTTATTTGGTTTTCTTCCCTGTTTCCTGTTGAATATCCATCCGGCAGTGGGAGAGCGGGAATAATTTGTTTCGTAATTTCGTTTTCGAACGACTCATCCTATTTTTTATTCAAAGCGGCCCAATGTTAAACTCAGTAATAAAAAGATAATGAAGCGAATTTGCTTTTGGTTTATTTCCGGAATATTCGCAGTAATCTTTATATAATCTAAAAAAAGTTCTGACACAGCTACTTTCTTGTGCTTAAAACTGGTCGAAATTTTTTAAGTATTAAGAGGATTGATAGATGCATCTTAAAATAAATTAAAACCATAAAACAATGATATTTTTTCTGCACTATACCTGCATCTGCATTACTTTTCTAACCCCTTTTGTTTGGAGTTATTTCAAAAAGGCACCAAGTACTTCGTTGTTCATTTCAGAACCTTTTGGGGCAAGTGTGAGGTTGGTGCACCCAAGAACCTGGTTTAAACCCCCAGTGGCAAATTGTTTTGCCACAAACTGTTTCAAGGCAGTTAACCCTCAGGTTCCTTTTTTGTAAATTGTTTGCGATGTCTGTTTTGAAATTGGTCATCTTATAAACCATGTTCTCCCTTCCTCTCTTCTTCTTGGCTGTGTACGGTGCGCTGAATCTTCTGAATGTGGCACTATGATATCCTGATATGCATGTAACACTTTTTTGCAATACTACATGTAGTATATCCTTATATGAAAAGAATTCTTCAATTTCTAGCAACGAAAATAATTACACCATTCTGTAAAAAGAGTATTTTGATTTTTTCGCGCAGATACAATGTACTTAAAGTTCTGGACACTTGTTCCGTACTTTTAATGTTAAGTTATAACATAGATACCTACGTATAATAACAATGTTTAACATTGTCCTAGGATTTTGTGTTTGTCGATTCCAAACACTTTGAGAGTCTTCAAGAATAATTATTATATAAAAAAAAATAAATTTCGTTCACATTTGACATAATCGTACATCCAAAAATTTCCTTATGCATAATATGATACATGTTCTCGGGTAAATATTACATCAAAAAGCATAAATTCGAGTACTTGATTTGAGAACCTGTTGGGGCAAGTGTGAGGTTGGTACACCCTAGGATCTTGTTTAACCCCACCCCCACCCCCAACCCCCCGGTGGCAATTTGTTTTGCCACTGAACGTTCCAAGGCGGTAACCCCAATGGTTCTCTATGTCGTTAATTTGTTTGTGACGTCTTATTTGAACTGACATACTTAAAACAACATGCTCTTTTTACCCCTCTTGTTTTTTTAGATGCGTTGGGAGGCTGTGTTTTGTAAGTGTGGCAATTCCTGATATACATATTTTACTTTTTTGAAGTATTCTCGGAAGACTATTTATTTGATGGATTGATTTAGCAATGGTTTCCCCAGCGCAAAACACACATAAATTAAACTATCGAGAAATGGAAAATGGTAATATCAAGACTATAAAAACACAAACACTCATTTCAAAGACCACATCAAATAGTTTTCTAGAAGCATCATTAGCGGGAAATGTCCTATTGTATGCGTTAATACGATATTGTATACATGTTATAGTCTGATTTCAGATTGAAAAGAATACACAGAGTTGCGTTGCAGTTTTATTAACATATGAATTGGCGGATAAGAAAGGAACTCACTGTTTGTTGTGGTTTTATTCACATACGAATAGACCGATAGGAAAGGAACACACACTTGCGTTGTAGTTTTATTCACATATGAATTGGCATAAAGTGTTACAGTTATTGTTCGCCACTACAAGCGTATTGCTTACATACAAACAATCCTTGCCATTTCCATTGTTTAGAGTTGGACTTCCCATCACTGTCCAGTCCACTAATGTACCATTTTCGAATTTCCAGACTTCCCCAATTTTTGTTCCATCAATCCAGTAGCAGACAGACGCAGCTAGTGTACCTGTAATAATATATTAATTGTTAATCTGTCTTAATATCAAAACCAGGTTGCAGCCACAAAAAATGTTTGTGCTTGAAACCAAACCCATCAGGGCGGGAAATTAGGCTAAAAAATAAATCCTCTTTTTGTATAAATATGAAAAATTGGTCACGTGAAGTGTTGAGAATGTGTGATTATTTTAAATAAGGTATGATCCAAAATAATGAAATCAAGTTTACTACAACAAGTTTGCAGCTGCATATATATAACGTTTAAAACGTTAAAAACATGCAGTTTAAAACTTGTTGTTTCAGCTAAAACACGCTTCTTTTTAGTGATTGTATATTTTATATGCAGATATAAAATGTCTAATACGTGCTTAAATAAAAATGAAATCGGATTAAGTTATGAATTAATTAAACAAAGTAAAATACGCGTTGGAGTTTTATCTCGAAGTTGCCGACAAAATTATAACCTCGTAGAAAAGTCGAAACCAGACGTCTACTCAAAACAACGTTTACAAATATAACAAATGTAATATAATTCCTGCTTTTAAAATTTTGACTTTGGCGTTGTCTGTAATACGCAGGAATTAAATTCTAAGATCCCCTGACTAAATTCTATTCTGTTTAGTTCCGCCCCTTTTTTCTCGTTTAGGGCAAACCCATTATTTTATCTGCTGAACATGGAACGGTATTAATCTAAAAATACTGCATTGAAGGTTCTATGACAACCGCCATATGCACACCATCGTTTGGGATGGTCAAACTGTACTGTTTATTGGTGTAAATATTGAGTTGCGCTCAACCAAGGCTTGGCGGCATGGGCAGTAATATGCATTTCCATTACTGTCCATGAACAGGCTCTATCAACCCGAGCCTGCAATATATTCATATGTGTCGTGTTCGATGGCTTTCAAAGTTTCCTTTTTATCTATTTTAAAGGAATTGCAACATATGCATCAAATTTTAAGATATTTAACAATAGATAAAACCAGAAGTTATACTTTCTCCTGGTAAAGCATTGACAAGTTGATATTTGTGCTTCTTATTTCCATCTCGTCAACTCAGTGCAAAACGAAATTACTTTTTTTTCAACGGGACTTACACCGTTTTTTGTTTGCACTAAGCTGACAATATATTATTATTATTATTATTATTATTATTATTATGCTGCAGAACTGCGAATACTTTGTAACAGATGAATCAAGTCTCATGGTACAGATATGAAAGAATGGTCAGCATTGTTTGTGTACCATCTGTTGAGCTAATATGTCCAACATCCCCAAATGTTCAGATTTGTTGTTGCTGGTGGTTACCATTGTATCACATGGGGAACGTCACAGAATAATGTGCCGTCGGAGAGCAGACGACAATCATTGAAATGCCGTCGAAATGTTGTGCAGAAGACACTGCTTATTACAAGTTTTGCGGCCCTCAGTGGCATTAAATAAATGTTTTAAATGTGTAACAAAAGAAATTATATTTAATAAAAAATAATGCCTTATTGTAATATCAAAGAAGATAAAGTTCATGAAGCAACTACAATGTCAAACATATCACCGAAGACATCGGGTTCCAAGGTTATAAAGTTAAGATTGGAAACGAGACTCAAATCTAAAGCATCTGATTGGCTGAAATGGCGACTGGTCGCCATTTCAGCCAATCAGATGCTTGAGAATTGAGACTTGTTTCCATGCTCAGTTTTATAACTTGGGCACATTTCCCGAGACTTGCCCAAAATGCCTATTTAAATGTCTTGAGCTGATATGGGTGGGTTGGAGTTATTTCATCAAGACAACTTGTACTTGTTGTGCGATATGCAAAACTGTTGGGGCAATCGATATGTTGGTGCACCCTAGAACCTTGTTTAAACTCCCAGTGGCAATTTGTTTTGCCACTGACCGTTCCAATGCGGTAATCGCAAAGGTTCTCGTTTTCGTTTATTGTTCTTATATGAAATTACATACTTATAACAAACATGCCTTCTCTTCTTCTCTTCTTTTTCGCTGCGTGGGGGCTGTGTTTTGTGAGTGAGGTGATTCCTGATATGCATATTTTTATTTTAAAAAAATTACATGCGTCACACATTGAAAAACATCAGAAATAGCATCGATGTTGAGGTTTTCTATAGCATAATATGGTAATTATAAAGACAGATAAGTTTTACGCGAATTGGCTATCCAACTACAAAATGCGGAACAAATACAAAAAAGTTTTTACCAAGAGAGTTTAGCTTATTTTTGATGAACGCCCACTTCTCTATGCTGTTTATCTTTACAAGAGCCCTATTCGCTGAATTGCATCTTAATTTGGCATCTGTTTGTGTTAACGTTGCAGACTCGATGTATATATTGAAGGTAGCGACGCCGGATGGCTGTGTCGTTGTGCTAACACCTAAGGGTAAAAATAGAGTTTACGTATAAAAATATTTTTTCTTAATTTCAAGCAGAAATGTGGCTTGATTTTTAAAAATATTATATAATACAGTATACATGCACCACAAATAATATTTATTATACCTTTTAAACAAAACTCTGTGGAATTTTAGATTGATTCAATCGGCATAATAATTTCATATAATTAGAATAAAAATAGATACAAATAGTAAAAAAGAACATCAATCGCATTCAAACACACGACACACAATTATGAAAATATTTCAAGCTCAGTTTGACAGTAGATGGATATGAATTTGATTGTCCGCGCTACCCAGCACCGGAATGTGTGTTTCTCATCAATACTACATTCAAGTAAACAGCAGTACATAAGGACAAATGCTTTTAAAATGACTGAAGGATCACCAAAGATATACGCATTGTAAAAGATGTAACTAATCCAACACGCAATGTGTGTACCTAATTCTTTTAGCAAAAGTTCTTAAGCAAAAATAGGTACCCTGCTCAATGACCTTAAGTCACAAACGATATATAATTAATAGAACATTTGGCAAAAATATAATGCTTTAGGTTTACACTTAAATTTGGATGCTGAAGAGAAGGCAGTCCACCTAGCGTACGGAGGGTCGGTGGTTCTACCCAAGTTCCCGCGTGATCTTTATTTCCGGTGATCTATATCCATCAAGAGTAGAATGTACGTAGAGATATCAAACTTGTAAAATGTGTTTAATATGTAAGCTGTTCTTTGGGTGCTTTGTGATCATTTTCTTACGCTTACAGCTAATGGCAATGCTCAACTATTTCATTGCACAAAGTAGCTTGAGATGGATTCTTTGAAAGTGTTGATTATAACTGAGATAATTTATGCATCAATCTATAATTATTATGTCTCCCACGAAGTGGGAGGCATATTGAGTCGCACTCGTCCGTCCGACCATATGTCT
>JAZAYU010000416.1:0-204974 GCA_038501625.1 Corbicula japonica | reverse complement strand
CGCCAGCGGAACAAATGTTAGTGCTATTTCTGACTTGAATTGTCACATTGTAAAATCTTACAACCATATCAATAGTTCCGCCAGCGGAACAATTCTAACTGTACTCTATCAGAAATGTTATGTTGGTTGAATGAATGTTTGGTATTGTTTCAATCTTTATATTGTCACATTATAAAATCCTACAACCCTATCGATAGTTCCGCCAGCGGAACAAATGTTAGTGCTATTTCTTACTTCAATTTTCACATTGTAAAATCTTACAACCCTATGGATAGTTCCGCCAGCGGAACAAATGTTAGTGCTATTTCTTACTTGAATTGTCACATTGTAAAATCTTACAACCATACCAATAGTTCCGCCAGCGGAACAATTCTAACTGTACACTTTATCAGAAATGTTATGTCAGTAGAACAAATGATTGGCATTGTATCTTATTTTATATTGTCACATTGTAAATTCAAAAATTACTAGTTCTGCCAGCGGAACAATTCAAACTGTACACTATCAGAAATGTTATGTAGGGTGAAAACATATTTTAGTGCTGTTTTTTTCTTAAAGTACTCACTTTGTAAAATAAAACAACCCTATCAATAGTTCCGCCAGCGGAACGATTCAAATGTACTCTTTGTCAGAAATGTTATGTCGGCGGAACAAATGGTTAGGGCTGTTATGTATGTATACTTTAAATTAAAACAATGTTAACTCTAACATCCCTTTCAATACTGGCAGATTATTTTAAACTGTACTTTGTGAGAAATGTTATGCCGGCGTAACAATTGGTTTGGGCTGTTTCTATCTTTAAATTATTATTGTCATAATGAAAAATCTCACAACCCTACCAATAGTTCCGCCAGCGGAACATTTCAAACTGTTTATACTTTGTCAGAAATGTTATGCCGGCATAACAATTGGTTAGGGCTATTTGTATCTTTAAAGTGTTGCCATGTAAAACCTAACTGCCCTATCAATAGTTACGCCAGCGGAACATTTTACTCATTTTACTTTGTCAGAAATGTAATGTTGAGGGAACATTTGTTTTGTATTGTGTAGTATTTATTTTATAAATTTGTACACTGAGTTATGAAATTTTATGCATTAAATGCATCTTTTTGCTTTAACCATGTGTTTGTTTTTGCATCTGCTTGTGTTAAAATAAAAAAAACAGTCATTTTTACCATGTAAAACACCAGAAATAGGCCTTAAAAAAGGGAATGACTGGACATTCCCTTTTGGAATTAGATGCTGTTAACTGTGATCACTTATTATTGTATTTTTCTTCAAAATCCATCGGTCCCAATCCCTTTAAATTGTTAGGATACTGTAAACTGGCTTACTTTCTGTTTTGACCACACACCGGTATGGTCAGCACGCACCGGTTCAAGAATTCCGTCAAATTGTACAGATTGTTGATAAAAACGCACCGGTTCGGTCACATTTTACATTTTGTATACGGTTCAGTCTCCATTATTTCTACCTAAAAGATACCTCTGTGGTACTACATTTTTATATATAAATGTTGTTTTTTTTCTGAAACACAACAGCAAAATTTAAGAAAGAGGTATTTTAAGGGTTGACTATTATCGAACATTGTGATTTATCTCGGATATGGTAGGTTATCATTCTACACGAATTATACATATAATTTCAGAGGATTTCGTATGATGACGTCTTATGCAAAGTGCATGAGTGTCAATAAAATTAAATTAAATTAACATCTTAATGAATATAAAACAAAATGTTTACTTTTATTATTTTATATCGTGATAATTTTTTTCCAGAGACAGCAACTTTGATATAGAAACAGATCAAGAAGAAAGTGGAAAAGAAAGCTAGGAAAGATTACCAAACCAGAAGATCCAGTGAGAAGACAGACAACAGAGAGACTTAAATAGAATATACAAAAATAAATTTTCGCGACTTAAATAGAATATACAAAATTCAAAAAAGAGCAGCAAGAATAATTCTTAAAAAACCTGTTCGCACACCTACGAAAGATCTTTTTCATATCCTAAAATGGCTTTCTTTTGAATCAAGATGAAATATCACACTGCACTATTGGTCTACAAATCTATACATAATTTGGTTCCAAAATACATCACTAACCTTGTAAAAGTATCTAATAACCCTCGTTATAACTTGCGATCTTCTTCAAGAACTGATATTGAACACTTAAAAGGTAAAACTAACTTAATTAAAAAATGTTTCAGCTATACAGGTATGAGCGTATGGAATGATATCCCTTATGAAATTAGATCTGTCTCTTTCATATATTTATTCAAAAAACATTTAAAAACTTACTTGTTTGAAATACAACCTCTTTAAATTGTTATTACTTTTGTATTTGTATATAGTTTTTCGCATAATTTTACACGATGCATATTTGTAATCGGAATTTGCCTATAGCATGAATAGTGTATGTAATTAATTGTGTCTGTCTTAAAGTATTGATGTTTTATATGTTGTAATATATGTTTTTCGTTTATCCATTTTAGAAGGCCTCATTGAAAATAAGCAATTTCTTCATTTGACTAACTTTTATACTTGCAAATATTGTATTTGTTTGTATTAATTTTGTTGTCATAGATTTTGTCTTAATGTGTTATCTTCTTAAAATAAAGAGATTATTATTATTATTATTATTATTATTATTATTATTATTATTATTATTATTATTATTATTATTATTATTATTATTATTATTATTATTATATAGAGAAAATCCCATAAATCACGAAGATGTATGCGGCGTGGCAGAATATAAATTGATACATTGTAAAAAAATTAATGTGTGTACATGTAGCTCACACCGGATTATATTTTCAATCAAGGAGGACAGTTTGATTTTTTCTCGAATAAAAATTATTCTTTCTACTTCACCAAACATTTATGTACAGTGTTAATTGCGTCCTGCGTCAGAAGATATTATCATCGGAAGATATTTTGAACACAATTAACAACTGATAAACGTCTTATTAATGTCTTACGGTTCTTACATTAATATGACGTCAAAATGAACACTTTTTAATTAAAATTTCTTAGATTATTACTTCTCTTATGTACTATGTAATGCGCTGCTTTGCATTTTTAGGAAATAAATACCAATTTATGTCAGTGTATTTTTGTCCCTTATATAGTTAAAAGTTTCACATGTGTGGTGTTTGGTGACTTCACAAAGATCTCTTTCATCGGTTTAACTGTATGATATATTTTATCAGTAACACAGAAATTTGGTCCCAATCGGTCATTATATTTTAAATTTACTCGCTGTTTTGATCGGTTTTCATGTCTGATCTTATTTCTGTTTTTCTGAGTAAACGGCCATCGGTAATGGTCAAGTTTTTAATTGCTGAAACAAACATTTCATGTGATGCTGGTAGGTGATATCTGTTGTAGACAGGTTGGCAATATGTTTTTTTATAAAAAAAAATTACCTTTCCACAATAGCAGTTGATTGGTGGAAAACAGGTGACCGATTGGTGATATTCATGTTTAATACGTTGTCATCAGTCCACTCCATAATTTGTCTAAAAACTATCGACGATGGCTCTGTGTAACTGGGATGTCATCTAGTCCGGTGATTAGTTGAACACTTATCTTTCTTAGATACACCGCAAGGATTATTTGAAAAGGTAAACGAGCCAGTCGGAGTAACGATTATTTGACGGAGGAACGGACAGACGGACTAGGCGATCCCTCCATAATCTCCAGTTCTTGCAGCGGCCGATATAAAAAAAGAAACATATTTGAATTCTTAAGTTTTATTAATTTAATAGTTTGCTAGTATTTTGAGAGTATTTTAGCAGTATACAAGTACTACTAAATACAGTTTAGCTATATATTTATCTGCCTGTTTGGTGATGTTTCTCATAATACTTTTCATCTTGATCAGTTTTCTGTATGGAAGTTGTGATCTCTGGAAAATAAAGAAACACGGCTTTTAAGTAAATATAAGTTATATTTTTATGAACTGAATTTTTAAAATGTTAACTCGGACAAATGCAAATACATCGTTGAAATTAAATTACTATTTCCGTCATTTTAATATATAAGCAATATTAAATAAGAAAACGAACTTTGTTTATATATAATGGGGAGATCTCTGAAATATTCGTCGTGCGTCTCAATTGTGCAAGTCCTGACGTTGAGAACGGTGTCGTAGGAATGACACTAATGAACTTTGCATAAGACGTCATCATATGAAATCCTCTGAAATTATATGTATAATTCGTGTAGAGTGATAACCTACCATATCCGAGATAAATCAAAATGTTCGATAATAGTCAACCCTTAAAATACCTCTTTCTTAAATTTTGCTGTTGTGTTTCAGAAAATAAACATTTATATAATTATAAAAAATGTAGTACCACAGAGGTATCTTTTAGGTAGAAATAATAGAGACTGAACCGTATACAAAATGTAAAATGTGACCGAACCGGTGCCTTTTTATCAACAATCTGTACAATTTGACGGAATTCTTGAACCGGTGCGTGCTGACCATACCGGTGTGTGGTCAAAACAGAAAGTAAGCCAGTTTACAATATCCTAACAATTTAAAGGGATTGGGACCGATGGATTTTGAAGAAAAATACAATAATAAGTGATCACAGTTGAGGTTTTTGCGGATCGGTTGTTCTATAAAAAGTATTGCCCAAAACAAATCACGTCTCTCGGTTCAAATTTGCATTCTGTCAAACCGCCAAATTATACTCGAATTTTGAAACAATCAAAGCTTTTTCTAATATCAAAAGCATGTGCATTTGTTACATATATGATTTCATAAATGATGCAATGAATTGACAACTTAGGAAATGGTATATGATCTATTCAGTGAAGTAAAATCTATACACATACCTTTCAGATGTAAACAGTCCGCCATATTGTATGACAATACCGGTGCCCGAAAAGTCCGTGCCGGTGCTCGATCACGACAGTGAACCCGCCATTAAAATATCTGCACCTCTTTAAAAACAGGCACCAGGCTTAAACTAGTCTGTCAACGACTATCAAACAATTAAACAGATTCTTCTTGATGGGTTGAATAACATCCTTACTAAACGAACTTTGCAAAAAATCGTCCCTTTGACTTATAAATTACATGGATCTTTTATACGCTTTGTGAAATCTGCAATAAATACTTTCTTAATGAAAAAAGTGAAATAGCATATCAGGGTTGGCCACATCCAGCAGACACAGCCTTCCCGCATAGCCAAACAGTAGACAGGAAAAGAGAACATGGTATTAACATAATCAATTTCAATATGGAAGCCACAATCAATTAACGAAAGTGAGAACCCGAGGGATTACCGCCATGGAACGGTCAGTGGCACAACAATTTGCCACTGGGGGTTTAAACCAGGTTCTAGTGTGCACTAACCTCACACTTGAAGTAATTTCCCTGACTTATTTTCTTTACAGCCCATGCACAGGTTCAATCAATCCAAACCTCAAATATTTACTTATTTGTTGTCCTTGGTTGCTTTTAAAGTACGGCGTTTATCTATATTGTATGACTAACGTTTATATATGTCATTGATGTTCATTGAATAATAACAACACATTTTGAAACACTGCGTGTTTTGTGGCCATTGGAAAAAAATACATCATAATAATGATACATTATTTTTTTAAACGTAAATGAAAACACGTGATAAATCAGGAACAATAAACATAATCATGTGGAGAATGATTTCTGGAAAGAGTTAAAAGATTTAGGGGATAGTTTGATTACTCGAACACAATTTAGGTTAAGCATTCTTATTGTGACGTACAACAACAAAACATACATGCATAGAAGCTACTAAAACTGGCATTGTTAACGGATTCGATAAATACATGACATAGAGGTATATAAACCGTGTCTACTTAAGTAGGACAGCGGAATTAAGGTAAGACCTGTGTAATAGGCACTATTAAAAATCCAACATATGATTATATTTTCATCAACTGCTTCATACCACTGACTTGTATGCAAAGTTTTAATGATTTTCACCGTGTAGTTTTTGAGATTTTTAGCTTTTTTTATTTTAAAAAAGTGAGAAAAAACGTGAAAGTATCCAATTTCTTTAATCAGTGACAAAATTTTTTGTTATTGATAAATTCAACCCTATTTTTTTTTTACAGTTTATCCAAAATATGTTATATTTTACTAAACCAATTAAAGATATAATATATAAATACAGAATTAATCTTAAAATGACATTTTTTGACCAAATAAATTTAAAAAATGCATTTTTTATATTTCACGAGACTAAATTAATGAAAATTGTGCAAAATCCTGATTGGTGCAATATACCAAACTTTACCATTTTTAACTATATACCTTAAACAAAATTTAAACAAAATTTCAGAAAAGTTTACCGTCCAGTTTTAGAAATTTTCAAATTGATGACTCGAATAAACACTGTTCTGATAGCGAAAACCCCTTTAATCTTGATTATTTTGCTTATTTTAGTTTAAATCATGAGAATTTTATATTCAATGACAGAATTACACAGGAAAAAAAGAAATATGCCAATTATTTAAGCTCTAGGCTTACAAAAAAAAATAGCTTCCAGTGGGATTTGAACCCCGGTCCTCTTGGATGATAGAACTCTACCCTAATTTACTACTATAGTTACCTCCATTGGATACTCTTCTTGATATAGGTATTCATTACACAGGTCTTACCTTAATAAATAGGACATCGATATCAAGTTTACCCATGATCGCTTGAAATATTAACCATTCATATAACTCCGTAAAATAAATCGCTCAATTTAATGTTAAACCGATAATTTCTGGATTTATTAAAATATAGGTATGTAATAAATACAAGTTTTGAAGTTTAGAAGCTTGAAAAACAAACACAATTACACAGTTCCTACAAAATTTTGGGATTTTTGAAAATCGAAAACGAAAGTAGCAGACATGTCTTAACTTTAAATAGATCATTGTATTTTATATGTAGAGACGACGTTAGATCATGAAGGTTTTAATTTAGTATAATTATGAATCAGAATACACATTTGAAAACAAACACAATTCGTACATAATTTTAAGCGATTTTTGCAAAAAACGAAAACGGAAGTAGCAGACACGTCTTAACTGGTTTTAAAGCATGTTGCGCTATGCATAGTAATTAGGCTAGAAGTTGAAGGGATTTGTTTAAATATATATTATGAAACCAACTTACATTCAAAGTTTGTTGTTTTTTCCAGTAACGTGTGTTCAGTAAAAAGCAGGAAGTTAATAGATGTAATCAAAATGAAGTGTTAAGACTGGCGGGTTATATTTACTGGGTTGTATTTACAGCTATCCGAGATATTGGACAGATAAAATACAACTAAACATGATTTTAAAGTTAGTTTAAGTGTGTTAACATTTATTTGCGGGTTGTTTGATCATTAATATCAGGTTTATATGAAACAATGGAAGTTAGTGGTAAAAGACCAGACATTGTGTCGGAATCCTGTGAGTTATGTTTGATCGAAGGTTTGTCAACACAGGCAGATGGATTCTGCCACGACTGTGATGAGCACATGTGTAACAAATGCTTTCAAGATCATGTCAAGTCAAAGTTGAGTAGAAACCATGTGTTGAGTCAAATTGGTCAGAGTGTGCCGCTCAGTAAAAAGCAAACAGGAAGTATTGAAAAATGCAAAATACATGTGAAAGAAAACGTAAAGTATTACTGTCGTAATCACGACATGGTAACATGTGGCGACTGCAATGTGGCTGATCACCAAGGATGCAAAATGGAGTTCATAAGTAAAATAGCTGATAAATTTGAAAATTGTTCTGAGTTCAAAGATATAGTCAGAATAATGGGGAAGCTGGAGGCCGAACGAAAAGAAAATAAAGCACAATTAGACAGCAACCACAAGAAAAACAAAGCATGTTTAGACACAGCTCTTGCAGAAATAAAGAAGTTTCGAAAAGATATAAATGAACACCTTGATAAAGTGGAGAAAGAGATCATATTTGAAGCAAACAAACTTGCGAAACAAAACGACGAAATAATCGACGAGGTAGAGAAGATGCTTTCCGTAGCCGAACAGGATATTGGAGATATAAGGAACACTCTCGATGCAAATAAGATTCAGGGCGAAACACTCTTTATTCGTACCAAAGAATACAAACATAAACTTAGCAAAGCGAACGAAAGTATTTCGATTATACGAACACAGAATGTACTAAATTGCTTTACATTTGAACAAGAGAAACAGCTCGCGGGTATGGTAAAGTCTGGTGTCAAGCTTGGATGCTTTAGAAGACATACTGTCGGGCAGGATGAAACAACTGTATTTCAGAAGACCAAGCAGCCCATCGATACGGAGAAACCCATAATGACAGGTGTGACAGCTGACAAACAAGTTCAAGCTAAGCAATTGTATGCAGGTAACATATAATCATTTCCTGTAAGGGCTGTGTCATACTCGAGTAAAAGTTTTAAATAACAGATATGTTTATCGTTAACTATGAAATTTATGATTTTTTAATCATGTGAATCACTGTAATTCTTTTCATATTATTAAAGTTATTTAATAATAATTGCTTTAGTGAAGTTGTTAAGAGTCGAATACTCTTAGGCAATTCTGTCAATGACGATATTGTGTTTTGTCAACGTGGTTGGAGTATTTAAAATTTATATAAATCAATTGTGAGTGTAATTAACTTCATGTTATTAAACTAAGTTCTCAGTGCAAAAGGTATTTATCGCAAAAAAAAACATAATCTATAACTCTTAGAAAGATGGTTGTATTAAAAAAATAATGTTACATATAGTTGAAAGTAGTATCTGGATAAAGGTGTAAATTCTTTATTTGTATTTAATGTATAAACATACACGCCGATACGATAATTTCAATTTTTACATATTGCTTCATTTTCTGCGTCAAGACATTTAATGAAAATTAGTATAACGAGAGTATTATTCTCCAGAGAAACAAAAGAGCCGTCAATCCGTTAAGACTGTAAAGCCAGTGTTGCCTGCGACAGCTGAGAAAAATGTAGAAGCCAAACAAAGCTATCTTCCACCAGGTAATATATCAATCATCAGAATATTCGTTTGCAGGTTTGAACAAATTGCATACATATACCGTAAAAACACAAAAACTAATGCTCATAATCTCTACAGACTGATGAAAATGACATGAAAAGAACATATCCCTCAGGCTGGCAAACTCGGTTTGAATGAACCTGATCATGGGCGACAATGGAAATGCGTTGTGCTGTCCAGGTCGCCTAGCCTCGAGTTGAGCGCAACCTAACATTTACACAGAGATAAATATCGTTATTTATGGTTTTAGATCCGCGAGCTGCTGGTTTCGACGTTGGTTCGCGTGTGAAAGATAAATATTCAGTAAGTATTATATTTATTCATCATACAAATACAACATAAATATTTATCATAAAGTGAGTGGATAAAAAAACAACCGTTAACTACACTTATATTATCTTTTCTTCAGTATGTTAGTACATGTATTTGTTTAAGTAGATTCATTAAGTTAAGCTGTGAGTTACTGATTTGTCCAGAAAGTTAACATTTACATAATATTATTTAAGTGCTAAAACTCGCAAAAATCTCACAGGTCATACGCGTTTTATATATGAAATTTATAGTGATTTTTTTTTCAATTACATAAAAGACATTGTGTGGTTTCATTATGCTACTTTAAAATACTATGGGATTATGGACCAATCACATTTGTCATCAAAAACATGTTTTCGGTCGTATTTTATCTGTGAAAAATTGTACTGTTAGAAATTTGTCCAAATGCTTTACTGCGGATAAAGTAAGCTTATATTGTTGCTAAATAATAGTGTTTTTTACAAACAAATATGATACTGCATCAATTTCGTTATCTTTCGACTGGTACTTATACTTAGTTTTAGAGGATTTTAGTGGAACAACTCCTACACATTTTTAAACAATAAAATATGAAATTGAACTTAACACGTAATTAATGAAAATGAAAACCACGAATTTAATAACCCATGACAATGTCTGTTAACCAGAAAGCCACTAAATGTAATGTTCGTGAATACAGGTGCATCCTTTCTTTCATAAGATAAAACGAACACAGCACACACGTTTTTACATGACACTATTCATAGATATAAACACACATTATTCATTTACCTCTTTTAGTCGAAATTACATTGATTTAAAAAAAAACATATTCAAGGAGTTATGTCAGTACCATATTTCAAAATTATGTTTAATATTTAGCACTAACTTTCAAAATTACTTTGGCAATACCTACATTATTATGTTTATTATCATATAATTGAATAGTTAGTATCATAAGACAATCCACGAGTTATTGTATATGATTATTTCTTATTTCTGGTCGCAAACCGCGTTTTTATGTGCTATAATTATTAATAAGTTGTCTTTGAACGGTTGCTAATGGAAAAGAGAAGCAAACGTTCGCTGATATGGTGTCGATATTTTTATAGTGTCAGTTACTTTCATTTCTGTTTTCGATATCATTTAAGCTAATACTAATCATGTACTTTAAACGCAATATGTATTATTACTTTTGCATTCTTTTTTCACCCTTTGGTAAGTACATCATATTCCAATCATTTTATTGTAAATAAGCAGAATTTAGAAACAAATACGCACTACTTAAATAGGAGAAAACATCACATCAAACAAACAGAAGGAGGACAGGAAGAGTGAATATATTTATAAACGATACAGCTTCAAAACAAACCAGCCAGAAGCACCAATGAGAAAATGTACGTTTACATCAACTAAAAATGTGTCAACCCATCACAGGACCTAAATGTGAAACTTTGTAAAATAATAATATTAACTTAATATTTATTTGTGAATGAATTACAAGAAAACGATCTAAAGAAATCTTGCAAAGAATTAATTGCTGTCGCATGGAATTTAGCACAACAACATATAGTTTGGATTTTTTTTATTAGTGGATGTGTTAAAATTAGTATTAGAAATAAGTAAAATGTGCATATCAAGTACATACGTATAACTTCTTCCAGGAAACACATCCTTTTCAAAGTTCCCTTTTCATCTATTTCCTAAACAATAAAAAATAGAGAGTAAAAAGTGGCAAGGTTTTGTACTGTGTGCAATGACACAAAACAACACCAACACTGTACATAAATGTCCAAGCCAAGGGATAGCGATGAGTTGCAAATGATTTACCTTATGGGTTAGAAAAAATTCAAGGATGCAGTAAATCTGAAATATTTTCATGCAAGGTGTACTATAAACAAACATGTTCAAATTTAACAAAAACGGTTTTATAAAAATTAAGTTTCTACAGATATGTGTGTATGCTAATATTAATAAGTCAAATAATATATCATATGCAAGGATGACAAATCATTTGTCTTGCTGTCAAGACTGTGCATATTAAAAAAATATAACTCGATAAACAGATATGTGTATTGAAATCCTCTTTTCAACATTCTTTACACATTTATTAATAGTTTACATTTAATCGGCAATTATCGTGTTTGCAACAAGTTAAGCACGACCATACATATGTGCAAATACTGTGTAATGGTCAGGGATAACACTGGCCTAGGCGGCTTTGGTGCATTTCTATTACTGAGTATGTACTACATGTAGCTTAATTTAACCTAGCCTACGATATTTCGATACTCTGTCGTGTTCGTTTGTTTTCAAACTTCCCATTTTCATCTAATTAAAATGTAACCATTTTTAAAAAGAACTCTAAAAAGCTTTTGAAAATAAATTGTGTGAATTATAGCAAGTATATATAGAGGTCTTAAGATGTGTCAATAAATGAGGTTTATTTTCAAAGATCTCCACGCAAATTAACAATAAAACATTACATCCTCATGTCATTAGGAAGAAATACGATGAACTCGCATTATTCTGTGATTGAACACTGCTTACAAAAAGCTATGAATGGTTGATATCTAAAATGCTTATTGCAGTTCTTATTCACTTTGAAAAAAAGGAATTTTATTTTCGTGGTTTAGAATTGTTACTGCAATGTTCGTTTTCAACTATTTTTAGATAATTATTTTATGTATTACAATTATTGAAAAACAAACCTGTTAAACGAAACAAGTCAAAAACAAATTCATGCAACATATGTTTTAAGTATCAAGAAAATACTTCCGAATCGAAGAATAACTTCGAATAATGTTCATTATATGACATACGAGGGATGATCCAAAATAACGTAGACTTTTGTTATAGTTTTTATATTATTCAAAATACTACAAATAAAATTACACAAGCTTAAATCGGAATATGTCAAGCATATTTTTACAAAATATCAGCAAAATACAACATTGCGTAAAAAAACTATGAAGAATTAAAATCACACACTAAGCGCTATCCGGCGCACGTCAAATTAGATCTCTCAACGTCAACGACGTTAATTCACGGGCGCAGCGTTAGCGAAGCGGCGTATATTCAAATATAATAGACCCACGTAATTGGAATCCAATGCCGGGGAACCCATTGACCAAACATAACTGTTTTATTGCTGGTCATAGCCTCGCAAGTGGTTATGAGGCGATAACGAAATTGGTCTCTTCTTGCTCGTACCGCCGAAGAAACGACCGGGAATGCAATACCCACAGTATTGCGAACTTCAGCCATGGGCGTTTACCTGTAAAAGTAATTCATCACAAATTTGTATTTGTTATAATATAACAAGTCTTTAGATTATTGACACAGTCTCTGTCGTTGTTTACTCAAGTTATAATAAAATAAATAGCTTATTTTCTTAGTTGATAATTTACGACTTCTTAATGATTCAAATACTAAACAAAATTTTTTTTGAAAAAAAAAACAACAACAAACAAACTAATTTCTAATTGATAATTATTATTAACATATCTTTAAATATGTAATTTGGTCGGCAATATCCGTTGCACGCTACCTCATCGAGTCAAGAATATCTCGAAAAGCGCCACAATAGTTGAACTTGTGTCCGCTTCAGTTGCCTCTTGGCTTGACGTCGCTGCCGTAACGCCGATATTTTTGTATTTTTCCCCTTACCCAATGCCTATGTAATGGCTCTCCTGACCATAAAACCCCACTGATACCACTTAAAAGCGACAGCTCGTCTTACGGAAGTTTTCGTTTGCGTCTGCTAAATTATTTTAGGTTTTCAGGAGGTGATTTTCAAAGATCATGGAGGAATTTTATAAAAGCGCGTATTTCCTGGCGATCAGAAGACGACATTTTTGACGATATCACGTTGGTAATACCTCTCTTAAATTTTGACTGCTTTTAAAACGCAAAGTCCGAATGACGTAAAATTTTGGCACGACATCATTCGTATACCGCGTTTTGACGTTGGGAAGTTTGGCTCTTTTACCAGTAGTAGTTTTGTTTATATTAACAGGTATTTGCTTTATAAAGCACAATGGCATTGGCGTGCGCCGCCTGCCTGTTACCATGGTTATTCAAATATGCGCCGCGCTTTTGAAATCTATTAAACATATGAATATTTTAGCTCAGTTTGTAACGTTTGTGTTCTGGTTGAATTTAGTCTATAATTTATTTTGAACGTGTTTCAAATGAAGATGCAATAACAAAAGTCTACGTTATTTTGGATCATCCCTCGTACAGTAAAGTATTTTAAGAAAATTTACAATTTACATATTTTTTATTTGATTGTCTTTAATTTCATTTAAAAAAAACCGCGATTTATAACATACATGCTCTCTCTTCCTCTCTCCTGCGTGAGAAGGCTTTGTTTTGTGAGTATGGCGATTTCTGATATCATGCACATTTAACTTTGTTTAATGTAATGTAAAAGAAGTGCCGTGGTTGGTGAATGCTGTTGATTTTGTTGATATGATGTTTGTTACTTTATTTCTGTTTTCGATTTTATTTGCTCAACACTGAACATGAACTTCTAAAATGTAATATTAACTTTTTTCAGTTTAGGATAATTACACCATATAATAATATTTTAATTTTAAACAAGCATATTTCATGAACAAAACAAACCAATAATTAAAAGGAAAAAAAAAACACATTAAAGTAGTGTAGATAGAGAAAATACTTTTATAAACTATATACATAACGGTAGATGAATGATATAGGTTCAAAACGAACAAGAAGCGCCTATGTTAACATTCCTACATTGTATTTACATAAATCAGATACATGTACATGTACATACTACCTAATGTGCCATTCTTACTCAACCAAGAACGTGAGTGCAGATAGGTCTGATAATTTTAAACGAATAGATATTTCAAAGTGAATGATAAACATAAAAAATCGTTCAGTAAAATTGGTAATTGCTGACAAATGAGATAGAGATAACGCCCATATTATTATTTGCATGTTTCCTTGTTTCAATAGGAAGAAGCGATAGAACAAAAGTGATGTGGGCCTATCAAAATACTTTCAGAAAAAAATAACCATATTTAACGTGGTTATATACTTTTGAAAGGAATGAATAAATATCTAGAAATGACTTTGAAAAATAACTTTGAATATTTCTCATTAAATTGCATATAGTTAAGTTGTTAAACACAATGTTCACATCTTTTGCATGATTGTCCTTGATTTCAGTTCAAAAACCGTGATATAATTAAGATGGGTTTAAATGTTTGGCTAATAAAAAAGAGAGTAGCAGAAGTTGCTGATATGCTGTTGTTTTTGTTTAAATAATGTTAGTTACTATTTTTACTGTAAATTTTCGTAATTAATAATATTAAGTATACTTATTATAATCTTCTATAAACATAATATTAATCTGTCTATTTTGTATTTATTTTCAGGGATATGTAAGTACAACATTTTATAACTTAGTTTATATTAAACAATCATATTTCTGAGGCAAAGGCATAATTTGTACTAAAATGATTAAGCATCACAGCACACTAACGGAAAAAGGGTAGGGAGCGGAAATGCAATATATAGGCTCAAAACGGATCAGAAACGAAAATTTAAAATTACATATTCATAAAACCAGAAAATGATTCTTATGAGCCATATCAATCGTGCGCTGGCTATACAGATGCATCATATAAAGTTTTTATAATGAATGATTTACATTGAAGACTCTTCAGGAAAACAATGATAAAAGAAGGTATTGCTTCATCATATGATTAAGCAACCACAAAATCAATGCAAAATAATGTTTTAAAGTAGTAAAGTCAATAACGGATTGGGAATAATTATGTTTGAATACTTCACATTATATGACATATAGTTGAGTAATATAACACAATTAACTTACCTCTTTTTTACAAATGTATATGACTGACTCTGTTTTCATTTCAAACTGTGATATTTATGTAATATAATATCTAACAGGTTTTTGAATGATTGGTAATGAAATAAAAACGCAACATTCGGTGATAGGTTGTTAAATAATGTCAGTTATTTTCATTTTTGTTTTTAATATTATTTACTTCTTCTGGTGATCGTTTACTTCTAACAAATAATAGTAATATAAATATACTGTACATATTTTTATTTTATTTTCAGTATTATCCGGTAAGTGCACCGTATTATAATCCTTTAATTTTAAACAAGCAGATTTCAAATAAAATTCATACTTCTTAAAAAGGAGAAAACCGACACTAAAAAGGTAGTTATCATGATCTTCTATAAAGAAAACGTTTAAGTTTCGGGTAAGTGCACCATATTAAAACCATATTATTTTAAACAAGTAGAGTTTAGTGACAAATACTCACATTACTTGAAAAGAAAAAAACAAAACAGTATACATACGGAGGGAAGATACATGTAGTTAGATGAATTATGTTTATTATCGATTTAGGTTCAAAGCTAACCGAAAAGGGCACATTGAAAATGCATATTCACATAAACCTGAAATGGCTTCATAAATGTGCTACACTATCACACAAAAAGTTGACAGTTTATTAATCATGTTAATGATGCATGCGATTGAATGATAAGAAAGTTATATGCTGCAAAAACAATCTAGTTATTGACATATGACACACTGTATCACAGACGTACGTGTATTTTACATGACAGCTAGAGGCAGCGAAGTGAAAACGTTCCTCTAAAATGCGGACCTGCATAAAAGCCTGTACATGTATTATTATCCACAAAATATTTGGCGGTTTTCCAGGCCCGAGATCCGCTGATACTTGTCCCACTGTCACATACTTTTTGTTAATGTTTACAATTACAGTGGATATTAAAAATAACCTCCCTCTTCTTGCGACAGAAGCAATATTGAATGCCTATTGACTGTCAAAGATTCTGAAGTTGATATGGATATTAAGATTGTGAAATTATTCAAAAAGGTTTTAAATGTTAATGGGTTTGTTTAACGTTTTTCATCACATTCATAGGTATACTAACACAGTATTCATTTACATCTTCTAGTCCAAACTACAATGATGATGATAACACAATGTTTTAAAGAAGTAATTTAAAGTCAATAACGGATTCAGAATAATTATGTTTGAATACTTCACATTATATGACATATAGTTGAGTAATTTAAAACAATTAACTTATCTTTTTACAAATGTATATGACTGACTCTGTTTTCACCTCAAAGATACTGTGATATTTATGTATTATAATATTTAACAGGTTTTTGAATGATTGGTAATGAAATCAAGAAGCAAAGGTTGTTAATTTTGTTAAAATCATGCCAGTTATTTTCATTTTTGTTTTTAATATTATTTACTTCTCATAGTGATCATTTACTTCTAATAAATGAACGTAATATTAATATACATATTTATATTTTATTTGCAGCGTTATAAAAGTAAGTGCACCGTATTATAATACTTTATTTTAAACAAGCAGATTTCAAATACAATTCACACTTCTTAAAAAGGAGAAAACCAACACCAAAGATATCATGATCTTCCATAAAGAAAACGGTTAAGTTTCGGATAAGTGCATCATATTAAAACCATATTATTTTAAACAAGTAGAGTTTAGCGACAAAAACTCACATTACTTGAAAAGGATAAACAGTTTACACACGGAAGGAAGATACGAGGGCGTATCAAAAAGTTCGTGGACTTTTGTTATAGTTTTTATATTATTCAAAATACCACACATAAAATTACACAAGCTTTAATCGGAATATGTCCAGCATATTTTTACAAAATATCAGCAAAATACAACATCACATAAAAAACTATGAACTATTAAAATCATACACTAACCGATATCCGGCGCACGTCAAATTAGATCTAATAACGTCAACGACGTTACTTTACGGGCGCAACGTTAGCGAAGCGGCATATGTTCTAAGTTTCTTGAAATAGACTCCGTCACCGGAATGCGATGCCGGATTTCCATTGATCGAACATAATAGTGTATCATTGCTGGTCAAAGTCTCGCAAGTGGTTATGAGGCGATCAAAAAAGTGGTCCTCTTCTCGCTCAAACCGCCGAAGAAACGACCTGGAATGCAATACCCACAGTATCGCGGTACTTTAGCAAAGGACGTGTAACTGTTAAACAACTCATTACAAATTTGTATTTGTTAATATATAACAAGTCTTTGCATTGTGGAAACAATCTGTGTTGCTGTTTACTCAAGTGTAATTAAAATTATAAATATTAATAAATGATTCCTATTTGATAATTTATGACTTCATAATGATTCAAATACCAAACAAAAACACCCTTTGAAAAACATATTTGTTAATAAATTATTAACACACCTTTAACAATGTCATTTGTTTTGCAATATCCGTTGCACGGTACCTCATCCAGTGTAGAATAGGTCGAAAAGCGCCACGATAGTTAGACTTTAGTTCGCTTCAATTGCCTCACGGCTTGACGTCACTGCCGTAATGCCGATTTTTCTTCTTTTTTTTCCATACACCAGGCCTATTTAATGGCTCTTCTGACCGTAAAAGAAAACACTGGTACAACTAAAAATCTAGGGCTCGGCTTACGTAAGTTTTCATTTGCGGCTGCTAAATTATTATTGCTTTTCATGAGGTGATTTTCAAAGACCATGACAGAATTTTATAATAGCGCGTATTTACGAGCGATCTGACGGCGACAGTTCTGATGTTTTAACGTTGGTGATAGCTTTCTAAAATATTGACTGTTTTTAAAACGCAAAGTCATAATGACGTAAAATTTCGGCATTGCATCATTTGTATACCGTGATTTGACGTTGCGAAATTTGGCTGTGTTTCAACTAGTAGTTTTGTTTTTATTGACAGGTATATGCTTTATAAAGTACAATGGCAACGGCGTGCGCCGCCTTCGTGTTACCCTGGTTATTCAAATAAGCCACGCGCTGTTGAAATCGATTAAATATATGAATATTTTAGCTCAGTTTGTTACGTTTGTGTTCTGATTGAATTAAGTATATAATTTATAGCGAACGTGTTTCAAATTAAGATACAATTACAAAAGTCCACGAACTTTTTGATCCGCCCTCGTACATGCAGTAAGAAAAAATAAATTTATTAACGATCATTTAGGTTCAAAGCGAAACGATAAAGGAGCTTTGAAAATATTCATTTAAACCAGAAAGTGCTTCCTAATGAGCCACACCGTAACATAACTCATGGTTGCAAAGGTATCATATAAATGAGCAAATATTTATTTTACAAATGGTTTACAAGGGAAATTCTACAAGGAAAATAACACGATAAGAGAAGTTATTTCTGTATTATAGGATAAAAGCAAACCACCATTATCTGGATTATTTCTCTTCACTGTCATAGCTAGCCAATGTATAAAAAGCAGTTACTAGACAAAAGTGTAATGCGCACTTAAAGAATAAGTACGAAAATACAACTCCCCATACAGTTAACAATTAAACACGGAGGGGGGACATTGATTTGTAGATTGTTCAATTAAATAACAAGTAAGGAAAAGGAAAATAAAAACCTAAGAAATAACCGCTGAGGAAAGGTCAATGGAAACAAAATTTTCCCGAGGTTTTAACATGGTTCTAGAGTAAATACCTCATATATTCCTCTACAATATTTCTTATGAACAAACACAAGCTTAATTATAAAAAAGTTTTTGTATATAATCAAATGTTCTATAGAAATATATTTTATAGTGTTCGTTATCGTGTTATTTTAAAGCTATATGCCCAATGGTTTCTTCTACATATATCATTTTTCGCAATTAAAACATTCAAAATGAATAAAACGATAACATATCTTTTCTGGTACATGTTGTTTGTCTCTTGAATAGCTTTCACTATCGAAACTATCTCATTGGCAAGATGATATTAGTTGGCTGAAAAGGCTGACGCATTTTGTTTTTGATACATGCATGACAATCAGAATAATATTATGCGTATAAACATTGTGACAATATTTTGCATTAAGGCTATATTGAAAATTGCTTAACAAGTAAAATTCGTGATTTTACTTAATGGTAAGATTTATTACATAGTTTACACAACTAAATCTAGCTAACAGTTCAGTTTAATGTGGAAGATCTTATAATGTTAACCTGAACCTGTAGAAAATTATCTAAAATATGTTTTAATATGATTGTTTTGAGTTATGGACCATTTTGAATTGTTTTAAATGTGGCCGAACTGAGAGACACCATGTAACACTGAATAAGATCTCAACCTAGTACAAGTAAAATAAATATCAATTAAAGCTGTTCATGTTTTACTGTTTGTTAAAGGAGAACTTTACTCGAGATCCGTCCATCAAAGTAACAAATGCGGGATCGTTACTAGAACATAAGAATATTTCAAAAATCTATGTGACATATATAAGCAAGTTCGACATTATTAACCTAATGCTTCATGTGATATAATGTTGTTAAGCTAAATTGTTGTGACAGTTATTTAATAAACACACCTATTAATTGTAGTAGATTGGGTTTTAATATCTCTGACGTCTTCATTAATAAATGACTTTCAATCTGTAGTGTTATCTAATTGAATGAACAGTGTCAATGCCAGTGTTATATCTTTCAGCGCGGAGTAGTGACACATGTTGACCCTACAGGATAAGTCACTGTTTGCTGAGATCAGGATGGCTCTGAATCTCGGGAATATGCAGGGGAGTGGTGACACATGTTGACCCTACGGGATATGTCACTGTTTGCTGAGACCAGGATGGCTCTGAATCTCGGGAATATGCAGGGGCTGAAGGAAGGTTTTACGTGATACTCCTACCTAAATGATAATGTTGTCACACAACTTCAGTGGCAAAATCAAGTAGATCTGGGGACTGGTAGTATACATAATTAAAGGAGTGTTGTTGTTTTTGTTATATTTTACATGATTACAAACGTGTATGACTTTTGGTTATACATGTTAAATGAATTGATATTCACTTTCTTTCTAAACAAGTTCATAGTTTTACTAAAATATTGTAAATGCAGTCCAGTTGTGATAACTTAAAATGATGTTCTTAACCGAAACCAGCCGTTGGTCTTTCAATGACATTATATCTTTACTAAATACAAAGCAACAACTAGAAACGCGATCACTTGAATAGACGGTTTATACAGAATTGGCCGTCAAAAACTACATTTTAAATCAAATATTAAATTTACGTTGTGCTTCATTTTTTTAATTATTTCTTTAACGATACGTTTTTATTATTATTTTATTAGATACATGACCATGCATAAATCTGTCTTTTTTTTTCATTAAACATAATATTGTATTCGGTGACAACCATTTTATATTCTTGTAAAATGCTTTCTGTGCTGTGTGACATAGTGTTAATTATTGTGTGTTAACTATTTCATATTTTGAATTTATCTTCCCTCTGAAGAGCAATAATGTTAATATAGAATTTAATTAGTTTGCATACCATAATTTGAAATATTGAGACTTAAAAATATGTTCCTTTTTTTAACCAAGCTCTACCACTTGTCAACGCATATCTACTCTACGACAAAACAATCTATTTAAAATTATGTTTATGACCTGTGTGATTATTGTATTTTTAATAAACTAATAGTATACACTCATGCGAAATTTCAGTATGATATATAAATAGCCTTTAGTTTTATGTTATTATCAAATACAAACTAGCTTGGGACTTGTTTTTTATGTTGTAAAGATGTCAATGATACTTTGAGTACACTGTATAACAATCTTCCATGCCAAATTGTGTCATTGTAAATGGTAGAGGAATTCCAGCGTAATAATCACCTTCATTACAACAAAACGTAAATAAATTCTTTAATATGTTGAATATCTAAGCATTTAAAAATGTCCTAAGCATGGAAACACAAAGAGAGACATGTGCGTATGTTTGTTATGCAAATGTAAATGTATATTGAATAGATATGCATAAAATACGGGGTTCTTATTTTTCTCGAGTAATTTTGAATTCAGTTGATATTTAATTGTTGTATAAATAGTTCGTGGTTCCCATGTAAAAACATTATATTCATCGTTCAAAAAGCCATTATGAGCGGTTTGATATACAACTTTCGTAATAACCATATTTAGCGGCATAATAAACATAGTTAGTGTTAACCATGCCCATCGACATGTTGTGTATACCTTTCTTGATAGCCATGGATGGCACATTAAATCTCTTCACAATACACATGTCCGTACTGTGTAGGCAAACTATGCCCTAAACATGCGCTATACAACATTCGTTTCCAATTCACATGTCCGTGCTGTGTAGGTAAACTATGCCCTAAACATGTGCTACACCATTCGTTTCCAATTCACACGTCCGTGCTGTGTAGGTTAACGATACACTAAACATGTTTCAAATGCACATGTGTGACAGATGCTTGGTTCTATCTGTCAACACGTGAATAACGACAGGTCGGGATAAACTTTATATTTATTATGTATATTCCACAAAATAGTAATATGTATTCTCCTAAGCGAAAGGTGGACACATTCGCTATTAAAACTGTGTGCTTAAATGTTGATTTGGTTTTTTTTGCGAAAATGAATTTCGGCACCTTGGTGATTTACAGTTAATTGTCTAAATGAAATCATTATGTTTTAATAAAATAAAATTTGACTGATGTGTGTGTCTTATATTTATAATTCTTCATCCCAATTTTCTTTAGAAAAGCTTAAAAGACGACTTAGAAAATTCCACTTATATTAGGTGGCGGTTTAGAAGTATAGCTCTCATACTTTACTAAACAAGAGTAAAATATAATATCAACGGTACCGAACACGACAGTAATTTCAATACTGAATGATCGACTTGACTGAGACAGTTCATGGGCAGCAATTGAAATACATATTATTGCAGTAATAGTTCAAGGTCAATTATTGCATTAATAGTTCAAGGTCATGTCAATATATTTTCCAGACAAGGATATATGTTAAGCGCACCTCAAGTATATATACAAATTAGCAGTACAGTTTTGATGTATGGTGTGCACATGACAGTGAAAATGGAACATTTAACAAGTACTTTGTGATTAATAGCATTCCTTGATCAGCGATATATTGTTTCCCGATAAAAAGGGCTTGCTCCAAACGAGAAAACAATGGACGGAATTAAAGATTCAAGTTACACATGGATTCACAATAAACGCCTAGTAAACATTGAAAGCAGGATACATATTCTAGGGGTGATTGTCTGATATCAAGAACTATACTAGCTGGGATATTACAATCACCAGAATAAAAAAAAAACAGGCCGACATATTAAAACGAAATAGTTTTTAGTAGTACGATTAACAGTCATAAGACTCGTTATCAATGGCCTTCAAAGAACAAAATTTATAACTAAACCGGATTTTGAGAATAGTGTAGAATGTCCATATTGTTGAACATTGAAAGGTGTTTGACATTTCGTAAACAATTAATGTCAAGAAATTCAGATTAATATGTATTACAACAAAAAAGTAAACACGTAGGAAGTATGACTAGATTATATAAAACGATAAACAATTAATAGTTGGGTAATTTCTAATTAACATTGAATACAAGACTCAATGAAGAAGCTGCTCAAACATTAGAAACCTGAAAAGCATATTTGATTCTAAGTCGATGAATGTCAATTACCAGGTGAGAATAATTCAATTAAACGGGACAAACATTTTTATACTGCGATTGCTGTATATATGACCCTTGTTGTATAATTATAATATAAATGACATCTCAACTCCTTGTAAGTTGTAACATATTTTGGGCGATATGAATACAACAATATGTTTGACTGGCAAAGAAGTTATTAATAATGGTTAGATATTATGACAATATAGGGAGAAATCGTATTCTTTTATTGAAGTGTGGTATACATGTACCGTGGTTTATTATGACAATGATGATTTAGCGACATATTTGTTGAGTGCATCTCTTGCACCACATTTAAGGTACATGTGAGTAGTTTTCGTATTAGATCGGTATAACCTAGAACCTAGTTTAACCCACCAGTAGGAAATTGTTCTGTCACTAACTTATCCAAGGCTGTAACCCCTAAGGTTCTCTATTCGTAAATTGATTGGGGTTTCTTAAATTGATCATATATAACCCATGCTCTCTTATCATTTATGCTTGTTGGCTATGTGTGAAGGCTGAGACTTATGAGTATGGATATTCCTGATGTACGTGTTAGACGTTTTTTTCAATACGAATCAAATTAAAACATACCCGATTTTTTTCATTTCATTCTGTTTCAGGTATTCAATTTTTGTTAATACTGTTAGGATTTCAAATTATTTTTTTGTGATTATTTAACATTTCTTGTGGTATAATCGAATCACAACGGCTATAGACTGCAAATGTTGTGTATGCTTTAAAGATTAACCGTATTTCACATTTCTGGCCAATTTTCATCACAATCTCTGTAGGAGGTTACAAATGTATGTGCATAAAATCCGCCATAACAGCGTGTTTAGATGCCAATGAGGGTTGGACAGCTGTAATGGTCCGATTAGTCATGATAACACTTAAACTACCATTCTACTACTACTGGACCACATGGGGTAAATGAGATGAACACTTGATCTTATCAATGTGTGAAACATCAGAACCAAAATTTCTTATCAAGAGTGAACATGTGTATTTTCTTCAGGATATTATATTATCTCAAATTAGTTTGTGCATTTTATTATCGTTAATCATCATTAAACGAGTGAAAACAACTTTAATTTTAATGACTGATAAAAGACAATCAAATCAGTAATGGGAATCAAACACAACAGTCAAATTAAGGCGTTATTATGCTCTTGTTAAAATCTTTACGAATAACATGTTTGTGAGTAGCAAACGTGTCTGCAAAAACATAAAACAATAGTAGAACAATGTTTTGTCTGAAACTTCGGTATCTTTATCAGACGATTCAATGACTAGAATAACAGAAGCAGAATGTTTTGTCTGTAACTTCATTTATCAGACATGTCAATGTCAGAAACAAAATAAGCGCAATGTTTTTTCTGTTATTTGAACTTATTTCATTTTCAAGACGAGTCAATGAAAGAAACAACAGCATCAAAATGTTTTTTATGCAATTTGGGTTATCAGACCAATCAATGACAGGAACAACATAAGCACAATTTGTGTCGGTAATTTGTGTTCATTAGACAAGTCAATAACATAAATATTATAATTACAAAGTGTGTCTGTAATTTCGATTATCAGACGACAAGTAAATGACAAGAACACCAGTAGCACAATGATTTGTCTATCATTTCGATTATCAGATGAGTCTATAACAGTAACAACAGTAAAAGATGTTTTGTCAGTAATTTCAATTATTAGACGATTTAATGACATAAACAACAGTGGCACAATGTTTTGTCTATAATTTCGTTTAGCAGATGATTCAATGACAGAAATGAAAATTGCAAAATATTTTTATTGTCTGTAATTCTAATTATCAGACAAGTCAATGACAGAAACAGAAGCACAATGTCTGTCTAAATCTTCTAGTTTTTGACAAGTTATTATAAGAACAACAACAGTACCACCGTGTATTTTGTCTGTACTTTCACTTATCAGACCTTATATTGTTTTCTGTCAAAACCATGTGGTTTGAAAAAAGGGGAGAGTAGAGTAAAGTTAACTAACACCATTATGGAAGCTTCCATAATAGCAAATCAGTTATAGTAAAACATACCACATTGCACAACGATGCATTTAAGTAAAGAATTGGTTAAATTTTCCAGAAACAAATAATTGTTTAGAATGAAAATTTATCAGAACTTTTTTAAAGTTCTAAGTTCATAAAATTAAAAGTACTTCAGGGTGGCATAAGAAGAACTATGAATCCTGTGACCTTGGATACCCGCGTACCTGTTACGTACACTGTGTATACATTGACATTATCATTATAATTAAATAGTTAGATTTGGTACAGTTCTCTTGTTAACCAAAGTGATTATTTCGGGATCTTGTCAATTCTGTCAAGAAATAATTATAATAATGAAACAATAGATCATATGCATATTTCCGTTTGATAATGATCTTGAAAATAAAAAATCGTTCAGCAACACCCTCATAATAAAGAAACAAAAAACGAAAAGAGAAGGTACCAAGACTTGAGATATTCGAACCTTAAATCAAAACGAGTATTTCAAATCCAGCACAGTCCATGTGCCTGTCATATATGGAATTTTTAAAGCTTCCCATTTAGTTGTATAATACTGACACCATGGTGTGGCGGTCAAGTATTAATGATTTTTGGAAGTATTATATTGGCAATACATTAGTGTTTTCATAGCGTTGATATCGCTTTAGAAATATTGGTACAATTGATTTCAAGTTTGGATTCATAGAGGAAACATAGATAATTAAAATTAAGTTTCTTGCACAAAAATATACAACAGAACCTGCCAGCAAACAGTTTGGAGGAGCCTTACTATTACATATTGAATAACATTTTGCAAAATCAAAGGTTGATTTGTCTTCTTGTTAGAAAGTAATTGTGCATTACCTTTTTCTTGAGTAATCGGAACTGAGTTAGCTTTATTTCCTTTGAAATAAAATCAGCACCATAGACCAAAGACACGAAAGGTGCTAGATTAGTTTTAAGAATAGCCTTAAATACATGCGGCAAGATTGACAATCATTTGTTACAAATGATTTAAACAGCAGATGCATTTGGTTCATAAAGTTTGAAACTTTGTTTCAAACAAATGGGTATTTTAATATCAAATACTACACATGATTAAGTAACCTCATACATGTATATTACCATATTGGTCGAAAGTGACATCTAAAATCAATTGTGATAAATAAAATTTAACACATGATTAAGTAATCTTGATTGCAGTCCAAAATAAAAAGGGAAAATCTTTTTTTCCCTTTTGAAATCAGTTTTGCTACGGAACGATTTTTCATAGCAAACAGCTCTCTTTATTCGACGTTTTACTCTATAAATGCAGTGGATGTTGATCATTACAGAAGAAATTTCTGCTGAAAATCTCTTATAGGTCCAAAATGATGAATTTAGGAACAGTGGAAATTAATAATAACCCTTGATTCTGTATAATTCCAGGTGAAATTTCAGCTAGAAATTTCACGTTCAAAGCAGTATTACCTGTTCAAATTGCAATATCTTCTAAACTTTATATTTCTAGCAGAAATTTCTGCTGGAAATTTTACTGAAACAAATGATGGTGGAGAACATGCTTGGAACTTTCCAGCAGAAATTTCTGCCAGACATTTTATCGAAATACAGCTGGTTCAGAAAATTTATTGCACTTTCCAGCAGAAATTTCAGCTGGAAACTTTACCGAAATGTTGGTGGAGAAAACATTTCAATTAAAATATAAACTTAATAAAAAATATGGAACAACATCGTAAGATAATTAAAAGTTGAATAATTTTGGTCGTTCAAACATATATTATGAGCACAACAATTTATTTGCTTAGCTTTACGTTCAATACTTTATCAATTTCCGATATGAAGACTCAATTAACGTCCAACATAAACATAACAGCCTTTGTGTTTAGTCATGAAACAGATAGGTTGAGAAAAAGTTAATGCATAACTTAGCGAGCATAGCTGAAAACATTTTGGTAAAAGTGTAGGTGCAATCATATCATTCACGGACACGGTGTTAAAATATGACGCTTATTGCATATTTGTCAGTAATAATAATGTCAAATAATTAAAAAAATACAGTAAAATAAATAAATCTAAGAAATCTACATCACTCATCTAATCTTAATAAGGACAAAATCATAAATTTAATAGTTCATTAATTTGAAGAACTACAAGAATACAAGTTTGTAAAATATACGTTTTTATGATCATACTTATTTACGTGAACTATATTTCCATTAATAAAGATTATGCTTATAAAACTTCTTTTAGTAGACTTAAAGCTATGCGTTTTACAGAATCATTTCATTCCTATAACATTCCCAAAAGAAATTTAAAAAGGCAACGATTAACCTATTTGTCGGAATCATCCATAGATGTGTGAAGAGAACTTTCCAAAATCAAATCACAAATAATGACAGAACTAAAATAGAATTTAAGTGTATTCGTCATCTATATATGTCAAAAAACAAGTGACTCATGGTTTCTATGTATGAACACACGTTTTTATACAACTTCTGCATCATAATATCTTTAATTACAGAACAAAATATGAAAAGTCACTCAATTAGTATTTTCTCAATATGAGGCCAAAAATAAAATATTGTTTGTTTCCCCTTCCCACCCTACCCATTCAAATCGGCCCTACCCAAAAGATTTTTTCCCAATTTTGAGTTGCACAAAAAAAAATTGTATGGTAAGAATTATTGGGTACTAAACAAACAATGACATAGACCTATAGTGAAATGGGTCTATAGCCATGGTAGTTACTAAAATGCATATTTAATCTAGTCATTTGACACAGTCTCAAATCAAAAGACGTACTTGTTTTTTTATGTTAATAAAGTTAAACATACTGTTCTCCTTATGTAATGCATGTTTAATCTAGTCATTTGACACATACTCACGAGATACTTGCTTCTAAGTGCCAACACAGTTTCACATACTGTTTTAATTTTGTAAAAATAGTTTTATAATACATGTAGTATATTTTACACACAAAATAGTTCTAGAAAGCTAGATTCTGTCTATGTATTCTAGAGGCTGTCATTCATGTCAGTCAAAGCTGTAAAAATCATTGGGTAAATTTGTCATCTTCCAAAAAAATATAATAATTTACCTACCTAACTACCCATTCATTTTTTGCCTCGGTCGGGAAGGGGAAACAAACAATATTTTATTTTTGGCCTGATGTTCATGAAACTAGTCCTTATTATAATAATTAAGGGTCATACAATATTTATGAGCATAACATATTCCGCACAAACCCATGCGAGAATCGAACTAACATTATAGCAGTATAAACCCAGCTTCATCGTACCCTCAGCTTGTAACATTTCTTCAAAAAGACTTATGCAAATATATTCGTTCTTCCTTTCGTTCTTCCACTTCAGAAAATTGTGAACTTTCTTGTAATTTTACGTCAAGTATCTTATCCACAAGTTTAACGATGACGGTTCTTAAACTTCTAAATATAATTTAAGTAACGATTGTAAAATAATATTAGGGTGTACAGTTCTAATAAAATTGATCCCAGTACACTGTAATATTTGTTTTTAATGTCTGTCGTAAGTTCCTGTTGTATTCTAAAATAATTTGTTTATTGTTTGTTTTCTTCATGTCCTTTTGACCTCTGAGTTGTTTTGCAGATGGTATTCACGCAGTAATTGAAGAAATACCAACGCCACGTAGAATATCTTTCGTTTTAATAAAACCAGAATTTCTACATCCTTGTGGGTATGCCCGACATATTGAATCGACAGGTCAACCTGTAAAAAAACAGTTAATAATTTAACTCGCTGCAATTTGTTAT
The DNA here is from genome assembly GCA_038501625.1 of Corbicula japonica. Taxonomy (NCBI): domain Eukaryota; kingdom Metazoa; phylum Mollusca; class Bivalvia; order Venerida; family Cyrenidae; genus Corbicula; species Corbicula japonica. The sequence continues at coordinate 176,270 of JAZAYU010000416.1, read as the reverse complement.
CTTTATTATATTTGAGAACATAAAGAATATATACTATCAAAAGAGTTATTTAGCCAAGATCGCATGGAAAAATATAGTTAAAACCTGACTCGAAATAGTTGAATAAATGCCTTAGTTATTTTTAGATAATAAATTTATCCTACCGTGCTTCCCATGTTCATTAATACAAATGTAAGAGTAGTGTAAATACTTAGACACCATATGACTAATTTAATTGGTGTGAAACTACAAATCACAACAAAACATTTTGTTTTCTTTTTATATCTGTTCTTTTTTCTTCAAAACGACATTTGTATGAGAACGATTTACATTTGTTCTGTTCAGTTCGGTATCAAAGTTGATTCATTTTGATATTTATTAAACATTCATCGTGATTTATTTGGAGCAATTTTTATAACATTTAATAACGGTAAAGACCAGAGTTGTGATGTAAACTACAGGATTTAGATTTGTTGCGGACGAGGAGACACACGGGGAGCTTAATCTATAGTCCTCTCCGATAAAACCTACTAAACGAGATTCCAGAACAGATTTGCATCCATCAAGAAAACATTTATAAAACATTGTTAAATGTACGGGGTAAGCGAAAGTCATTTAGAAATGACTGTTCTACTTCGTTATTATTTTTAACTTTCCATCAAAATAAGTTTCTCATCAATACTATCATAATTATGTACTGGGCTTGTTGTTGTTCTGTCCCCACTTTTACATGGTATAGTAAGCCGTATGTTCTTTTCATTTAATATGACACGTATGCTATTATTGTCAAGTTTACAAAACCATAAAAAGCGATATAAATACCTTGATTTGTGAAGACATGACGACTTGAACTGATGGCGGTTCAGCTTTGCCTTTTCTCATTTTGTTTTATAGTACTGTCACTCCATTTTGCAAACCCCTAAAACAATTTTACAACATGATATTATTTTAAACAGATGTTTATTAGTTGAAAGTACTTGATGTATCTTAGCCTAGCGCGGATCTTTCTGATCATGTACTACATAATATTATAAACTACTCCTATCAGTTATTTTTTTTACACTTACCATAATAAAGTTGAATGATGTGTAGGGAAGCTGTGTCTTTTGTTTGTGATTTGCATGTTTCACTATTTTTATCTTTTTTAATAAAGTTTCAGCTCCAGATGTGATTTTTAATGTAAATTACATTGTATGGTTTGTCTAGAGCCGAGTAACACATTTTGTTGCACACTTAATATTTTCATTCGATATGTACTTCACGTGGGTTAAATAGTTGCGTATTTCAGGCTTGGAAATGTGCGCACAATAAAATACCAGCGAATACATAACATCCTACACATGTACTATGTGGATAATACTACTGCGCGAAACGAATTTAATTAAGGGTAACGTTTTCGTTGTCGTCGAAAATGAAGCACCCGAATTAAATAATAACACAATTTATAATATCCATTTCTATAATATAAAAATAAAAGATGATGATATACTATTCACATAATTATAACTGGGAATGTTTAACTGATTTTCATTTTTTCTCATTTCTTTACGTTTTTAATCATCAAATCACCAAATCAATTACTTTTGTCATTATAGGCTTTCTTGATTTCAGATATTAATCCTTATTATTATCACAGCATAGAAACGACTTGAAATTAATGTTCAAGCAAATACGATAAAATCCTAAAAAGTTAGCTTGTCGAGCTCTAATGAGGGTGCTATTCAACGATTAGTCATTGGGTTATTCTTCTTTCGATTCTCTGGGTTTCAAGGAAAGATTTTACGGTTTAAGAGTGCATCAAAATTAACCATTATAAACTTTAGACATGTTCATCATGGTTACATGCAAATATATTCGTTCTATATTAAAAAATGTAACTTTGTCAATTTGATATTAACACAATTAAGCAGTTTTAAGTCACCAAACGAAAATACATTTCAAACTTAACATTAATAACGTTATGAAGTATAATATGGAAGTTTTCTTGCAATTGTGTGTTTCTGATGTGAAAAAAATTAAACTCCCGCAGAATTCGGATTTGAAAAGTGTATGGTTTAAACTTGGCCTTCAGGTTTATTCTATGAATGACTTTGTTAGCTTAGTACTTAATTGTTAACAAATTATTTGCTAACAAAATAATCTTACAAAACAGTAAACTTATTGATATGTCAATGTAAGGACTTAATAATATGTGAATACAAATACAGTTCATGCCTCTCTAACATTTAAATAATATAATTAGATATATCAATTACTTTTAATTGAAATAGAAACATCAAGACCACGGTCAGGATAGTTGTACATAGCAGCTGCAGTTAGTTAAAGTTAAAGTATTCCATGTAGCAGATGTTGCATTGATAGTAGTAGTAGGAGAACAGTCGTAGTAGAAGTAGTAGTTTTAGTTACAGTTTTAGTTCTTGTTTTCGTTGTTGCTGTTGATGTTGTTGTTGTTGCTGCTGCTATTGTTTTTGTTAATGTAATAAATGAAAGGCTCAAAGTTAGCAGTAGATTTTGTTGTTGCTGTTGTTGTTGCAGTAGGTGTCATTGTTGTTGCTGTTGCTGCTGCCGTAGTTGTTTTGTTATAAAAGTAATCAGTTGTATGCGCAGTGGTAGCAGTAGGAGGAGAAAGACAACAGGCAATAGTAGTAGTAGTAGTTGTTGTTGTTGTTGTTAGTCACAGCAGCAGGGTTAGGAATAGTAGAAGTTTTATTTTCAATCTTGATTGTGTTACTGCTTTTTATAAACGAATTAAAATTTCTGAAAATAATTTTAAAATGTACCGGTTTTTGAAATTTTAAATTATTTTTTTCACTATTTGGCTACACATGTTTATACTTCCGACAGACAAGAGATTTGTACAATGTTAAAGTTTTCTCAGGTCTGACAGATTTTATCTCCAGCTGCACTGTTAGTATCTCTATGTGATATGTTTTGATAACTCCACTGACCCAAACTAATCTGGAGTTTATGGTGTTTCAATGTCCGACGAATGATTTGTGTTGTTCTATATCTTGTATTAGGACTTCAGTGCTTGAATTAAATAATGTGTAGGAGCCAAATAGGTAGACTTGGTATTTTTACAAATTTGAAGTACATCTAAACTTTCTTAGATCTGTATAATAACCGAAACATAATAATTGGTACATGTTCATTTAATTTCTAGGGCCTTCTGATCTTGTATGTTGATTAAACTGATTAAGTTTAACAATAACTTTTAGCACAGCTTAAATTACCAGTAAAGCATAAGGATCTTTAACGGTTTTGCATCAAAACTTTCCTAGCGCTTACTGTTACTTATTTATTTCCATACAGTAACAAGTTGTAATAACAAGAACAAAATAATCAAGAATTAAACATAATTACATGTTATAATAACATTTTATAGACTGTCGTCGATTTTCAGTACATGAAAATGTCAACTTCAAAATGCTACCTCAGAAAAATGATAATTCTGCAAATTAATTTAGTAATGGACTGATGAGTAAAATTATCATTAAGATTGATAAAAAGCTATACTTCAGTGAGAAGATTATTATCCCCGTAATTGGTCTCATGCTGATAGTAAAAATAAGTCGGAATAACTGTGTAAAGTACATAACTGCTGAACTGCGTAACCTTGGAATGATAACAAATTACCTCATCAATTAGCATGCGTTGTGTTGGTCATTTAATGTAATCTTCCCCTTAGGAGTGAGAGATTTATGACTGTATTCAGACCAATTAAAGATGCCGATAAGCATGCTCCTATTTAAATAAAAAAAAAATTTCATCCGAATACAAGTTGCATAGTTTTAATACAAAATAATATTATGTTATAATTATTGTGTGAATTGTCTTAAGTTATTTATTATAATAGTGGCTATCTTCCAGTGTGGTAAACACTAATATTTAAGCGAATATTATTTGTATAGGCTTATTAGACAAATCGTTCAAGGGTGTACGGGCTTTGCAATAATATATAATATGAGATACAAAAATGCATTAAAATGATTACATGTATATGTCGACTCCTTAGTTATTGTTTTACATTTTTCGTTTAAAGGACTTTTTTCAAGTATTATCCAAGCTCCATCATCGTTTATAGATTAATAACCTGATAAGAGACTCGTGACTGTAATAAATATAACTGACCACATCATGACGAATGTACAATATCTGTTCTAGCGACGTATCCCATACGGCTATATATTACAAGTATGCGCGATATAAATTTGTATTTTCTGATTATCCTGGCCGGAAAAGACTTCTTTGATAACCATATACTGCCAATTAATTGCACAAGCATGTTTTGCACCATGTAAGATACATCTCTGCCAAGCTAAAAGTTACGCGGTTGTGAATTCAAATTCCGTAGTAACAATACTGTATGTCCGTTAATGACCTTTTTAAGAGTATATAAATATATATCTTAAATGTAAGCAAAATTGTGATATTATGATTGTTTCTAATTTTGTCGATATTTAGTCCAGATAAAAAACAGTCCCAATCTTAGTGTACCAAGCCCCATGAGTGATGATGTTAACTTTTTAATATAAGAATGTGTTCTAAAGGAAGGCGCCGAAATTAAGTGATTTGGTGTACATCTTATATGTTTAATTACAAGTTACTATGACTAAATTCTTAGCTTTTATATCTATTAGTTGTCGAACATTTTGTAAACAGATACTTTATACAAGATGTTTTAATTTATAATTTTGTTGACTGAAACATGATATCCGCTTAAAATAAATTTATATAAAATCTGCCGAATGTGAATTGTATTGACCTGTTAATTTTTATGACATTGAAATCATATGTGTTTTCTCTTGTAATGCAAGTCTTAGAATGAAAGAAAACGTGAAACAAATAAAGAGAACTTGTAATAAGCGATCAAGAAACTTAGCATTGTCAATTTATTATCCAAAGGCAAACAGTAATGATGCAAACATTTCACTCTTAAAGGAACTGTAGCATTCAACAATTCACATGATACACAACGAAAGGCGCATAGGGATTCATTAATTTCTTATACCGTTTGATCAGAGGAGTTAAAATAAAATATAATTACACGGATGATCCTTGTGAAAAATTAATTAGACCGGGTGCAGGTAAAATGTTCGCACGTGTATGATATGGCTATCATTAATCCTACAAGTTTTCAACAACTATTAACTTATGGGAAATTTTCATAGGTTAGATAATAATACACAGGGCTGTTTCTGAAAGCATCAACGAATTTGATTTTGCTATTCAAGTGTTCAAATATTATTGCAATTTAGCGTGATTAATAAGAACAAAATAAATGACAGTTTACGTGATAACTGTAATTGCCAAGTATATTGCAGAACAATTTCTTATTAAGAATTAAGTAGACTTTAATTTTAATGTCAAATAAATGACCACCGGACTAAGGTTTCGGTGATAACGATGTCTCTGAATAAAACGATAAACTATATTATATTCCTCAGTTTCCGATATGGCAAACAAGAAGAAAGTAAACATTTATTTGCATACTTAATTACAAACACGTGCATATAAAGTTAAGTATATACAACGACAGCATTTTCATTATCAGTGGACTGATTGCAGGATTTAATCCACCTTCACGCTTTAATCATATGCAAACTATTTTGTTTGTAAGAAATCAAAAACATCAAATATATCCGATCGGGCTCAAAATAATATATCCTCAATTCTTCGAAGAATATAGTCAGATAGAGATGCATATACCACCAGGTTTAATGAAATACCGGACCGGTATATTAAACTCCAGACAGAATTTTCCCAGTATGTTGTATGTACCTAGACTATCATACAATCTGGCTACATTAAGTGACACAGTCGATCTTGCTAAAATTGCACATTAACATGGTCTGAGAAATACAAATGTATCTAGAGCGTTTACTACACACAATAAAATGTTGTTGTTCGTCATCAATAAAAAAAATCCAATCTACTCAGGTTAAATGTTAAAATGGTGTTTTTGAATGTATGTCGATTTTTATAAGGTTAGCATATAAGATGTAAAATCAAATGTGACGAGAAAACGTATATAAGATGATACAATAAATATATATACTGATAATCAATCTGCATTAACAACAAGATCTTTACTTACAGTTACAGCTCATCTTCTTTTTTCTGCATAAGAACGTCCTTACACAATTTGGAAACCTTTAGCAAACAATCTTTCATGACAGTTCGTGAGTTACAATGCGGTCTTAAAAGCACTAGACTGGTTCCAGTATTCAACTCGTCAGACACTTCATTTATTCTGTGTTGACCTTCCCTTAGCCTTAGCTCTAAGAATATATAGGGATTTGTGGAAATTGATTTGAGTGTATCAGGCATACAGGCTGTATTGGGGTCAAACAAAGTTCATTGTAGGGTAACTCACATAGCTGTATCAAATCTGTTTACGTTAATAGAGATCAAATTGCCTGTATCTGATAAGCCATGAAATCTAGAAATGTTTAGCACCTTCTGGTTCAGAAATAAAAGAAATGGAGAAAATCAATCAGATTTTTAAAAGGAATATTAATAATACAAACACACTTCGAATACGTCATTATTTATTACACGTACGATGTTTTAATTACCGACAATGCAATTACATACATTGACAGGTATGCATAATATATATGTAAAGGTCATACTTTTACCAATTTAATTCTTATCCCATTTGATTTACCATAAGTTCAATCCGACCAAGTCTTATATATGAGGCGATGTATTTTTTGTAATATTACTATCGGTGTAGACCCTTATCAGACTGCCCAAAAGCACTGACATGTACATGAGTTTACAGCCGCCGTAACAGAAGTGACATCAAATATCTTTTATACATAATTAACGTCCGCTCTCTCGCTATCTCCCTCTCAAAGTTGAAATTATAACATTCAAGTTAATTAAGAATCATCAATTTCAATTAATCAATACAATAAAATTATCCAGTTATTTGGTAAGTTAACATTCAAGAAATTGGAAGTTATTTAATATTTATTCTTGGTTTCCCAATATCCAATTGCATACATGTTGTAAAATTACTCTTTTTCATTGGAGTATCTTAAAAATTGATGCTTTTTTAGTATAAGGCATTTAAATACAAAAAAATGATTTTCTTAATTTTATTTTCTGTAAAATTTCCAGTTTGAATATAAAAATTTAAGATTTTTCGAGAATCTAACATCCAACATGTTATTATCTTGCGATCTCATGTATGCATTTGTGGGACGTTGGTTAAAATACTTGTTCGTGTAGTAAATTTCATCACTCAGAATATCTTAGAAACAAATCACTTAGTAGCTTTGGGATCTTATGTATTAAACGAATTATTCTAACACGACTTGACGTTGTTCGCATTGAATTTGCTGTGAATTATTACTTGATAATACATATGTTACTATATATAGTAACAAATTTACGTTGAAAAAATATTATTACTCGGCCTCGGCAGATTTTATCGCATAATTGCCCCGCACGTGGAGGGCAATTATGCGATAAAAGCCCTTGGAAAAGACGTACGTGCAACGCTTGGTTTTGCATGACGTCATTAGCGGCATTCCCGACAGCAAAATGGCCACGGGTGAGCGTACGCTGGAGTCACTCGCAAATAGAATTCTAGATTTAGATGGAATTACTGCTAAGTTGCCTCAAGAAAACAATCATTTAACCGAGTAAGAAGCTAGACTGTTATTGACAGTAATTTATCTAGTTTTGACACAACTTCTAACATAATTATTTCCCTTTGCCCTGCGGTTAAGGTAAACCTCGGATTTCACCGGTACAGTAATCGAGGGAAAACTGACATATGTATTATACAGAACAATTCATGGGTTGTCGGGGGCGGATGTTGATAATTGCCCCGCTAGAGATAAAATGCCCTCGGGCTAAAGCCCTCGGGCATTTTATCTCTTGAGCGGGGCAATTATCAACATCCGCCCCCGACCACCCATATATTATTTAGAGAATAATATATGGGTGGTCGGGGGCGGATGTTGATAATTGCCCCGCTGAAGAGATAAAATGCCCGAGGGCTTTAGCCCGAGGGCATTTTATCTCTAGCGGGGCAATTATCAACATCCGCCCCCGACCACCCATGAATTGTTCTGTATAATACATATGTCAGTTTTTCCTCGATTATTGTACCGGTGAAATCCGAGGTTTACCTTAACCGCAGGGCAAAGGGAAATAATTATGTTAGAAGTTGTCAAAACTAGATAAATTACTGTCAATAAACAGTCCAGCTTCTCCCTCGGTTAAATGATTGTTTTCTTGAGTCCACTTAACAATAATTCCATCTAAATCTAGAATTCTATTTGCAAGCGACTCCAGCGTACGCTCACCCGTGGCCATTTTGCTGTCGGGAATGCCGCTAATGACGTCATGCAAAACCAAGCGTTGCACGTGCGTCTTTTCCAAGGGCTTTTATCGCATAATTGCCCTCCACGTGCGGGGCAATTATGCGATAAAATCTGCCGAGGCCGAGTAATAATATTTTTCCAACGTAAATTTGTTACTATATATAGTAACATATGTATTATTCTCTAAATAATTCACGGCTATTACTAATTACCTGTCGGTATAAGCTTATCACGTGACAATTGTATTTTTCGCTGGGATTTTATTTCGCGCATTTAAGAAAGCACAAAAAACGCTAAGTTTTTACCCGCGCGTAATATGATGATACAACAGTAATAGAATAATGTTTATTTTATATATTTAGATAACATACTATACTTATTTTCCGCTATTTTGCGGCAACGTTACGGTGACGTTAACGCGCCATTTTAACGACGTCACGTCATTTCCGTTGTTTACATGTTATTTCCTGGTGCAGTATCAAACCGTTGGAATGACAAATACGGCTCGAACGACGACTGGATAGTGCTGAATGCGCGGTTGGATGGACATGTATTCAAATTTGTTATTCAATGATTTTTATTATTATCAGTTTTTGAATTATGGAGATGTTAAGGGAGTAAACACTAACTCCCGATCTTATAACCCATTTGCGTTTATTACGACGCGATAAAATTGAGTTATGATTATTTCGCTTATTCAGTCAGATGTGTTAGAATTGAAATAATCAATAGCTTCCGGTGAATTATCGCAGGATAATTCACGGGGCGTCTTTCAGCTGCGTAGATAAATATCACTCGGGGCTACGCCCCTCGTGATATATCCTTACGCATTTGAACTCCGCCCCGTGAATTATCCTGTGATAATTCACCGGAAGCTATTGATTATTTCTAAAATAACCACACACACACAAACACACGCACGCACGCACGAACGCGCGCGCACGCATGCACGCCCACACATTTAGACCGGTATTTCATAGTTCCGTGATGCATGATCCGTGATTCGTGTCCGTGTCCGCGTCCGTGTCCACGATTTTTTCACTCACCAAATATATCGTTCGGTATATTCCATACTTCCGTGTCCGTTCCACGTCGCGGACACAAACACGGAAGCGGAGGTATGGAATATACCGAAAGATATCTCTGGTGAAGAAAAAATCGCGGACACTGACGCAGTCACGGACACAGATCACGCATCACGGAACTATGGATTATCAGCCTTAGTCCGCTATTCCATACCTCCGTGTACGTGTCCGTTACGCGTCCGTGTGCATGTCCGCGACGTGGAACGGAGGAACGGACACGGAGGTGTGGAATAAACCCAACGTTATCTTTGGTGAGTGAAAAATCGCGGACGCGGACGCGGAACGGACACGGAGGTATGGAATATACCCAACGATATTTTTGGTGAGTGAAAAATCTCGAACACGGATGTGGACGCGGACATGGCTCACGCATCATGGAATCATGGCATAGCGGCCTTACACTCACACTTAAAGACTCGCTTTCGTCTTTCTGTATTCATAGCTCTCCGCCATCGCATGTTATATCATTTTTTTCGGATAACACGGTGTGAGAGATTCATAATTAATTTCACTATTATAACAATTTATTAAATTGTTTCTTCTGCGGCACCTGCTCCTACGCGCCTGTTCTTTAAAGCCTGAGACTGTAACTTATACGAAGGTTAAAACCAGAAAACGAAATCACTGATAAAATGCGGGATCGCAAATCCCGGATTGTTAGACTGCTTCACTGCATTGACTCATCATATAGATCTTCTCTATGTAATGTGCAAAAAGTTCGACGGATAATTATGATGTCAAAACGTTTATAGCTTTTGTAGAAAATAGCAGTATTGTTTGTCGGCTATATGTTTAATTACTTGTATATACATGTAATTGCGTCAAAACATTTCAGCTTTATACCTGCAAAACTATATACATTGACAAATTTAATGTTTCAAGTTTCAGTATGTTTAGTATGTTTTGTATTTTTATCATTTCACTTTTCTTGTCATATCCAATCTTTAATGATAAGTAATTTTCCTTACATACACTACAGTCAGTATGAAAAAGTATTTTACTTAACAATATCTTCACTTTATTTACCCGCTTTCTGTATGATAATTAATAAAGATCTTAATCTAAATTCGAGGAATTGACATTTTGCAAAATAATATTTGTGGTTAAGATATAACTAAAATAAGAAAAAATATGTCACTATAAAAATACGATTGTACAAAATTTAAACAGAAACAGCCTTGGATCGATCAGTAGTAAAGCTTTTCTCAAATTGGGCTTTTAACGAGGTTTCATAATCTCAGTTCCTGTCTAATCTCATACATGTTCAGGATGACACTGTTAGTAATTGAAGACCAATTTCACAATTCGACAATTTTCATTGAAAAAGACATACATGCTAACAATTTAACATACCATGTAAATAGCTAATGACACAGTCAATAGAATGTGGCTAGGTGCCTGTGAACAAGGCAACTAAGGTTTGATTAGAAGAACACCAATGCAGGAAGTAAAGAAGTATACCGAATGCCAATGAAAGCGCAACTCTTTATTTTTTGAAATATTTTTGATGTGTGTAAAAGTTTCAAAAAATTGCAAAGGATGTGTTTTAAAATCAAAAAGTTTTCGTAATTGTCGCCAGTGAACAATGCATCTGTCGAGCGATTTCATGTCGGGACATCCCTCCTTGGATCATGACAAAAACCTCATATGCCCGTTGTTTGTGTTGAGTAAAAACTTAAAAACGTGAAAACTGATGATCGGATTTAAGTGGCCGTAAGTAAAGGTTAACAAATGGACTTGCTTTGAGGTTATTCATGCATGTCTACATACGGAAACAAACATTTATTGTGTTTGTAGGGGGGTTACTGTAGGAGAGAAAGTTTAAAATTCAGTGGACCATTAATGTATCGACTTAAAAGAATTCGATCACGTGTCTATGTTTTTTACAATTACACAAATCATTAATATAATCGGAAACAAAGCCACTGTCATATTAGCTTAAAATGATAAGCAAAGCGATCAAATGTATATAGATATGAATTCCATAGTATGCAATTTGAGTTCTTAATTTTTTTTGTTTCCTCTATTAACAACAGGTTAAGAAAAACCTTGACGCCTTGGGTATCGGCGATTTTTTGCAATACAATGTTTTAACATGTGTTACTGATACTATTTACTTATCACGTTACGTTTTTTATTAAGCATCTCATTGTAAATCTTTAATGGCATTCATTTGAATTTGTCAATCAAAAACTAAATTTATCTTCGGAAGAAAACCCGTATCATATATTCAATACCAGTCACTTTTGACAACTGCACTCGCTTTTATGCTTTTCCATAAACCGCAAACAGGCTCATTAAAACCGAGCAATAAATTCATATTTGTCTAGGTCGGTGGCTTTTAAATTTTTTTCCCATATATTTCAATTACACAGAAGCGTTTTGTGCCGTAAAGCAGTTGTATTTTTTCCCCGTGCATTAAATCAGCGCAGTTACGATGGACATGATAGTTATGTATGCTTATAGCGCCTCTCTAATTACCCCTTAAATAATAACTTTTCAGTGTTAAGATAGGTGTTTTCAATTAACTAGCCAATACAGAGATTTGGTTACTGTTCAATCACCCCTACAATATACTTCCTCGTTTTAAAGTTTTACATTTGGCTTTCTCTGTGATATGCAATTTTTATTTTCGCATATTCCCTGTCAAAATTGTATTCTTTTTTTAGTTCCGCCCATTGTTTTCTTGTTTAAGGCAAATCCATTCTTTTATCTCTGGACCATACGCCGCTGATCATGGAGTGGTGTTGGCCTGAAAATACGGCATTATGTGTTCCATGTTCGCCGCCGTTGCGTGCCGTCGTTTGGTATGGATCATATTTGAACCGTTAACTGGTGTAAATATTGAGTAACTGCAATCTTTGAATTTACTGTAAAAATGTTAAGGTCAGAGTAAAATTCAGATTGTTTTTATTTGCCTTTTGTAAGCCCATTACAAACCAATTTAGCTTAAATGTTCTGAGAAAGTTGTTAAAAGGTTGTAATTATGAGATAGTGTATCGGAAACATGATGCTAACATAAAACAACGTAAATTTGCTAAAAGAATTAATTAGAATAGATTGTCAAATATATGCAATATCAAATAAAAAGATAAAGATCTATATTTAAAACATATTCCGAATGTTAATCTGTTGTTTTCCATTCCATTACTGTTAGTAAAAACCTTTACTGTTGATAAATAATATGATACCTCTTAATATACAATCAGCGCTAATTTGAATAATGTTTGAATTTGTAGACGCCTGTTTTAGCTTTCAGTATGTTTTGTTGGCCCAGTGTGAGCATCATCTACTCCGATTACACTTAAAACTATAATTTGACAAGAAATTGTGAAAATATCTATCAACCGGATATCGGTGTCTGATAATGGTTGTCACATTAATCAGGGTAATCCGTGCAACCTTTCGGAACTTATCCGAGCTAGCTTATTAGGTAATGTGCTTAGAGTATCGAGGCAACGCACCGTACGGTTTTGATACCTTGTCTGAAGCAAGTCTCCCAGAGCAACCTTTGTGAACGTTTACACTTTTCTTAATTTACAGGTTTTAAATTTAGTTTACACCATATTGTTGTATAAATAATAATTTTGAAAATTATAAAATTATATTATATAATCTTTTTTCAGAGTATATTAAAGTATCGAAACAAAAATTTACTTCAACTTAATTCGATAATGTACCCAAATTTAAAATGCCTGGGACATAATATGAAACTGTTTATACAAGCCAAGTAGTGATTATTTCAATAAGATAACATGACAGACAAATGTTAAATATTCCATGTTCTGCGTGAAGCTGAGCAAATCGCGGCTTTATAAACAAACATGTTTAACATCAAGCATCCGGGGGAAGTTCAGCTTATCAGTGCTGGGGATCGGCGATAACAGTTAAACGACCATTAATTTATCTGGTCTCTGGAAAACATTCAATCCCACCAGAGTATTAGATTGCAAGCAGATCAACTTGCATTTATACATGTAGCTTCATGAACCGCATTGAACGTATACAAAACACATTTTTGACAAACCCGACCAAAGAAATTACTCACGACTAGCAAACTAAACATTTAAATGTATAGGTAAAAAAGGTGTAACAGAGATGTGTCATATACTAAAAATGCTCTAAGCGACGTATCCAAATTCATTGCTACAGTACATGAATTCTGTTTAATTTGCCGAGGCTTTTATACAAAATATAATATTTAAATCATTATTTTAAAGCATCTGTTCTTGTTTTAGTGCGGAAAACGCCAAATTAAAGCCCATTTCAAGGATTTGTCTCGCATTAGTGGCGGAAATAAAACTCGATTATATTCTTTAGTGATCTTTAGTCAAGTATGACAAATTGATAATTAATACAATTTACATCTGAAGTTCGAAACGATTTTTGTTGGTTATTAAAATAATTTTTCTTAACGGCGTTAATTTACGGCCTAGCGGCGTACCGTTGCGGCATTGCGGCGTGAAGTTGTCGGCCTAGCGGACTAGTCTGCATAGTGGCGTGAAGTTGGGGGCCTTGATGATTGGCGAAATAGTGGCGTAATTTAAAGGCCTAGCGGCCTATCCGACCAAGCGGCGTGAAGTTAGCGGTCTTGCAGCCTGGAGGCATAATGGCGCGAAGTTGGTACACTTGCGGCCTGGCAAACTGGACATGAGGCCGCTAGACCGCTGAGTTCAGCCCGCTAGGCCGTCAAATTCACGCCGCTAAGCTGCTGGGTCGTAATCTTCAGATATCTTTCAAGTAATCCCATAAGCTAAACATATGATAACCAAATGGAAGTTCACCAGTGCTTCAAATGCAAATTGAAGAAATAAAAAAATACTCGATAAAATAATTTGTTATATGTTGACTGTACAAAGCGATCTGATTTTAGTTAAATAGTAGTGTATAGATTCAAATTTAAAATGTAAATGGAATTTATTGAAAGAGAACATGATGATAACAGCATTTCTGAACAAGAGTGCCAAACTGACACAAAATACGCCCGTCAAAATGCTGATCATCAAAGTTGCGCAACGAGCCGATGAAAATTATTCGACTTGAAGAGCAGATACCGCTAATGCAGTTTTTGGACAATTCAAGGGCCATAATTCAGGAGTGCCTGGGGGATTTGGCAGGTTATAGAACTTGGTCGAGATATTATGCCCACCAACATATTCACCAAGTTTGATAAAGGCCGGATGAAAACTCTGATTTAGAGAGCGGAAACAGTAATATTGGACAATTCAAGGGCCATAATTCAGGAGTGCCTGGTGGGATTTGGCTGGTTATAGAACTTGGTCGAGATATTATGCCCACCAACATATTCATCAAGTTTGATAAAGACCGGATGAAAACTCTTTGACTTTGAGAGCGGAAACAGTAATTTGGACAATTTAAGGGCAATAATTCAGGAGTGCCTGGGGGGATTTGGCAGGTTATAGAACTTGGTCGAGATATTATGTCCAACAACATATTCACCAAGTTTGATAAAGACAGGACATAAACTCTTTGACTTAGAGAGCGGAAAACATGTGGACGCCGCCCGCCCGCCCGTCCGTCAACCCGCCCGCCCGCCGCAGGTGTTCTAATAATACGTCCCGTTTTTCAAAAGGGCGTATAAAAAGTTGTTTAATGCGATACCATGAAACATTTTACAGTTAAACGAGGGCGCGATAATTGCAACGCTTCTTTATTAGGCAATATACCCATAGACATACACACTTTTTAAGTTCCAAAATATGGAAAGTGCAAGCTGTGCTTAAATTCATTTTAGTATATTATACATGTTTAGATTACTGTTTATGTAACATAATTATGGTCAAATCAAATAAATAAAAATTATAAATGGTTGATTTCTGTTGGTAATTACTTTCAACGCGGTACATGTTCAATCGACCAGTACACAATTTTGTATTTCGATTCATGATATCTGTAGGGAAAATTTATGATTCCTGTGGTGAGGTGAACTGATCAGCCAGCAGATAAAATCCAGGATAACACATGTGTTAGCCTGGCGGTCAGCTTGATGGTTCTAATTTTAATTACTTTTAATAATAACTCTACATATATCTTTATTTTAGTTGTCAGTTTCATTTTCTGATTTCTGTCGAACCATCTATGTTATGAGAGCTAATGGAAGGTAAAATCAGAAAAAAATGATGTACCTTAGTATAATTACTGGATGACTGGGAATATAAATTATAACAGAACATCGGGACGGAGGCCAGTCTAGGCATTTTGCATGAGGCCGATTGGCATATTAATCGCTCAATTGTTTAGTGAAGGGTGCCAATTTTGCGGGCATTAGAACGAAACGTTTCTTGTTTTGCGGTGCTTTGAAATGTTTATTTGGATAAAAAGTGAAAGCATCAAATCTGAGACAGGTAAGCAACTAATTTTTTTAATTTCTCCACAGTTCGAAAGAATATCAAATTGTTTTACCTAGTTCATATTTATCATTTCAATTAACATTTTAGTAATAAGCTAAAATAGTTATTCTTAGAATATATCTCTAGGCCAAATTTTAACCGTACTCTTTTCAAATCCGAATTTATGCGAATTAGGTGCAATTTAATTTTTTTTTCAAAGCAGAAACAATTGCATGAAAACCTCCATGTTATACCTTCTATCGTTATTTATTTTAACTTTGCAAGGTGATATCGTTTGGTGACTAAAAACTGCTAAATCGTGTTAATATCAAATTGACAAAGCTACATTTTTGAATAAAGAAAGACTATATTTCAATGTAAACATGATGAAATTGTCTGGAGTTTATAATGGTTAATTTTGATGAACTCTTAAACCGTATAATCTTTCCACGAAATCCAGAGAACCGAAAGAAAAATAATCCATTGACTAATCGTTGAATAGCACCCTCATTAGAACTAGACAAGCTAAATATTTAGTATTTTATCGTGTTTGTTTGAACCTTTATTTTAAGTCGTTTGTATACAGTGATAATAATAAGGATAAACATCTGAAATCAAGAAAGGCCAAAATGACAAAAATAATTGATTTGATGATTGAAAACATTAAGAAAATGAGAGAATAATATATAATCATCTGTTATGTTTATATTATAAAAAATGCATATTATATATTATGGTATTATTTAATTTCACGGTGTTTAATTTTCGACGCCAACGAATACTTAACGCTGACATAAACTAGATTCACTCAGTAGTATTACAAATGTATCCATATAGTATAAGATATCATGTGGTTACCGGTGAATTGAAAGAAGAATATACCATTGACTAATCGTTGAATAGCACCCTCATTATAACGAGAAAAGCAAACTTTTTAAGATTTATCGTAGTTGCTTGAACCTTAATTTCAAGTTTTTCAAGTCTTAATATCTGACATCAAGAAAGCCCATCATGACACAAATAATTGAGTTGATGATTAAAAACAAAAAAAAATAAGAGAAAAAATGAAAATCAGTTAAAAATTCACAGTTATATGTGAATAATATCATCATCTTTTATGTTTATATTATAGAAATGCATATACAATTCTTTTCGCGCAGTAGTATTATCCACATAGTATACGAAATTATATGTTAATATTCGCTGGTATTTGATTTTGCGCACATTTCCAAGCGCGAAATGCGCGACTTTTAAGCCCACGCAAAGTATAATGATATTTCAATGCACTCCACAAAAATAATTCAGTATCATTCAAAATGTGTTACTCGGCTCTAGACGAAACATATTTTTGACATAAAAATGTTTACGTAAATAACAGCTGAAAGTTTATTATGAAAGATTAAAGTTGTTAAATATGCAAATCACGAGCGGCCACAAACAAAAGACAAAGATTCCCTTCATATCAATAACGTTTTGTTGATAAAAAGAAATACATGCATATAAGGATTCGCCACACTCAAAAACACAGTACATGGTCAGAAAAACCCGCGCTATGCTAAATACATGAATAACTTTTAAATAATAAATATCTGTTTTAAGTACATTTATGTTGTAAAATTGTTTTAGGGGTTTGCAGAATGGAATGACAGTATCATAAAACAAAATGAGGAAAAGGCAAAGCTGAACCAACATTAGTTCACGTCGTCATAAGTCATGAATCAAGGTATTTATATCGCTTTTAATGTTTTTGTTTTTTGACAATATCATATGTATAATATTAAATGAAAAGAACATTCGGCTTATTGTATCATGTACAACTGCGGACAGAAGAACAACAAGCTCACGTGGAAAATAATTTTGATAGTATTTATGTGAGACTCATTTTGATGAAATGTTAACAATAGTAACGAAGTAAAAACAGTACTGTCTAAATGACATGCGCTTACCCCGAACATTTAACGATGTTTTATAAATTTGTTTCTTGATTCATGCAATTAAGTTTTGTTCTGGAATCTCGTTTAGTAATCTTTATCGGATTAGACTATAGGTTTATCTCCCCGTGTGTCTCCCTGTCCGCAACAAATCGAAATCAAATCGCATTTATCAACTCTGGTCTTCATCGCTATTAGATGTTATAAAAATTACTCCTAGTGAATCACGGTGAATGTTTGATGAACATCAAATATTCAAAATCAATCCACTTTGACACCGAACAGAACAGAACAAATATAAATCGTTCTCATACAAAAGTTGGTTTGCAGAAAAAAGATATAAAGGGAAACAAAATGATATGTTGTGTTTTTTAAATTGCCGGCTAATGACGCATACTAATTTCGCCACCTGTAACACACCAATTAAATAAGTCGAAATGGTGTGTAATTATTGGCACTACTCTTTTTAATGAGCATGAGAAGCACGGTATGATAATATTATTTTGTAAATTTAACCGAATCATTTGTTCAACTATTGCCAGTCAGAGTTTAACTATATTTTTCATGCGGTCTTGGCTAAATAACCGTTATGATAGTTTAAATTCTTCATTTCCTCAAATATTATAACGATAACAAATTGAAGCAAGTTAAATGATTCCCTTTTTTTCAGGTTGACTTCAATATGTCGGTCATACCCACCAGGATGTAGAGATTCTGGTTTAAATAAAACGGTAGACATTCTACGCAGAACTAACGCTGGTACTTCTTAAATTACTGCACGAATACCATCAGCAAAACAACTCAGAGGTCAAAAGGACAAAAGGAAATAAGCAATAAACGAATTACTTTAGAATACAAAAGGAACTAACGACAGACATTTAAAAAGACTACAGTGTAGAAGGATCAATCTAGAACTAATATTATTTTACCATCGTTACTTAAAATAAATATAGAAGTTTTGGAAAGAAAATTGAAGTTATATACCTTTTATATATAACAGTCATCGTTGAACTGGTGGGATAGATACTTGACATAATATTACAAGAAAGTTAGCAATTTTCTTAAATGGAAGAACGAATGGAAAAATAAATATAGTTGCATAAGTATTATTAAAAATGTAATAAGCTGAGGGTATAATGAAGCTGGGTTGGAACTCTTTAAAAGTTAGTTTGATTCTCGCATAATGTGTTTTCGCAGAATATGTTATGCTTATAAAAAGTGTTTGACCCTGAATTATATACTAACAAGGACTAGTTTAATGAACATCATATTGAGAAAATACTAATTGAGTTACAATTCATATTTTGTTTTGTAATTATTATCTCAGTTCTTATGATGTAGTAAGTGTATAAAATCTTGTGTACATACATAGAAACCATAATGAGTCACCTGTTGTAGGCGATATAGATGACCAATACACTCAAATGCTACAGTATTTTAGTTCTGTCATTATTTGTGATTCGTTTTTGGAAAGTTCTCTTCACAAATCTATGGATCATTCCGACAAATGTGTGAATCGTTGCCTTTTAAAATTTTTTTTGGGAATGCTATAGGAATGAAATGATTCTGTAAAACGCACGGCTTTAAGTCTACTAAAAGAAGTTTTATAAGCATAATCTGTATTTATGGAAGTATAGTTTAATGACAAGTATGATCATACAAACGTATATTTTACAGACATGTATTCTTGTAGTTCTTTAAAATAATGAACCATTACATTTATGTTTTGTTCTAATTAAGATGAGATAAATGATGTAGATTTCTTAGATTTATTTATTTTACCGTACTTTTTTAATTATTTTATGCTTGCTACGTTATGCAATAACTTTTTCTCAACCTATCCGTTTCATGACTAAACATAAAGGCTATAGGTTTATGTAATCCTTAATTGAGTCTTCATATCGACAATTGATAAGTATTGAACGTAAAACTAGGAAAGTACATTGTTGTGCTCATAATTTATGTTTGAACGACCAAAATTATTCAACTTTTAATGCTCTTACGAAGTTGTTCCATAATTAATATTAATTATATATTTAAACTGAAATGTTTGCTGAAAAAGGTTCTGCACTAACATTTCGGTAAAGTTTCCAGCTGAAATTTCTGCTGGAAAGTGCAATAAACATTTTGCACCAGCTAGTATTGCGATAAATTTTCTGGCAGAAATTTCTGCTGGAAAGTTCTAAGCATATGCTCCGTCACAGTAAAATTTCCAGCAGAAATTTCTTCTAGAAATATAATGTTGAGAAGATATTGCAATTTGAACAGACATTACTGCTACGAGAGTGAAACTTCTAGCCGAAATTTCAGCTAAAATTATATAGAATCAAGGGTTATTATTAATTTCCACTGTTCCTATAATCATCATTTTGGGCCTTTAAGAGATTTTCAGCAGAAATTTCTTCTAAAATGATCAACAACCACTGCATTTACAAGGCAAAACGTCGAATATAGACAGTTGTTTGTTATAAAAAATCGTTCTGTAGCAAAACTGATTTCAAAAGGGAAAAAAAGATTTTCCCTTTTTATTTTGGACAGCAATCTTGTTTATTATGATCTTTGTTGTAAGCGCCATCATTAAAACAATCTGAACTACGTTGATTCATTGAATCCACAGACCGGTTACCTGACCCTTGTTTTTTTTTTGTTTATCCGTAAGGATTTTAACTTCAGTTTGCCAATACCTGAATTTTACGGAAAATCCCGACAGATGAGTCTTAAAGAAGTACTGATTTACTTTCATAGATCGGCTATGTAACCATGCAAATGGGAAACAACAAAACGCAACAACAGAAAAAGTTTCATGTAGAAATAAAATTGAACGACAGATAACGAAATAAGAAGAAAAGGAAGTTAATATGCAGTTGTAGTTCTTAAATTTTCTAAGAAGTAGAGAATACTTTTTATTGAATTTAGCTCAACCATTACATATTAAGATAAAAAGTCAGGAAAGTTGTTCTGGAAACGAGGAACCAGTTATCATGCACTATAGTTCACGACGTTAAACGATATTTTCTTTCAGATGGATTGAAGAGCTTTAGTCACCATGAAATTTATTCAACGGAATTGTTGAATGTAAAACAATTAACGCACAGCGATGTACAAATGATAAAGAAGATTTATAGAAATACGATTAATAAGATAGGGAATCTTGGTCAGACGCAAGATTTACAATAAAGTAGTACATTTGAAGAAGTTTTTATTGCACGAAGACTTTTCAACATTATTGTCAAATAATATTATACATAAAATTAAATTCTCTTTTCAAAATAGTAGTGAATTAGATGAAAATGGAATTTGAAAACCACCGAACACGACAAATATGAAATAATTGCAGGCTCGGTTTGATTAAGCCTGTTCATGGACAGTAATGGAAATGCATATTACTTCCCACGCTGCCTAGCCGCGGGTTGAGCACAACTCAATATCTACACTAACAAACAGTACAATTTGAACAAATGAAATGCATATGACGGTGAACATGGAACCTTCAATGCGATATTTTCAGATTAATAAATGCACCATTCCATATTCAGCGGCAAATGTTTCCCAGAGAAATGAACGGATTTGCACTAAACGAGAAAACAACTGGCGGAACAAACATAATGGAATTTTGACAAGGTATCTGAACTCAATATTGAAGTAGGTCATAATTAAGATGCATGGTCACGTATCAGGACGCAAATATTAAGTTTTCAAAAATACTGCAAAATAACATACCCAATGATTAAAATTTATCTGAATACTGTTGTCGTCTATGAAAATAAGTAAAATATACTGAAAGGATAAAGAAACGCAGGGTAACATTTGTTCCGATATATTAAGAACGCGTTCTCCAAATAAAGTGAAACTTTGTGTATTGAGTTATTAGGTCATGATACACCTTAACATGTGTCGAAAGTGAATAAAACTTGTCTCCACTGCCTCAGTGTAAACCGTCGTGGAGCATGAGCTTTCGAACCTGCCTATCCAATTGTTACCCTGCGTTTCTTTATCCTTTCAGTATATATGCATATCATGAATCGACACACCTAGAAAACACGAACTCCCCACGTTGCCAACAAGTAGAGAAACTTGACCAGGCTGCTTAAATGTTAACATAGCGATGTTGTGTGCTAATGGCAATGACACAGATACTCAATTCAACTGTCTTAACTCTAGATAATACAAATAATCCAGCAGGCAACATGGTCTTCGAGGGACTAATTATCAGGAATGAATAAGAAACCTCTTGAAATAACTAAACTGTCTCTCGTTCATATTGAGCCATCCTTGCTGACTGGTTTTTAATCCGCTACAAATTACGTCATCTTTTAATTCATATCTGACTATTGGCTAGTTGTAGTTGTAGATTATCAATATTCTCAATATAGAAATTAATGATGTTATGTGCACGACATGACGTTTCGGAATGGCTTATAAAAGTGTCAATTTTATAACGTTCGGATACAACATTTTGATACAAAAACAATGAACAACGAAAAAAGAGAATCAGGTTTCTAATTCTACAAACTAAATTTCTTGGTCAGTTAGGTTGTTTGATAAGTTTTGTGTGTTTCGCAGAAAAAATAAAATTGAAAGTTACATAGGCAAATAATAGCCTAACTCAGCTAAAATGCGTATTTAGAAACTTGACGTCATTCCATGAAATTACATTATAAGGACGAAACATGACATTTACTGCAACTTATGTAAGACTAAAATTGTAGAAATGTGACATTAGGAAGTTGACGTAATTTCATAAAAATGACGTCATAAATACGAACTGACGACATTAACTTTTTCAAACATTAAGCGGCAAACATATTGTTGATTGTGGTCAATCACATTACCTAATTTTTATGGGAATCACATGACAGAAAACTTACTCAATACTTAATGACAAAATGTACTTGTAGTTCAATGATGATGCGGAAATTAAGTTGGACACGTCCAAACCATCGTTTTATGGCAAACAAAACCTTAACAAAAATAACATGAAATTGACTTATGATTTCACAAACACTTACAAGAAAATGAGTATGATAGGTAAATGAACCTAGTTGTGGAACCAAAATGTCTTTGAGAATTAGCTTAATTTTTCTCCAACCATAAAAGCATGGTTATGGAAAATAGCCTAATTTTTTAAGCAGCAATTCACAGGAAGAAATGTGTCACTGTTAATATTGTCTTATTAGCGGATGAGTTTATACATGTGTATTTAACATGTACCAGAATAGACGTCCTGGCTAGCTCAGCAGCTAGCGAAATTTGAACTGTATGCCTAAGTGCTGTCGCCGTGCGGTTTTGCTCCCTGTATTAAACAATAATTACATCAGTTAACATTTAATAAACACTTTATTGTGTCATACACACACATACTTAATACGAGTTTGATTGACACAACAATAAGAAACGAAAAGAAAAGAGTATTTAATTGACAATTAATTCAGCTCCAAAATAAGTTTATTTGTTTAGGAGACAGAACATCAACGACTTATGGCTCAGTAATAAATACAAGAACGGCAAATCATTGTTTTGTTTTTATTCGACAAAAACCAATGTACTATTCGAAAAAAAAAGAAATGCGTATCAGGAATGGTCACCCACAGATCACACAGCCTGTCTACACAGCCAATAACTTAAGAGAAAAAGAAGCATGTGCACCAGGAATGGTCACCCACAGATCACCCAGCCTGCATACACAGCCAATAGCTTAAGAGGAAAAGAAGCATGTGTATCAGGAATGACCACCCACAGATCACACAGCCTGCCTACACAGCCAAGTATCAGGAATGGCCACCCACAGATCACACAGCCTGCCTACACAGCCAAGTGTCAGGAATGACCACCCACAGATCACACAGCCTTCCTACACAGCCAAGTATCAGGAATTTTCACCCACACATCACACAACCTGCCTACACAGCCAAGTATCATGAATTACCACCCACAGATCACACAGCCTGCCTACACAGCCAAGTATCAGGAATGACCACCCACAGATCACACAGCCTGCCTACACATCCAAGTATCAGGAATGGCCACCCACAGATCACATAGCCTGCCTACACAGCCAAGTATCAGGAATGGCCACCCACAGATCACCCAGCCTGCCTACACAGCCAAGTATCAGGAATGGCCACCCACAGATCACACAGCCTGCCTACACAGCCAAGTATCAGGAATGGCCACCCACATATCACACAGCCTGCCTACACAGCCAAGTATCAGGAATGGCCACCCACAGATCACACAGCCTGCCTACACAGCCAAGTATCAGGAATGGCCACCCACAGATCACACAGCCTGCCTACACAGCCAAGTATCAGGAATGACCACCCACAGATCACACAGCCTGCCTACACAGCCAAGTATCAGGAATGGCCACCCACATATCACACAGCCTGCCTACACAGCCAAGTATCAGGAATGGCCACCCACAGATCACACAGCCTGCCTACACAGCCAAGTATCAGGAATGACCACCCACATATCACACAGCCTGCCTACACAGCCAAGTATCAGGAATGACCACCCACAGATCACACAGCCTGCCTACACAGCCAAGTATCAGGAATGACCACCCACATATCACACAGGCTGCCTGCACAGCCAAGTATCAGGAATGACCACCCACATATCACACAGCCTGCCTACACAGCCAAGTATCAGGAATGACCACCCACAGATCACACAGCCTGCCTACACAGACAATAACTTAAGAGAAAAAGAAGCATGTGTATTAAAATGATCGATTTCAAAATAGACTCGACAAATAATTATCGAAAATTAGAACCTGAGGGGTTACCGTTTTGGAACGGTCAGCAGAAAATGGCAAATTTGTATTGAACTTGGCTTAAACCAAGTTCTATGGTGTTTCAACCGTACTCTTCCCTATCAATTTATTATATAAACAAACGAGTACAAATTGTGTTTTTTTAATAATTACCTCCAACCCATCCATTAACTCGACAATCTTGTATGTAAAAGCACACAAACAAAATTAATGCAACAAATTAATAAATATATTTATTTATTAACTTATATACCGAATATAATTCGGATGTCAAGGCAAGAGGATACCAGCAACGTATGGGTATTGCAAATACAATGGCGGCCTAATCGTGTTGCCTTTTTGTTCGCCAAATACAATGATATCACGGTATTTACATTATAGTTTAAACTGCGTACAATACTTACAACAACTCCCTATAAGGAGAAAATGAATAAATGCTAATACATTTCACAGGGACATACGATAAAGGTCTTTATTTGCTCTCGCAAATCATGGTAAAATACCCCGGACGTGAACATTTATTTTAGTCTATACATAAAAAATTCATTACTTCTGATTAATCAACAAAAAGATTTCAGCAATAAACTGAAGATCTCTCGTGTATGTTCTAATCATATGTTATTATTTATTATAATGACATCCGTTGTAAACAGGTAAATAACAGGCAGCTACCGGCAAAGATAATTTGGAAATGTTAACAATGGCGTGTTTAGATTGGCGTTACATGTAAACACTGAATTGATATTCTAATCGTTGTTTAATACAAAGCGTAACATTCCAAACACTTGTCCCATTAGCCGAGTGGTCTCAGACGCAGTCAATAAAAGTGAAATGCAATGGTAGCAATGCTGTTATAGGTTGTAGGTTTGAAACATGTTTTTAAAACATTGTTTATACTTTTGACACAGTAATTATTTCCACGATAAAATAAGTGGAATCAAAATACATATAATACTTTGAAATAAATGCAATAAACTTTTAAACAATTGCTAAAATATATGTGTGTCAGTGTGAAACGAACCCATGTCGAAAAAAAGAGTAAAGTAAACGCCAGCTGGACGCGTCAACCACTGCGCGATCGAGGCGTTGTAAGATAAATATGAAAAATTAGTACTTTTAACGAATAAATCTGCCTTAAGGTAGTCTAACTGTAATGATTTCCCGCGCTTTTTTCTCGAATGTCGGGAATAATCGGTTAACTGTCACTAACAGTCGACAATAATCGATTTCGCATCGGCTACTATCGGCTCTGACGAGTAGCGTCGGAAATCACCGAAAGCGAGCCGATGTTTGACGACGTCTCAAATTTATGCGCGGGAAATCATTACAGTTAGACTACCTTAATTCATGTTTAAATTCTATCAATAATTGTAAACATCGCTATTTACCTTGGTCGACCAATACACTCTATAAATCTATAGGTCGGCCGGGGTAAATTGGCGATGTTTACAATTATTAATAGAATGTAAATACTGGTTTAGGCAAATTTACGACTTACCAGCACCATGATCATATTATATCGCCTCGATAGCGCAGCGGTTAACGAGTTCGGTTAGCAATGACATATCTTTTTTTTCGACACGGGTTCGAATCATTCACGGAATTCGGAGATATATTTCGATTTCGATGTTTTAAGTTTTATTGCAATTATTTCGCATCGAATATGTTTTGGTTAAATTTATTTTATCACATCGATTTTCTCGAGGATCTCGGGGAAATAATTATTGTGTAAACAGTTTAAAAAAAGTTATTGAAAAACATGTTTCGAACCTACAACCTATCGTACCGTTTCTATTATTGCATTCCAACGTATTTTTATCGACTGCGTCTTAGACAACTCGGCTAATGGGGCGAGTGTTGGGAGCGTTACGCTTTGTATTAAACAACGATTATTATATATGTCCATTGTTTACATGCAACGCCAATGTAAACGTTGGCAAATTATTGTCCAACAATATTGACCTGGCACTTCATTAATTTTCGTAAAGGTCATTGGATGAACACGGGCATTAGCGAATACTCCGATATGTTTATTCAATTTACACCTCAGTGATTTGTGGTGTATTGGAATAGATGCCGGACTACCGATTCCACGTAGATCGTAACGTTTACGAAATTTAACGAATATGGGGTCAAATGCAAGAGTGCCAGGTCAATGTTGTTGGACAATACCTCTGTCCAATAATAGTAACATCAAGTGTTCCGATTTCTGTTTATACCATAAACTCTTATAAAACAAATGATTTAATGGAAGTTTGGACGTAATAAATGACAACATTAAATATCCAATAAATGCTTGCTACATGTATTGAATAAACGTTCAGTTCTGTAGACCAAATATCTACTATTATAGATCCCCGAAATCATAACTATTCAGTTAACTCCGTAAAATAAATCGCTCATTTACAAGTTTTACCGCTTAGATACTTGTATTAAAACAAACCGATTATATCTGGATAAATTAAAAGAAAGGTATTTAATACATGTTTAGAAGTTTTACAATAAAATTACATTTAGTACAAATTTAGGTGATGTTTGAAAAAAAAACAGAAAACGAAAGTAGCGAACTTGTCTTAACTGGTATTTAAACACTGTGTTTTATATGTAGTAACGACGTTAGAAATTGTAGATTTTAATTAGTATAATGATTTTAAATAATCATTCCAAAACAAACACAATTCGTTTACAAATTTTAGCGAATTTTGAAATAAAACCAAACGAAAAGGAAAATAGCGGACATGTTTTAACTGGTATTAAGGCATTTTGCTTTAGATATATCAATAAGGTAAGACATGAAAATGAATATTTATTTATCTGAGTATAATAAAATCAACTAAACAAACACAACTCATACACAATGTTAGCGAGTTTTTGATTAAACAAAAAGCGAAAGTGTATTAACTTGTTTTAACGAATTTTACCTTATATAGAGTAATTAGGTTAAACGTTCATAGGGTTTTTATTATGTAAAATTAAACCAAGTAACATCCAAAAGTTGTCATTTTTTCAGCAAGGTGTGTTCAGTTTAAAGCAGAAAATTAATAGATGTATAAACAAACCAATAAGTACGTGTTAAGACGGGACGTGTTCGTAATTATCATATTTACAAGGTAGTATTACTGACCTAATATCAGCTATTTGAGATATTAGACAGATAAAAGAAAATTGAAGAGGACTTTGAAAGGTACTGGTAGTGTAAGTGGGTTAACATTTTATGTGTGGGTTTTATGGTTTGTTTGATCTTTCAGGTGTATAGAAAACAATGGAAGTAAGTGGTAAAAGAGCAGACATTGTGGCTGAATCCTGTGAGTTATGCTTGATCGAAGGATTGTCAACACAGGCGGATGGATACTGTAACGAATGCGAAGAACACATGTGTAGCAAATGCTGTCAAGTCAAAATTGAGTAGAAACCATGTAATGAGTCCGCTTGGCCAGATTGTTGCGCTTAGTAGAAAGCAAACAGGAAGTAATGAAAATTGTAAAATACATGTAAAAGAAATCGTAAAGTATTACTGTCGTAAACACGACATGGTAACCTGTGGCGACTGCATAGTTGGTGATCACCATGGATGCAAAATGGAGTTCTTAAGTAAATTGGCTGATAAATTTGAAAATAGTTCTGAGTTCAAAGATATAGTCATAAAAATAGGGAAGCTAGAGGCCGAACGAAAAGAAAATAGAGCACAATTAGACCGCAACCGCAAGGAAAACAAAGCATGTTTAGACACAGCTCTGTCAGAAATAAAGAAGTTCCGAAAAGACATAAACGAACACCTTGATAGAATGGAGAAAGAAATAATATCTGAAGCAAACAAACTTGCAAAACAAAACGACGATGTAATCGACGAAGTAGAGAAGATGCTTTCCGTAGCCGAACAGGATATTGCTGATATAAGAAACACTCTCGATGCAAACAGGATTCAGGGCGAAATACTCTTGATTCGAACCAAAGAATACAAACCAAAAGTTAACAAGACAGGGGAAAATGTTTCGTTAATACGAACAAAGAATTTAATAAATTTTACATTTGCTTTACATTTGAACAAGAGAAAGAGCTCGCTGATATGATAAAGTCTGGTGTCAAGCTTGGATGCTTAAGAAGAGATACAGCTGAGCAGCAAGAACCCGCTGTAATTCAGAAGACCAATCAGCCTGCAGAGACTGTGAAACCCGTGATGACAAATTTGACAGGTGAGAAACACTTTGAAGCGAGACAAAGTTATTTTCTGACAGGTAACATATAATCTTTTCCTGTAAGAGCTTTGTTATCCTCGATTAACATTTTTGATATTGGTATTTTTGATCATTAACTTATTACTTTCTGATTTTTTTTAAATCACGTAAATCACAGAAATACATTACATTTACATTTTGAAGAATGTATCAGTGAAGTCGTTCAGTGTCGAATTCACTCTGATGTTTACTTAACACGTAAACATAGAAATACCACATATTCCTGTTTTGTGTGTTTAAATTCATCATGCGATTTGAAAAGCACGAGGCGCATACAGATTTCTTGCAGAAAGGCATTAACATAGTATTATTTATATCTTTTCCAGGAATGTAACAATTAGTTGTTTACATTAGTCGTCTTAGAAAAACTAATAAGAAAACTAAGCAAATGCGTGTCTCTTTACAATAGAAATTCGTGAAAAAATATCAGTGCTGTTAATGACGGCATTGTGTTTTGTCATCGTAATTTGAATACTTTATACATGTATTTATATTAATTAATGAAATGGTAAGTGAATTATATATTATATTAATGTTACAATGCGACAAAAGATAATATAAGTACACTGTACATGTTTCCAATTAACTTCATGTTATTGAACAAACTCCCATATTTATCGCATTAAAACATATCCAAAAATTCTTAGAACGATGGCTGTTTATGAGAAAATGTTACCAAGCACAAACTTGAATCTTAAAAAAGGAGAAATCCTTTTTTCTATGTCTAGCTCAGGTAAAGACGTATTCATGGTATTTTCATTGTGCCCAAATTGCTCAACTTAATAAGTCTAGAAATCATAAAAAGTGTTTATTCTCGAAAAGAAATAATTATTTACAGATGATGCACCCACTGTAAAAAGGAAGAACAGTCAATCCATCGAAACTGTAAAGCCGGTATTGTCTATGGCAACCGAGAAGAATGTTGAAGCGAAACAAAGCTATCTTCCACCAGGTAATATGTGGCTCATCTGTATGTTCGTTTGTAAATGAATTCCTTTTCTGGCAAATAATAGAATACCAATTATGAATTCAGCTAGTGATAATATTCTACATACAGAACTAATTCATTTTGTCAAATTTAAAAAAATACATGCTTAGTCCGGGAATCTAACTTGCACCACTAAGCCCACGGCACCTACCAGCATCCATCTTTGCATTGCAGCACCTGCGCAATCTCCATACCATAGATAAAAGCTACATTGTTTGCTTACTTAATATAAGTTGTGGTAATACTGACTTACATGCATAAGCGTGAGATGTTCTTTTACGGTCACTACTTAAAAGGTGTTATTGCTGCCGTTAATCTATAAGGTATCTCAGCCGCAACAGCGCGGAGCCAAAAACATCCGAGCTTGCTACCATTTGTCTGGGTTGTTCAGTTTTCGGGGATATTCCATTTGTGTATATGAATGTATAGACTTTTTTGTTATGAAACGTTTGAATAAGGTTTAAATAAATTGAAGAAGGTATACATTGAACGGGATCAAATGAAATCTGAATGATTAGGTAAGAAGCTTGACTTAAAAAGGTCAGATCAACATAAAATCATTTTTACGGTTTTAGATCCACGTGCTGCTGGTTTCAATATTGGTTCGCGTGTGATAATTACGTCAGTATTTGTAAGTATTATTTGAGAAAATTCATAAATAACTTTAGCATTGACAATGTCGCCGTGACTCTATATGTTTGTGTGCTTTTGCATGCAACATTGTTTAGCTGTTTGGTGAGTTGGAGTTATTTCACCAAGACAACTTGTACTTGTTTTGTGAAAGGAGAACCTAACTGGGCAAGTGTGAGGTGGGTGCACCATAGAACATGGTTTAAACCCCCAGTGTAAAATTGTTTTGCCACTGACCGTTCCAAGGCGGTAACCCCTCGGGTTCTATCTTTCTTTCATTGTTATTTGCGTCAATTTTGAAACTGATTATTGTAATACCATGCTATCTTTTCCTCCCTACTTTTTGGCTGTGTGAGGTGGCTGTGTCTGCTGGAAGTAACCATTCCTGATATGCATATTTTACTTTTTTACATTAAAAAATGTGCATTATCAAGGTGATGTTTATAGAAATTATTTTTGTCTTAGATCGCTGCCTGCAAATAAAATAAGTGATTTAAGAATGAATATATTTTATACAAACTTGCAAATTAAAGTATCTATCGGTGAGAAAAAGTTACTAAATAATGTCTGGTTGGTCGTTCAAAAAATGAATGAGACACTTTATGAATATTATTGTTCTATTGTGGTCGTAATGTATACAAAAGGACAATGCATGAAGGTGATCTACATGATTCATTCATGTATGTCAACATACACACATGCGATTATCATTTTCCACTTTCATTAATAATTATTAATTAATAGTTTGTTTTTCTTTAAATCCGCGTCTTTAAAAATTAGGTTTAAAAAATAGGGTTATTTTAAATCGTCGTTTGCGCTCAACTCGGGGCTAGGCGACGTGGGCAGTAATTTGCATTTCCATTACTGTCCATGAACAGGCTCAATCAAACCGAACCTGCAATATTTTCATATTTGTCGTGTTCGATGACTTTCAAAGTTCCCATTTCATCTATTTCAATATCACAGTAGCGTTGTTTGTGCCGTGTGGCGGCTGTAAAAAGTCTCCCCGTACATTCAATTAGTGCTGTTGTCAGTTACGTCCTTTGAAGGTCGTTGAGCACGATACTTATGTACAAAGTTAATAGTACTTCTAAAATTACCTTTCGGTTTTATATTTCGGCCAGTTTAAAGATAGGTGGTTTCAATATCTCAGCCAATAAGGTTTTGGATATTGTCCAATCACCCCAAGGATATCCTTCCTGCTTTTTAAATTGCCTTTGGCGTTGTCTGTGATACGCAGGATTTATATTCTAAGATCCCTTATCGAAATTCTATTCTGTTTAGTTCAGCCCATTGTTTTCTCATTTAGGGCAAACCCAATCTTTTAGCGGGGGACCATACGCCGCTTAACATGGAATGTTATTAATCTGAAAATACCGCATTGAAGGTTCCATGTTCGCCGCCATATGCATACCATCGTTTGGGATGGTCTAAAATTGTAATGTTTATTGGTGTAAATATTGAGTTGCGCTCAACCCGGGGCTAGGCGGCGTGGGCAGTAATTTGCATTACCATTAGTGTTCATGAACAGGCTCAATCAAACCTAGCCTGCAATATTTTCATATTTGTCGTGTTCGATGGCTTTCAAAGTTCCATTTTCATCTATTGCAATATTTTCATTTCGTTCTACATTTAATACACTATTTTACTGTGTATAGCCTACATAATAACGCCAAAAAGTTTTACGAAATGTTTGTCATTTCTAAGTTGTTAATGTAAACATACTCGTTAATGTCAACCTTTCTAGCTAGTGCAAATAAAGTGTTTCTTAGTTTCAATGTGTACACATGAATTAAACAGTTTGAATATCTTTTAACAAGTCTACAAACATCAGTTAATAATATTCGATCAGACAGTCTGCCCCATGGCGGATGCCGTTTGGGCGCTACAGATTTTCTGACGATCAGTCCTCTTCATCCATCCCTGTCCTTCGCACATTTGACCGCCTCGCTCAGCTTCAGTCCTGTCCATTCTGTGATGTTGTCTTCCTATCACTTCTTTTGTCTTCCTCTCTTTCTTCCTCCTCTGTCAGATACTTAGAGCACTGTCTTGGCAAGCCTCTCTCCTCATGTTACGTGGCCGAACCATTTTAGTTTGCGCCTCTTGATGGTGGTAAGAAGATCTTCATATTAACCATCGGCTTGTCTTTTCCTGTTTTGACTGCCTTATCTGTTATGTGGTCTTTGTAAGAGATACCAAGCAGTCGTCTGAAGCATCACATTTCTGAGGCCTAAATCGTCTTATCTAATTCTGCTGTAAGTGTTCATGTTTCACAAGCATACAGCAGAACTGAGTAGATGAAGGAACACATGAGTCTTATTTCTGAGTTGATCCCGATAACCTTGTTCTTCCAAATGGTATTCAACTTGGCTAGGACTGCAGCTGTCATTGTAATTTTGGCTAATATATCAGGCTTGGACTCCTCTTCTTAAAATATTGATCCAATGTATTTGAAATTATTTACGGTTTTAAGTGTTTCTCTCTTGGCAGTGATGTCGGTTTGGGATTTCATTTTCATTGTTTGTCATGGGTTTTGTTTTTTTTGCGCTGATTTCCATGCCGTAAGATGTGGAGGATCATCAGAAAAAAAGAATATAAAAGTAAAAAATGGCAATGCTTACTAACCAATTTCAACGTTATATTTTTGTGAAACTACTATAATAAATAATATATATCTAATATAAACCACGTTTACAACGTTTGCATACCACAGTAACTGCTTCTGTTGAATGTATTTGCATAAATGATTGTGCGTAAATGTGTCATGTTTGTTGTGTAAAGTATTTTTAAAGCACCACTAGTACAAGTATTCTCTGTAACTAAACATTGATGATTCAGTTAGTGATTGTTACTGTTCCATGTATAACTGCAGCATCGATTTAATTTAAAGAGAAAACAAAATACTGACGAGATTTTAAAATTGTGTTTATTTTATTGTTTTCAATTTTTGAGTTCTCACTTTTCTTTTACCACTTGTTCTCGTGTTCTAACTCCGAAGCAACCGTTCTCAATAACCCAGTTGTCTTCAACACCTGACATCCATCAAGCATTGGCATCTGCAATTTCTTACATAGAGTTGGGTGGTAAATGACTGTTATCGATACATTTCAAAGCAATGCTCGCTGTGTTGATTATATTTTTGATTTAATGCATTATTCAAATGTTTCCAATCATGTTCCATTCCATTTTCAGATTATACATATATGACATTTCATCTCACAAATCTAACAGTCATTAATCACAAACGTCTTGAACAGTATTTTAGAAACCATAACGAAAAATAGGACCCCTTTTCATTGTTTACGCATCTTGAAACAACAAATAAAACATAGTAAAATCCGACAAAGACATGCCTTTACAAATTTCTTAGACATTTCGCATTGATGCATGAGAAGATTACCTTTCATGCATATGATGCTCAAACCTTTCTCATACTTGCAATGTTTTAACATTCGTGGGTACTTAATTTTAGTTGATTTCAATATGACATGAGGAAATTGATCTACAAATTTGTATGCAATAAATAAAAAATTGAGCATAACACATATTTAATAAAACTGAAAACCGCGAATTTATGAACCCCCCAAAATATATTTAAAACCAGTTCTCATCGCGATTGAGGGTTTATTATATGGGGCGCACCACGGGAAAAGGTACCGTCGGTAATATTTTGTGACATTTTAGTTGTTACTATATTTAGAAAAAAAATGAAATATGCATATCAGGAATGGCCACATCCAGCATACACAGCCTCCCCACACAGCCAAAAAGTAGAGAGGAAAAGAGAGCATGGTATTACAAAAATCAGTTATTCAAAGATCTTATAGCTATCTGTTAGTTTCTCATAACTAACAAGTGCTTTTCTTACACATTGTGACAATAAAATGACATTTTTTAACGCGAAATGCATGATAATCAATGTCGTCTGCTCAACTTAATGACGTAATTTCAATGATTTACGTCAATTGTCCGAAGGTACCTTTTCCCGCGACGCGCCCCATATGTTCTTCATTAGTTATAACTTATAATCATATTTTTTAAATATTTAATTTAAACGTTGATGACTCATTTTGTGAAAGATCAGACCTAAATGCTATTAAAAGTAAAACATATTAATAAATAATAAGTGGTCTTTGAATGATGCTAGTGAGAAAATAAGCAATGGTTTGCTAATATGTTGTCGACATTTTAATAATGTCAGTTACTTTCCTTTCTCTTTTCGTTATTATACTCGTATACTCCTATAATGATAGTATAATAACTTCTATAAATATTATATCAATTTACTTTTTTATTTTATTTTCAGCATTGTGTAAATTCTCCATAATTTAATACTTTTATTTTAAAGAAACGTTTTTAGAGACAAATTCGCACTTCTTAGATACTAGGATAAAACCAACACAGCACACAATTGATACATGATACTATTCATAGATATACAAACACATTATTCATTTATCTCTTTTAATCAAATAACATTGATTGTAAAAGCGACATATTCAATGAGTTATGTCAGTACCAGATTTCAAAATATTTAATATCTAGCTCAAACTTTCAAAATTACTTTTGCATTTACCTACATTATTCTATTTATTATCATATAATTGACTAGTGAGTATCTTAAGACAATGCACGAGTTATTGTATATGATTTCTTATTTCTGGTCGAAAAAAAACGCGATTTTATGTGCTATAATTATCAATAAGTGGTCTTTGAAAGGTTACTAATGGAAAAGACAAGCAAATGTTCGCTGACATGTTGTCGATATTTTAAAAGTGTCAGTTACTTTCTTTTCTGTTTTCGATATCATTTAAACTGATACTAATAATGTACTTTAAACACAATTTTAATTATTTTTGTTGCAATCTTTATTCACCCTATGGTAAGTACATCACATCCTAATCATGTTATTGTAAATGAGCAGATATTAGAAATAAATACATACTACTTAGATAGGAGAAAACAACACAGCAAACAAACAGAAGGATAGGAAGAGTGAATATATTAATAAACGATATAGCTTCAAAACAAACAAGCCAGAAGCACCAATGAGAAAATGTACTTTTACATAAACTAGAAATGTGTCAATCCGTCACAGAACTGAAATGTGCAACTTTGTTAGATAATATTCTTATCTTAATATTTATCTGTGAATGAATTACAAGAAAAAAATCTAAAGAAAATTTGCAAAGAGTTAATTGCATAGAATGTAGCACACCAGAATATAGTTTTGAATTTTTTTTTATCAGCCTATGGGTAGAAATTAGTATAAGAAATAAGTTAAATGTGCATATCAAGTATAACTACTTCCAGAAAATACATCCTACCTAAACTATAAAAAATAGAGAGGAAAAAAGGCGGCAAGGTTTTGTGTTGTGATCATTGAAACAAAACAACACCAACACTGTACATAAATGACCAAGCCAAGAGATAACGATGAGTTGCAAATCGTTTGCCTCTTGGGTTAAAAAAAGGATGCAGTAAATCTAACCTATTTCCATGCAAAGTGTACAAAAAAAATTAAGTTTAACAAAAACGGTTTTATAAAAAATAAGTTTCTACAGAAATATGTGTATGCTGTCCATCCTCTTGTTCATTGTACATTGTATGTTAATGTTAATAGGTTAAATAATATTTCATATGACATTGTAAGGATAACAAATCATTTGATGTCAAGACTGTGCGTATTTAGAACTTTTATATAACTCGATATACAGATATGTGTATTGCATTTCCCTTTTCAAAATTTTAACACATTAATTAATAGTTTAAATGTAATCGACAATTACCATTATTTGCAAAAAGTTGTGTACGACCATACCTATGTGTAAATACTTTTTTAAGGGTCAGGGTGAACACTGGCCCAGGCGTCGTTGATGCATTTCTAGTACTAATTATGAACAGGCGCAATTTAACCTAGCCTACATGTACAATATTTCGATATGTGTCGTGTTCGTTTGCAATGTTCCCCTTTTCATCTACCATTGTGATAAGAACTCTAAAATGCTTTTAGAAAAAAAGGTGAATTATAACAAGAATATAGAATATCTTAAGATATGTCAATAAATGACGATTATAAAAGGGTTAACTTATTTAAACGGTTGAGTTTTCAAAGATCTTCAAGCAAAAACAATATTATTAAACACCATAACATCATAACGTCACATGAAGAAATACGATGAATCGAATTATTCTGTGATTAAAATCTGTTTACAAAAAAGTATAAATGGTTTATATCTAAAATGCGTATTGCAGTTTTTATTCACGTTGTAATAAATAAGAATGTTTCTTGCGTGATTCAGCATTGTTACTGCAATGTTCGTTTTCAACTACTTTAAAATAATCTTTTTATGTATTACACTGTTTGAACAACAAACCTGCTAAACGATTAAAATCAGAAACACATTCATGCAACATATGTTTTAAATATATTAAAAACTTTCTTCGAATAATAACTTCGAATAATTCTCATTACATGACATACAGTAAAGTAGTTTTAAGACAATGTTTACATCTTTTATATAAGTGTGTGTAATATCGTTTCAAAAACTGTGATATTTGACAAACAT
Source organism: Corbicula japonica (assembly GCA_038501625.1). Classification (NCBI taxonomy): domain Eukaryota; kingdom Metazoa; phylum Mollusca; class Bivalvia; order Venerida; family Cyrenidae; genus Corbicula; species Corbicula japonica. The sequence goes on along the minus strand of JAZAYU010000416.1, from coordinate 139,383 downwards.
GCGCTCGTTTCCACTCTTCGTTTTGGCTGCGTTAGGAGGCTTTGTTTTGTGTATGTGGCGATTTATGCACATTTAACTTTTTTGGTTGTAATGGAAAAGAAGTGCAGAGGTTGGTGATATGCTGTTGATTTTTTGTTTAAATAATGTTAGTTACTTTTATTTCTGTTTTCGTATTTATTTGCTTCTATACTTATCACGAACTTCTATAAATGTAAAAATAACATTGTGTTTATTTTATTTTCAGTATCTGGTTAGTACACCATATAATAATCATTTTATTTTAAACAAGCAGATTTCATGAAAACCTACAATACTTAAAGGAAACAAAAACACAAAACAAACACATGGAAGTATTGAAGATAGAGAAAATACATTTATAAACAATATGAATAACGGTAAATGAATGATACATGTATAGGTCTGATTTTAAACGAATAAATATTTCAAAGTGAATGATAAACATCAAAAATCTTTCAGTAAAATTGGTAATTGCTGACAAATGGGATAGAGATAACGTCCATATTATTATTTGCATGTTTGCTGGTTTCAATAGGAAGAAGCGATAGGAAATGTAGGCTTATCAAAAATACTTTCGGAAAACATAACCATATTGAACGTGAGTATATGCTTTTTAAAGGAATGAATAAATCTCTTGAAATGACTTTGAAAAATAACTTCAAATAATTTTCATAAAATTACATATAGCTAAGTAGTTAAACACAATGTTCATATCTTTTATATGATTGTCTTTGATTTCAGTTCAAAAACCGTGATATAATTAAACTGGTTTAAATGTTTTGCTAATGAAAAAGAGAGGAGAAATGTTAGTTACTATTATTACTATTAATTTTCGTTATTAATTATATTAAGTATAATTATCATGATCTTCTAAAAACATAATATTAATCTGTCCATCTGTCAGGTATGTGTAAGTACAACATTTTATATTCTGGTTCATTTTAAACAATCATGTTTCAGAGGCAAAAGCATAATTTGTACAAAGGAGATAAGCATCACAGCACACTAATGGAATGAGGGTAGAGATCAGAAATACAATATATAGTCTCAAAACGGACCAGAAACGAAAATTTGAAAATGCTTATTCATAAAACCAGAAAATGATTCTTATGAGCCATATCAATCGTGTGCTGGCTATACAGATGCATCATATAAATGAGCAATATTAAATAAAGAATGATTTACATTGAAAACTCTTCAGGAAAACAATGATAAGAGAAGTTATTGCTGCCTCATATGTTTAAACAACCACCATTATAGTGTTTGGATCATTTCTCTTCACTGACCAATAATATACATCTACATAGCCAGCCGTTGTGCAAAAGTAGCAATAGACAAAGGTGAATTGTGCTTTTTAAAGGATTACTACATTCAGAAAACACAACATCCCAACTCAGTCCAAAATTATAAAGCAAATGGTAACATTGTTTTGTAATATGATCAATTAAATAAAAATTAACGAAAAGGAATAACAATCAACAAAAACGGTATTTTAAAATTTAAGTTTCTTCAGACATGTTAAGCGCAACTCAATATTTACATCATTAAACAGTACTACTTTGATTAATCCCAAACGATTGTATGCGTATGGCGTCGAACATGGAACCATCAATTCGATATTTTCAGATTAATACCATTCCTGATTCAGCGGCGTATGTTCCCCAGATAAAAAGAATGGGTTTTCCCTAAACAAGAAAAGAATGGGCGTAAAACTTATACAAGTTGTTAAACAAACATCAAACATCATTTAGCAATTTATGAAACCAGAAAAAAGAATATAAACGTAAAACATTGCTTAGCTGATACCGAGGTAATATTTTGGTAAAGCCGCTATGACGTAAATATATACTGTAAAAAGAAACGTGTTTGATCCACGTTTACAACGTTTACCATAAATAATCCTAGGAATACCAAATGCACTAGCTGTGGTTAATATCTTTGCATAATTTGTGAATAAATTTGGTGTTAAATCTTAATTTCAATCAACAGTCGTATTCTCTGTAAATAAACTTTAATGTGGCGATCGTTACTGATAAAACTGCAGCATTGCATTGATTTGATTAATTTAAAAGAGGAATAAGTGGGCATTGCATTGGAGGAATTTTCAGTCTGTTGATTTCCTGTTTTTAATTTCCTTAAAAGGCAACTTAATTTGTTCAGTTGTTATCGAAAGCAACCATTCTTTTCAAGTTGTAGAACGTAACAATTTTTATTGAGCTGAACACTAGTTTTTTGTTTATATCGTGGTAACACCATTTAGAGCTTAGGCTATGTTCTTCATTACAAAATCGGTATTGAAAGCCCCACATACATCAAGCGTTGGCACCTGCAATTTTTACATAGCGTTGGGTGGTAAATGACTGTTAACGACACATTTCAAAACACTGCTCGCTATGTTGATTATATTCTACATTTTATGCATTATTAAGATGCTTCCAAATTCATGTTCCATTCCACTGTCATATTATACATGTATAACTAAAAGACATTTCTTCTCACAATTCTGACAGTCATTAACCACAAACGTCTTTGAAACTTTGTTCAACAAGTATAAACAACAATAAAAAAACAATACATCCTCATGTCACATGCTAACAAAAATCTATGAATGGTTGATATCTAAAATGCTTATTGCTGCAGTTCTGATTCACGTTGTGAAAAGGAATGTTAATGGTTTGGAATTGTAATACTACTATGTTCGTTTTCAATAACTTTAAAACAATCATTTTTATGTATTACACTTATTGAAAAACAAACCTGTTAAACGAGTAAAGTCAAAAACAAATTCTCGCAACATATGTTTTAAATGTCAAAACTTACCTCGAAAAATTACTTCGAATAGTTTTCATTACATGATATACAGTGAAGTAATTTAAGACAATTTACATAATTTTATTCGAGTGTCTTTAATTTCATTTCAAAAACCGTATTTATAACAAACATGCTCTCTCTCTCTTCCTCTCTTCGTTTTAGCTGAGTAAGGTGGCTTTGTTTTGTGAGTGTGGCGATTTCTGATATGCACATGTTAACTTTTATAGATGTAATGTACAAAGAGAAGCAAATGTTGATGAATGCTGTTGATTTTATTTAAATAGTGTTAGTTACTTTTATTTCTGTTTTCGTTTTCATTTGTTCTACACTGAACATGAACTTCTAAAATGTAATATTAACCTATATATTTTTTTATTTTATTTTCAGTTTTGCATAACTACACCATATAATAATCTTTTAATTTTAAACAAGCAGATTTCATGAACAAAACAAAAACAATACTTAAAAGGAAAAAACACACAACAAACACAAGGACGTTTTGTAGATAGACAAAAAAAATACTTTTTTTTAAAACTATATGAATAACGGTAGATGAATGATATAGGTTCAGAACAAACAAGAAGCGCCTTAGTGAACATTCCTATAAATCAGATAAATGCTACCTAGTGTGCAATTCTTACACAATCAAGAACGTGAGTACAGATAGGTCTGACAATTTTAAATGAAAACATATTTCAAAGTGAATGATAAACATCAAAAATCGTTCAGTAAAATTGGTAATTGCTGACAAATTGGATAAGATAACGTCCATACTATCATTTGCATGTTTCCTTGTTTCAATATCAATTGTGCGCTGGCTTTACAGATGAAACATATAAATGAGCAAATAAATAATAAAGAATGATTTACATGGAAGACTCTTCAGGTAAACAATGATAAAAGAAGTTATTGCTGCCTCATATGATTAAGTAAAACACCATTATAGTGTTTGGATCATTTCTCTTCACCGACCAATAATATACATCTGCATAGTCAGCAGTTGTGCAAAAAGTAGCAATAGACAAAGGTGAACTGTTCTTTAAAGGTTTATTACATTCAGAAATACAACATCAATTCAGTCCAAAATTACAAAGGAAATGGGAACATTGTTTTGTAAATAAAAATGAATAACAAGTGCAATAAAAGAACAGAACACTAACACACTTGCTATGAACTATGACACGGCCTCGAAACCAAACGATCTGTTTCCGTTTCTATTATACTCCACCTCTTAACAGTTTTAGAGAAACATGTCCTCAAACCTAAATTTTGATTTGATACTTTAGTGTTGCTGTGGCCGCACTGAAACATTTGTACACACTAATCTTGTTACAGTGTTTTTCATTATTCATTACCTGGTCCCCGCCAATAAATTACCATTCTACTCCATGGAGCTGCAGATTTCTAAACTCCAGCTTCATTCACTTAGCCCGAGCGAATTAAATAAAGCCTGTCTGAGCTAATATTCCACATGTTGCCAGGAGAATGTTCAAATTGCCCAACAGTGCTTACATACTTATGCAGATTGTCAGATCTTTGGAGCAATTTGGTACAAAACTCATAACTTCAAGATTTGAACACAAAATTCGGTAATTAAAATTCGATAAAATGTTTATAACATTGTGTCCCTTCTACCACGTCCGCAATCAGTTGGATAGGTGCAGAATTCATTTGGCTTTTTATAATCAGCTGATATTGCTTTCCAAGAATTAATCAAAACTAGCGAAAATGATAATTACTTACAACGCTGTCAAATATGAAAAAAAACTTACCGCGTCTGCCCCTAGATATGCTGTCCGCTCCTGGCTCTGCCGGTTGACATTGGGTGTAAACGATATAGGCTCAGAACGAATCGGAAACGAAAATTTAAAAATCTTATTCACATAAACCAGAAATTGCTTCATAAATTGGCTACACTATCACACTAAAAGTTGACAGTTTATTAAAGATGCATGAGATAGAATTATAAGAAAGTTATAAGCTGCAAAAGCAATCAAGCTATTGACATACGAAACACTGTATCACAGACGTACTTATATTGTACACGACAGCAGCGAAGGGATAACGTTCCTTTTAAATACGGACCTGGACGACTGTACATGTATTATTATACAAAATTACTTGGCGGTTTTGCAGGTCAGAGATCCGCTGATACTTGTCCCACTGTCATATACTTTTCGTTACTGTTTTTAATAACAGTGGATATAACAAAATTACCTCCCTCTTCTTGTAATAGAAGCAATATTGACTGCCTATTAACTGTCAAAGACTCTGAAGTTGATATGGATATTAAAAAAAATAAAATATGCATATCAGGAATGGCCACATCCAGCATACACAGCCTCCCCACACAGCCAAAAAGTAGAGGAAAAGAGAGCATGGTATTACAAAAATCAGTTTCAAAATGGACGCCACAAACAAATAACGGAAGTGAGAACCGGAGGGGTTACCGCCTTGGAACGGTCAGTGGCAAAACAAATTGCCACTGGGGGTTTAAACCAGGTTCTAGGTGCACCAACCTCACACTTGCCCCAACAGGTTCTCGTATCACAAAACAAGTACAAATTGTCTTGGTGAAATAACTCCAACCCACCCATCAGCTCAACAATGTTGCATGCAAAAGCATACAAACATATAAACATAAGAATTTAATAGCATTGCAAAGTCAAAGGGCGGGTACTCAATGATAGGGATAAAAGAAACAAATCGAGTTTCTAGGTTCTTTTTAGAAAAGATTTCCCCGTAAATTTTTATAAACACTTAAACCCCTGCCACCGTCGTGCAACCAAAGAGGTAAGCATAATGATCAACTGTAGATGGGTTAATCACCAGGCCTGCAGAGCGCTGTAAAACATCATGTTGGTAACCTTTCTTTTTAAATTTTCAGATGGTTTTTACGAATAACCGGGAGAAATTAACATCGTCTTTTATCTTCTTAAGTTTAAAAATTAAATCTCCATAAAAAAAACTGGCTGTGAAATACCTAGTTGCAATAGTGATTTTAAACTGCAACCGTATTTATGAATTAGATCTGGATATCGGCGATAAAACTTGCAAAAGGGTTTCCTTAATTTGTGATACCGATAACCTTGTTTTAAAAGTTTTTCTGTAATGCAAGGATTACGTTCATTGAAATCATTCACATCGTTTCAAGCTCTTGAAAAGCGAACAAGCTGTGAAATAAAAACCCCGTAAGAAGTCGCACGAGGAACATCGCCGTCTAGAAACGGAAAATGTACTATATTAAAATTAAAATCATCTATTTTATCATAAATTTTAGTAGTGGCGTAACCATTGTCAATGGATAGATTTAAATCAAGAAAGTTTGCTTGCTTTTCTGATGTAATAATATCATCTTGATGTTCGGAAGAAAGAGATATTAACATAAAATCTCTTTCATAACAGTATAAAAACAGATCAGCAACAAGGGGTGCACAATTAGTACCCATTGGAATGCCTATTACTTGTTTATAAATAGAGGTACCAAATCTCAAATAAATATTATCCAATAAAAATGTGAGCGCCTGTATAAGGTCTTGACAGGTCCATGAAGTATAATTATCATAAGAACCATCTGTAAAGAATGCCCTATGTTCATTACAAGCAATAAATGTTTTATTTTCTCTAGCAAAAGTTTTTTCAATGAGACTGGTTAGCTTGTCTCTTATTAAATTATGAGGGAGAGAAGTATACAAGGTAGAAAAATCATATGTAGACAAACAGAACGCCTGAAAATTATTTGATTTACGTTTCTTCAAAACGTCATTTGAATTTTTTATAGACCAAAATAAATTTTTGCCAGTAGTTTCAAAAACTTTTTTGTAATACCTAATTACATGTTCTTTTATAGCTGTAAGACAAGATGTTAAGAGCACGGATAACTTTGTAGTTGTACAAGAACTAGAGTTAGCGATAAATCTTGCTTTGTACGGTGTTTTGTGCATTTTAGGCAACCAATACATAGTAGGTACTTTGTCTTGTTTCGGCTCAACACTGATTCTAAATTTTGTAATTTGTAGAGTGTGTGCAGTAACAATATCACTCTCAGATGAAGAAGTCAGTGTATAAGCATTAGTGCTATTCAGCTCTTCAGTTTGAACATTTATATAGTGTATACGTCACACTATAATAACATTATTTGAAGCCTTATCAGCAGGTGTTAAAACAAATTTGTTGTGAAAATCTTGAATACCCTTTTTCAAATGACGAGTATGAAATTATTATTAGTTTTAATTGTTAATGGGTTTGTTTAACTTTTTTCATCACATTCATAGTAATACTAACACAGTATTCATTTACATCTTCTAGTCCAAACTACAATGATGATAACACAATGTTTTAAAGTAGTTAAGTCAATAACGGATTCAGAATAATTATGTTTGAATACTTCACATTATATGACATATAGTTGAGTAATTTAAAACAATTAACTTATCTTTTTACACATGTATATGTCTGACTCCAAGAACTGTGATATTTATGTAATATAATATTTAACAGGTGTTTGAATGATTGGTAATGAAATCAAGAAGCATAGGTTGGTGATAGGTTGTAAATTTTGTTAAAATAATATCAGTTATTTTCATTTTTGTTTTTAATATCATTTACTTCATATAGTGATCATTTACTTCTAATAAATAAACGTAATATTAATATACATACTTTTATTTTATTTTCAGAGTGATCGGGTAAGTGCACCGTATTATAATCCTTTATTTTATACAAGCAGATTTCAAATACAATTCATACTTCTTAAAAAGGAGAAAACCGACACTAAAAAGGTAGATATCATCATCTTCTATAAAGAAAACGTTTAAGTTTCGGGTAAGTGCACCATATTAAAACCATATTATTTTAAACAAGTAGAGTTTAGTGACAAATACTCACATTATTTGAAAAGAAAAAACAGTATACATACGGAGGGAAGATACATGTAGTTAGAAGAATTATATTTGTCATCGATTTTGGTTCAAAGCTAACCAAAAAGGGCACATTGAAAATGCATATTCACATAAACCTAAAATTGCTTCATAAATGTGCTACATTATCACACTTAAAGTTGACAGTTTATTAATCATGTTAATGATGCATGCGATTGAATGATAAGAAAGTTATAAGCTGCAAAGACTGTACATGTATTATTATCCAAAAATTATTTGGCGGTTTTGCAGGCCCGAGATCCGCTGGTACTTGTCCCACTGTCACATACTTTTTGTTACTGTTTTAAATTACAGTGGATATTACAAATAACTTCCCTCTTCTTGCGAGAGAAGCAATACTGAGTGCCTATTAACTGTCAAAGATTCTGAAGTTGATATGGATATTAAGATTGTGAAATTATTCAAAAAGGTTTTAAATGTTAATGGGTTTGTTTAACTTTTTCATCACATTCATAGTAATACTAACACAGTATTCATTTACATCTTCTAGTCCAAACTACAATGCTGATAACAGATTGTTTTCAAGTAGTAAAGTCAATAACGGATTGAGAATAATTATGTTTGAATACTTAACATTATATGACATTGAGTTGAGTAATTTAAATTGAATACTTCATATTATATGACATTGAGTTGAGTAATTTAAATTGAATACTTCACATTATATGACATTTAGTTGAGTAATTTAAAACAATTTACTTATCTTTTTACAATTGTATATGACTGACTCTGTTTTCACTTCAAAAACTGTGATATTTATGTAATATAATATTTAACAGGCTTTTAAATGATTGCTAATCAAATCAAGAAGCAAAGGTCGGTGATACATGTAGGTTGTTAATTTTGTTAAAATAATGTCAGTTATTTTCATTTTTGTTTTTAATATTATTTACTTCTTATAGTGATCATTTACTTCTAATAAATAAGCGTAATATTAATATACATATTTTTATTTTATTTTCAGTATGGTGAGGTAAGTGCACCATATTATACTCCTTTAATTTTAAACAAGCAGATTTCAAATACAATCCATACTTCTTAAAAAGGAGAACACCAACACTATAAAAGGTAGATATCATGATCTTCCTTAAAGAAAACTAAGTTTCGGGTAAGTGCACCATATTAAAACCATAGTATTTTAAACAAGTAGAGTTTAGTGATACTCACATAACTTAAACAGAAAAGAAAAAACAGTTTACATAAGGATGGAAGATACATGTAGTTAAAAAAAAATAAATTTATTAACGATCTAGGTTCAAAGCGAACCGAAAAGGGAACTTTGAAAATGCATATTCACATAAACCAGAAATCGTTACATAAATGTGCAACACTATCACACTAAAAGTTGACAGTTTATTAATGATGTTAATGTTGCATGCGATTGAATGATAAGAAAGTTATAAGCTGCAAAACAATCTAGCTATGGACAAATGGCACACTGTATAACAGATGTACGTGTATTGTACACGACAGCTAGTGGCAGCGAAGGGATAACGTTCCTCTAAAACAATCTAGCTATTGACAAATGGCACACTGTATTACAGATGTACGTGTATTGTACACGACAGCTAGTGGCAGCGAAGGGATAACGTTCCTCTAAAACAATCTAGCTATTGACAAATGGCACACTGTATTACAGATGTACGTGTATTGTACACGACAGCTAGAGGCAGCGAGGGGATAACGTTCCTCTAAAACAATCTAGCTATTGACAAATGGCACACTGTATTACAGATGTACGTGTATTGTACACGACAGCTAGAGGCAGCGAAGGGATAACGTTCCTCTAAAATACTCTGGCCAGCCATTAATCTAGCTATTGACAAATGGCACACTGTATAACAGATGTACGTGTATTGTACACGACAGCTAGAGGCAGCGAAGGGATAACGTTCCTCTAAAATACTCTGGCCAGCCAACAAATGGCACACTGTATTACAGATGTACGTGTATTGTACACGACAGCTAGAGGCAGCGAAGGGATAACGTTCCTCTAAAATACGCTGGCCAGCCATTAAGCAAAAAGTAATATACAAAGGTTGAAGGTGCATTTAAAGGATAGCTACATACAGAAAACTCAACATCCCCAAACAGCCACACAATTAAGAATTAAAGGGGGAAACCGGTTTGTACTTTGATCAATACTGAACAATTCCAGGAAAAAAAAAACAGCCACGGAACGGTTAGTAGCAGGGCATTCTTCTTTGTTTTAAACAACATTAGAGGTTGAACTATCCTCACATATTCCCTTACACAGTTACACATCAACAACCAATTACAAGCTTAATAGAAAAAAACAACAACAGATAAATAATTTTATAATTGGTACTAACTTGTTGTTTTACCTATACGAAGTGCAATGATTTCTGCTACATGTATCCTTATGTGGAATTTCAACAACAAATGTCTAATAGCGTTGAACATAACGTCAGCATAAAAGGTTAATGTGTCGTTTGTCTAGTAAAAACTTTTACTATTGCTATTAACTCAAAATGATATTAGGTGGTTAAAAAGGCTGACGTATTCGCTTCTTATTACGTGGTTGTATGTGGATCCTGCAACCATTAGGCGTATACACACTGTGACTCAATTTGCCAAAACAAAATAAAGGCACGTTGCAATAGTTTTCCTAAAGGCTATTTTGAGAAACGCTGCATTATGAAATTTCGCTATGTTAGTTAGTTTAAAGATTAATGACATTCAAAAAACACCTAATGATGTTTAGTTTTACATATCCAATACGTATGCAGGTAAACTCTACTGTCTATATTTTTCTAAATTAAGTTTTACTCATATACACTATTATATACATATAACTAACATTTCAATTTCATGTTGAGAATTTTCAAGTTTTAACCTGCACTTGTGATAGAATTGTTGAAGATATGTTTTACTATGTCAATTTTGTTTGAACTAAAACAAATATTGTAACACATCTAAGACTTCCCCGATAAAGGTATTTCTATACAGCCTGTACATATATTTGCGGGAAAATTTTAAATGTGGAGTGTTTTCTTATGTTTATTAATCTTACCATACTAGTTAATTGAAAGAAAAATTACTGTGCAATATCTATGTATCTATAAAGAATCCCACTTAATAAAAACATTCTATTGAATACAAATCCGGTTCTTGCGAGATGTTATATGTTATTCTTACGTATCAGACACCTCAACATGTTTCGATGAAAAAACTGTTTTGATATGCGTATGTCGATTTTGTCCAATGACTGTGGCGTCATCGGCTCACAATTTGATATTTTTAGAGAAAAAATCCCAAAACCTTGACGTTGCCTTAGTACTTAAGTGCTGCTGTTGCTATACAGGAACATTTGCACACGTTGACCATGTTCCAGTGCTTTCCATGAATCATTAACTGCGTTTTACTATGAATTTGATTAAGTTAAAAACATTAAAAGACAGCCTTATACAACATACTATCTCTTTGTTATTATATGGAACTCCCTTAAAAATGTGAAAGTATTCAATATTTCACATAAGACCTTTTTCGCGAAAAAGGTACATAATGAATTTTCGTATGTTGAATCGAACTGTTATCTGATTTTAATGAATAAAAACAACGCGCATGCCAATTTCACAACAATACAAGTCAGATAAATTGATGTGCGATAGTAAAAAATAATTGCGCTGGCCGACAAATAATTTGAAAACTAGCAAGAACATTTGATTCTGAGTTTAATAACATGTAAAACGGGATGGATATGTACACTAAAACGTGAATCTTTATATATTAATTCGAGCAAATTTATTTAATACAGAATGTGATATTGATTACAATGAGCGTAATCGGTCGGTTACGGCCCTTGATAAAACAGGTGCCCGTTTGGTGGCGCTGTTGTCGGATTGGTCCTTGTTTACTTCCGCTTAACTGACAGATTTGAAAGATAAAAACACTATACTTTGCGATTAAAATTTTCCAATATTATACCATCATGGCTTCGAAATTTAGCTCGTTATCACTAGTGCAGCTTAGGACTGAACTGCGCAAACGAAATGCAAAACTATCGGGGCGAAAGAAAGAGTTGATCGAAAGGTAATTTAAAGTAATTTCAATATCTGGACGGTGTATTCTTTGTTTCATTGTGAATAATGGTTGTTCAAATATAATTAAGTATCTTTGTATATGGTTAACAGCGTTACAAAGAACATTAAGATTACTTGTTTGTTTGTATGCGAGACCGTTATCGCTGATTCTTGCGTGTGATTTTGTGTTATATTTTATTATAAACAACGCAGTGTTATCTGGTGGGTGGGGTACATTTGATATGACTTTATTCAATAGTAAAATTTGCATTGCTGGGCTGCAAATTGTGAGTAATGTAGATATTGTAAGAGCTCACACAAAGTGCATAAATTGGCTGATGTACATAATAAAGGATTTTACAGTTTGATTATTATATGAATGTGTTGATATTATTTTATTTTTTATTTCAAACAAAATAAAGTATTTTACACTTTTCAGACTTGAAGCCTATGAAAGAAACCAGAACTTTGGTGTGGCTGATGACCTTTGTCCTGAATTCTCCATGTCACTACCAAAGGCCTGCGACTACAAAGATGTTCCTGTCGACGTTAAGATGCCACCAATCAGTTTTGAGACCACCAGTGAGTTTTTAAGTCAGTACAAGGTTGAGTGTGACCAAACTGTTATAGATCTGTACAATGAGGAGTTCCTGATGTACCTGCGAACGTGTACAGCTGATGGCTTGACATATGTTCGCAGTGCATGTAGGGCTGAGATGAAAAAAAAGAATAAACTATACTGTGGATGTGTCCTTTAGGCCAAATGGTAGTGTTCAAGAAACTCAGTGTGAATGCGGTGCCGGTGAAGGTCCAACTGGACATTGCAAGCATATACGGACTGTTTTGTTTGCTTGTAGCAAGTTTGTCAAGAGTGGCGAGGTTAAAGTTGAGGCATCCTGTACAGAAAAACTGCAGTCATTTCACAAGGCAAAGAAGCACCCGGGATCACCATTTAAGGCGGACAATTTAAACATTGCAAGAGCAGATGAGGTGTGTAATTTTAAGGATTTTGATCCAAGGCCTGAACAGTTGCGCAAAATGGAGTCCTACCAAGATTTCTTTTACAATACGTGTATGAATTTTAAAGGAATATCACAAACACCAATCTTTCAGACATTTCCACCAGCAAATATGAGGGCATATGGATGTGACCATGATTACTTACAGTTAACATTAGAGGAGTCATTTTTGAAATCGTGTAAACTTTCGGAAATTTCTGATTTTGATAGAGTATGCTTAGAAGAGGTGACCTGGGGACAGAACAGAAATGAGTGCTGGTATGAGGAGCGAGAAAAAAGGATCCAATCTTCAATCTTTTATCGCGTTTGTCATGCGCGAGAAGACAATTTATCAACATTGGCTAAAACATTAGTTTCCGGTGGTTCAATTCCATGCAATGAAAAGATGCGACAGGGATTAAAATATGAGCGAGAGGCACTTCAGTGCTATGAAGCTGATTTTGATGTGCAAGTACAAGCATGCGGCATTTTTGTCTCAAAATCTCTTCCTTTTCTAGGTGCATCCCCAGATGCCATTGTAAATGACACTACCATTTGTGAAGTAAAATGTCCATTTTCAGCTAAAAACAAACAAATTTCCCCCATTACTGTTCCATACTTAAAACTTGACTTAAACTCTAACATAAGACTGAGTACCAAACACCAATATTATTACCAAATACAAGGGCAATTGTTTTGTGCAGAAAGGCAGTTTTGTTGATTTGGTTATTTATACACTTTCTGATGTTAAATATGTACGTATAGAAAGAGATGATGAATTCATTTCAAACATGGTATCTGTGCTTCATAACTTCTATGAAAATTACTTTAAGTCGGCTGTTCTGAGCAGGTTCTTGTACAAATAATAATATTCTTAAATTTAAATGGCTTCGAGCTAGTGGGTAAGCATGAAGAATGAGAAAAAACTGTGTTTCAATGTTATTTGTGTACATATTAAATATGTCATACTTAAGGGTCCGCAAACATTGCAAATGGCAAAAAGTGGCTAAATTTTCAAAATTGAATTTGGGGGAAATACTTATTGCCACCTAGATTTTAGTAATGAAATGTATTTAGCTAAGGATGTAGTTAATGTTTGCAAGCTCAATTTAGTCTAATTCATGTTCTAATTAACAGGCACATACTAAAACAAAAGAAAACCCGTTTGCATGAGAACTCTGAAATCCACGGACAATATACCAAAGCATGAAATAAGTATATGTTGGTCTACAATGTTTAGTGCCAACTGTCAAAATAATGTTAGGGGTTTCAAGAAATTCAAGGAAAAAACGTACTTCCTACTTTCACTTTCACTTTAACTTTGAACCAGGAAGTAAGTTTTCCTTGAATTTCTTGAAACCCCTAACATTATTCTGACGAATTGGAACTAAACATTGTAAACCAGCATATATTTAGTTCAGGTATGAGTTGCTTTGGTATATTGTTCATGAATTTCAGAGTTCTCATGCAGACGGTTTTTCTTTTGTTTTCGTATGTGCTTGGTAATTAGAAAATGAATTAGACTAAATTGAGCTTGCAAACGTTTACAACATCCATAGCTAAATACATTTCTTTACTAAATTCTAGGTGGCAATAAGTATTTCCCCCGAAATTCAATTTTGAAAATTTAGCCACTTTTCGCCATTTGCAATGTTTGCGTAACCTTAATGTTATTTATGTTCATACATGCATTTATTACAGCCTAATTCTTGTTATATGTTAACATGATATTTTCATGTGATTGAATTGTATTTCATGAATGGCCTATAAAAATTTCCTCTGGAATAAAAGATATGTTTTACTATCTTAATTTTGTGTTTATACAAGCCTTAGATGTATGTATGTTCACAGGTGTTCGGCATGTTGGACCCTGTCAAACCCCCTTTCCCTCACACTACTACCCTCCCTTGAAGAGAAAAAGGCTCTACGGAAAAATTTGTTTGCTTGATATATATTTTTTAACATATATCAAGCAAAAAAAATTTCTGTAGAGCCTTTTTTTTTCTTCAAGGGAGGGTAGTAGTGTGAGGGAAAGGGGGTTTGACTGGGTCAAACATGCCGAACACCTGTGTGTATGTTTGCAGTAAACCAACTCCAAGTTGGGAATCCCTAAAATTATACAATTGTGTGTTTTTAATGTAACCAAGAATATACTTTTTAGCATATAATCAATCATAGCCTTTCATGAAATGAGTTTGTTTACTGCAAAACATTTTCAAAGAATATTGATCTTGTACCTTGTCAAAGCTGGTACAACATTAATGAGTATACTTTTTTCAACAACTTATAATCAGCAACTATTATTTGAATTAACACTAAAATACATTTTCTTGTTATTAATAAGCTGTTGGGCAGATGAAATATGAACACAGATGTAATGCTTACATTTTATTTTCAACACTTCACACATCACTGAAAAGGGCATATGAAATAGCATACAGAAATAATAGTGCATTGTTACCCTACATGTGTGGTGAAACTGTGATTACCAAGTTCAACAGCTATGCATTTGATGGGACAATATTATTTCTAAAATTGCATAGCATAAAACACACATATATGATTTTAGTCGACAACTTTGTTTCAGTTGCATTCATTGGTTCAGTCAAAATTTTGTATGTTTTTGCAAGTCCAATAATTCTTTCTATGTGTACACGTTTACTAGATATTTTCCTGTCTCTCATCACAGTTTCACCAGACATTCTATTTTTCTTTTTAAAAAATGTTGGAATGTTAACATGAACATCAAGTGGAGCAAAATATCCTGCACATTGAAACCCTTATCCGCCATTATACTGTCCTTTTCATTAAACATCTTCATAAGTGAGCTTCGCTCAACTATTTGCCTATCACTCGTAGAACCTCCATAAGAATCTGAAATGTATGAAACTAAACCACCTGGTGTAGCACCAACCAAAACTTTTACAGTATTTCTGTTTTTATAAGTTGAAAATGTTGCTTGCTGTGCTGTTGGGTTTTTAGGTTTTTTAATGGGACATTCAGTGGCATCAATAATAACCCGGGTACTTGGATAATGCCTTTTAAAACTTGAAGGTGCAAAATATTTAACAAGGTCTTTACTTGGCCATATATTGAGTTCATTCCACTGTTTATACATAAATATTATCCATGTGACAAATATATTTGCCACAACACTCTCAGCAATACCAAACATTCTTGACAACTCAAAGTTTGTTGTGTGTCTTCTTAATTTGATTAAAACAATAAAGAACTGATCAGGTACAGATACATTAACAACAGTATGATATACATATTTCAAACAAAATGCAGCAGGACCTAAAGTATTGAGAACAAAGAAGAATTTCATATAGGTCTCTAATCCTGTGTAAAAATGCACCGCTGCTTCATCATTTTCAAAGTTATGAATGGAATATGCAGGGCATTTTGGTGTCTGTACTTCGGCATCGACATCTTTTTTTTCAAAACACATATTTTCATCGGGAACCTCATTCAGAACTTCAACTTCAGGTACCACTTCCTCAGTCGCACCGACACCAAATTCACTTGTACATGAATCTATCCACTATGTCCACTGGAAGATGCTTGGAACAGCAGTACGTTTCAGGGCACGATTCTTTCGATCAACTCCTAAAATAAACAAAAACAAAATGCACATTAATTAATGTTTGTAATTTATACAACCTTTACATTTAAGCTTATTTAAGTAGCAGCCTAATAAGTATTCGCTTTGGTAATACATACATGTAAATAACATTTAGCATATTTTTTAACACATAAACACTTTCTATCAAAACAGTACATTTTATAAATACTACTCAGTAATGAATTCATACAGTTCTGGTTTTCAAATAGGCGATAATATAAGAACTTGATTAATCGATGGAGAAGTCTAAAAATGATTAAATAGATGCTTAGCAAAATTGTTGTTTTTACCAATTCAACATAATCATGGAATAAATATTACAAAATAAATTAAAATATGACCAGCGCTCGTATCAAGGTTGAACGTTTTACATAAATACGACGGCCGTTATGAATATCGAAAAGTATTGGGTACGAATCTATATCGTAACACTTGACTGGGGTCGGTAATGGCGATTAAAGTTAAAAAAAAAACGCACAGCTATCGAATGTTCATTAAATCAATTTGGCAGACAAAATAGCTTTCAATTTATAGAAAAAGACTCTAACCAGAAAAAGTCAAATCAAGATAGTCCTCCTTGGTAAAGTGGCGTTCGCAGATGAACGCATACTTGCTGGGCGGTGACCATTTTTCGTGCTTGTTTTTTGCCCTTCGTATAGCCTGTTTCCACGATTCTCGCCGATGTTTGCCCTTCGGAAAGATGTGTCTCCCCTTATGTGCACAGTTTGGTACAACACAACAAGTTTCAGGCATGATTTCACACGTTAAATGTCAACTTTCAAACGCTTCGCTGATTTGTTTTGTTTGCAAATATGCCCGAGGCTATCCGCGTGAGGGACCAATTCGGTCGTCACGCCCCCTTTAGTATCGATTGGAAAGATAACTGACCGATAGCGGTAATTACAATCAACAATACAGTATGAAATGTGTTCATCGGCACGGTTTTGAAGATAATTATATATAGCAGAAAATCTCCTCTTTTAATTAACAAATATGCCTTACATATCAGCAGATATCTCTATAAGCACATGGTAAGATTACATTTCTAATAACTTGATACCTTGAAAGCGAATCAGCAACAAAACATATTGATATTTTGCAATTATACGTTCCGACACCTATACGGTCGAATAATTTGAACAAATTAACAAAAATGTGTACAGAATGAACTTTAAAACTTAAGTTAAACTGTCAACTCTAGTGTCGTCTTAAAATCTGAAGTGGATAATCACTCCACATATAATAACTTCCAGATATAACCTGTTCTATTGTTTACTGTTTGTTAAAAGCAAACTTGGTTTTGATTGGTCCATCAACAAAACAAATTAATTTTTCTTAAACATAGGAATATGTTTTCGCTACTCGACCAATTAACCATTTGCCAACAATAATCTATATGACATATACACGCATTTGTTCGACAATATTTACCTAATTATGCATACTATATAATTTGTTGTTCGGCAACATAGTAGTGCCATTTAGATATGTTTTAAAATACCTATCAATCGTATTACATTGTTTTGTACTAATTATGTGAAAAGTATTTATGACTTTAAAACTTACACTTTGCAGCTATAACTTTGTGTACAATGTCTTATGTCAGTGTTATACTTTTCAGACTGGAGTCGTGACACAAGTTGACCCTACAGGGTTTGTCAAAGTTTGCTGGGATAACGACGGCTCTGAATCTTGGCATTGTGCGAGCTATTTGGCACTCCTACCTAAGTGATACTGCAATCACAGTTTAAGGTAGTCTAACTGTAATGATTTCCCGCGTTTTTTTTCTCGAATGTCGGGAATACTCAATTAACTGTCACTAACAGTCGACAATAATCGATGTCGCTTCGGTTACTATCGGCTCTGACGAGTAGCGTCGGAAGTCACCGAAATCGAGCCGATGTTTGACGACGTCGCAAATTTATGCGCGGGAAAGCATTACAGTTAGACTACCTTAAATGACAAAGGCTTATTCAACTTACTATAGTATGTCAAAATAATTATGTATTTATAGTCTTGGTGTGATAACTCGAAATAATGGTTTCACTCGAAATCCGCCCATTATCTCTCATAAACTTAATATGCAATTCTCCGATCGCGATTACTCAATTATTTCAATATAGAAACATGTATAAGTACTTTGAATATTTTTTCAGCAAAAATTAAACGCATCTACCGTGTTGTAATTATAACATACCTTACGGCACTTATCAAAAGGATCGGCTAATGACAGATGTCTTTGTTTTGTTCCAATGAAAACAAACACTTTTGGTCAGTTGTTTTCTCTAATTTAATAAAATATTGTAACAACCGGTAATGGTAACGTTTGTCCGCATTGTACGCACAGTCTGTTTTAGGGCGTTGTCCGGGTTACTTATTTGGTTGTGTGCTCAGAGTTATTGGGCCAGGCGTTGTCGCTCAAGCGGTTTGGCTTCCGGTATGCGCCTTTATCATTATAATTGAAAAGAGTGTGAAACAAACATGTTCAGAGTTTTTTTCTTATTCATATCAATTCATAGCTTGTTTTATTATAATAATGTAAAATTTAAAAACCTAAAACAGGCGATAGCTTGAATATATTAGTTCCCTTTGAACTTATTTTTTCGTAGTAAACTGTTACTTTCAGTGCAAAATATGTTGCTTGAATATCATCATGAGCAAGTCATGATTATCCGTATCTCTTATTATGCCGTTGTATTAGATGTTGTATCAATAGTTACTGTATGCATGCATATTGTTTATTACAAATATTTATAAATAGCTGCTGATTCACTGCTTTACTTCTTTTGTTAAACTTTGACTAGTATTCCGTTAGAGAAACAATTGTGTATACTGTATAGTCTAGTGAGAATATTTATCACATTCACTTTTTGTTTATCACTATTATGTTTTAATAGGATCGTATGATTGTTTAGCTAGAATTTTGATTCTGATGAATATATAAATACAATTTTATATATCTTTATTTAAATCCAGCAAATATATGACGATTGCAATGTCTTATCATAGTTGATTTCAGGCGTTAACTTTCTTCAAGGTTAGACATGTTTGATTTGTTGACCAGAAACTTTACCTAGTTACATTTAATTTAGTATTTTTAGTAAGTAAAGTGGTAAACTACGACATTGAAGAGTATACATAATAGCTTTCTGGGCGAAAGAGCACCAAGTAATGTTTATTGGCGTTTCCTACGTAAATATTATGTAATATTAAACAGTGCCTTCCGAAAAGTTAAAAGACACAACCGGTCTTGGATGATATTTTTGATAACAATATACATGTATAATATTGTAAAAACATAATTCCTTGATGTTAACATTTTTGTTATGTTTCCTATTTATTATTATTATTAGTATTATTATTATTATTATTATTATTATTATTATTATTATTATTATTATTATTATTATTATTATTATTATTATTATTATTATTATTATTATTATTATCATTATTATTATTATTTTAATTAATCGCCCTTTTGAAAAACGGGACATATTATGGGAAAATCTGCTGCGGGCGGGCGGCGTCCACAGGGTTTCCGCTCTCTAAGTCAAAGAGTTTTCATCCGATCTTTATCAAACTTGGTAAATAGGTTGGTGGGCATAATATCTCGACCAATTTCTATCACCAGCCAAATCCCCCAGGCACTCCTGAATTATGGCTCTTGAATTGGCCAAAATTACTTTTTCCTCTCTCTAAGTCAAAGAGTTTTCATCCGGTCTTCATCAAACTTGGTGAATATGTTGGTGGGCATAATATCTCGACCAAGTTCTATAACCAGCCAAATCCCCCCCCCCCCAGGCACTCCTAAATTATGGCCCTTGAATTGTCCAAAATTACTGTTTCCGCTCTCTAAGTCAAAGAGTTTTCATCCGGTCTTCATCAAACTTGGTGAATATGTTGGTGGGCATAATATCTCGACCAAGTTCTATAACCAGCTAAATTCCCCAGGTACTCCTGAATTATGGCCTTTGAGTTGTCCAAAATTTGGGTTTCCGCTCTCTAAGTCAAAGAGTTTTTGTCCGGTCTTTATCAAACTTGGTGAATATGTTGGTGTGCATAATAACTGGACCAAGTTCTATAACCAGCCAAATCCCCCATGCACTCCTGAATTATGGCCCTTGAATTGTCCAAAAAAAGGGTTTACGATCTCTAAGTCAAAGAGTTTTCATCCGGTCTTTATCAAACTTGGTTAATATGTTGGTGGGCATAATATCTCGACCAAGTTCTAAAACCAGCCAAATCCCTCCAGGCACTCCTGAATTATGGCCCTTGAATAGTCCAAAATTACTGTTTCCTCTCTCTAAGTCAAAGATTTTTCATCCGATCTTTATCAAACTTGGTGAATATGTTGGTGGGCATAATATCTCGACCAAGTTCTATAACCTGCCAAATCCCCCCAGGCACTCCTGAATTATGGCCCTTGAATTGTCCAAAAACTGAGTTAGCTGTTACAGTATCTGCTTTCCAAGTCGAAAGATTTTTATCGAATCGTTACGCAACTTTGATGATCAGCATTTTGTCGGGCGTATTTTGTGTCAGTTTGGCACTCTTGTTATTATTATTATAATTATCATTATTATTATTATTATTATTATTATTATTAATTTTATTATTATTATTATTAATAATATTATTATTATTATTATTATTATTATTATTATTATTATTATTATTATTATTATTATTATTATTATTATTATTATTATTATTATAGCATTTTGTTTAAAGAAGCGCTTTAGTACAGCCGGTAACTGTTTTGTTTAATTAGGTTGGTTTTCCTAGACGTTTTGAAGTTTACTTAGTATACCAGTTTAATTAGGAAATATATGCCAGAGTGACGTTCATTACAACAAATTAAATATAGAAACAATATCACGTTGAATATCTCTGCATTCATATAATGTCTTTAGCATCGAAATCCGACGAGGGACAAAGCATAATGAACATGTGTGAATGCTTGTATTGTAAACGTTAATGTTTAATATTGAACATATTTTCATAAAACACGTGTTAGTTATTGATGTTTAAACAATGTAAATACAATTTATATTGAATGATTGGTGTACATACTATTGCATGTGACTGGTTTATGTTATACATTTCTTATAATAGTTTGTACAACTGCATGGTGTTCATCCTTGCAATTAGCAATGTCAAGTTGCTGCATATACAACGTCAGTGATAACAATATTATGCTACGCGACCTGATGTACATTTTTCGTGATGTATAGCCATATTTAGTGCGTGTATGTCGGAATATATAGGGCGTTTTTTGATAGTCAAGCCTAACTGATATGATATGAACCGGCATAATAATACACCCTGAGGTATAGCCAAGCATAACCGACACAATAAGTGGCATATGATATACATCTTTTGTGAGAGAAATGTCTGACATGTTTAGAGACATGATATACATCTTTTTTATGAGAAATGACTGACTTGCCACCATCTCGAGTAATAATTATTCTTCTCCTAATGCTACTGCGTTGTTACATGAATGTGACTTGTATCATCAAGCAATAAAATATTGCAACAGTGTTTCGTGTTTGTTTTACCTGTTTACTACTCCTAATATTTCCGAACATAGACAATTACTTTTAGAGAGAAACAGCAAAGTTCCGCTAGCCGTCTGTTAATGTCTTCGAGAGATTTGGACATGTTTGCTATATTAAACATGCATTAAAGGACACTTAGTCACGAACAATCAAACAAATAAACAAGCATTCAAATGAAACTCATGTAAACGTGTAATTAGAATTAACGAAGTCTTGTTACCGACTTCCCGCACTAGAAACATGCGCAATTCTTATATCCATAAAGCGCACATGTCTGTTTTGTATAGACAAACCGGAGCGAACATATGCTGAAATTGTTTCCTTTAGAGCGTAGTTCTACATGGTGTATGGAAACTGTATCAAACACATTTACCGTAACTCCTTTTCCCCAATGCACGTGAGTGTTCAGTCAATACCATGAACATGAGTTACACACTTCTTTCCAAATTCACCAAACTAAGTAGGAAAAAATTTGAGTGATTGTGCCATTTGCAAGTTCCATGTAAGGTGCGTGTTCGGCCTATTTGCAGCGTATTATTAGCGTTTTATAAACAGCTTTAAAAGCATTATGTTACATGTATATATAGAGGCAATAACCAAACATTGTGTTTGAGAATAAATCGACATACCAATCTTATTTTATTTTTATGACGCACTTGACAGTTTATTTGATATCATTTTGATACTGTTTATCAGGCTTGTTTGGACTTTGAAGTCGATTTAGAAAAAAATAAATCGATAAAAAATAATAAGCATTCGTCGTTGAAAATAAAATCTGTGAAACTTGTTTGGTGTTTTAATACAAAGAACTCTAATCTCAGTTTTGTCATTGAAAACTTATTATTGCTTCACAACGAAAATGTGTATAGTACTTGTTCATAATTTTACGAGAACCTTGTTAGGGCAAGTGTGAGGTTGCTGCATCCTATTATCTGGTTTAAACCACAGTGGCAAATTGTTTTGCGACTTACATTTCTATGGCGGTAGCTCAAACCGGTCCACTGTTCGTTAATTGTTTGTGGTGTCTGATTTAAAACAAATACGATCCTGTGAATTTTCGGAATATTATATTTTCCGAAAACTTTTTTTTTCATTTTAAAAGCAAGGCAGCTTTATTATACATCATTCGAAAGCGTGTAACTTCAACTCTTAACTTGGAAATTTTCATGGTGGAACTTTAGAAATTAACAGAAATATTGCAAAAAAACATGGTTAAAAAACATGCGATTCCGATCGGAACGAAAATTCTTCCGATAGGATAACATGTTTTACCCGTAGGAATTTTACGGTTCCGATCGGAATCAGTCCTGTCGGCAAATTCCGATAGGAAACATTCCGACATACATTTTCCGATCGGAATTTTTCTATATACACTAATTCCGACCGGAACCATTCCGAATGGAATTTGTTGATTATTTTCCGATAGGACTCATTCCATTCGGAAATTCCACTTAATAAGTTATGAAACAATGCAGACTTCTTTCGATCATTTAGTCTTACCTGACATTCATCATTATACATTCATTTTATTATAATATTCAATAAGGGCGTATAAAATCGTCATCGCACTGTTCAATTTAAAAGTCAAAAAAATATGATAATTATGATACTGGCAAAAACATAATAATAAGAATAAAATAATAATAATAATAATAATAATAATAATAATAATAATAATAATAATAATAATAATAATAATAATAATAATGTTTTTACAAAGTATTAGTTTGACATCTATTTACCGGACCCAAAAATTCCGAGTGATCCAATTAAATGGTACTAGATTTAAGCACTTTATTTACAAATACAAATGGCGCATCTGTATAGGTAACATGCAGAGTGCGCAAAACTATTGCCATGTGCTTTTTAAACCGTTCAAACCCATTTATGTGACAAGAAGTTTAACCTAACTAGACCGTATTAGTACAATTATCACGAGAATTTGCAGTTGTTGCATGAACATCTATTTTTTGTATCTCTTAAGCGATTTTTGCCACCCACGTTTAGACCACGATCCATTTCTATATAGCAGTTCATACAATGAAAATAAATCTGAGCGGGCGACTCAAGTTGGGGAGTCCCTTGGCAGCGTGCGCAACCTGTTCGCAACCGGATGATACATGGTTTAGTTTCAGATATAAAGGTGTGCGCATGAAGTTGTTTGATATTCTTGGCTAGTAAGATCATTTATGGGTCAATAGAGACCTGTTATGCTAACGACAACTAATTTGCATTAAAAGTAGTGCTACATGTCTGAATATGCTATCAGTTTAATCCTTTTCATTGCTTATTTTGACATCATATATTTAAGATCGAGCAAAGACAGTCCTATATTTGCCCTCTCAACATTAACCGTAATTTCGTCAGTAATTTCTGCTATAAAAATGTGTTCAACTTAATGTAAAAGCCTTATTTTCGGGGGCAGAAAATGTCCGTGGTTTTTGGTAAAGTTACACTTATGTGGATCGACCTGCACACGAAATGTAGAATCCATAGAAAATATATGAATTCACTGAATTATTAGTTTTTGAACTTATGGCTGTGGTGTGCAGTTAAATCATTCAATTTCGCTCGGGTTTAATATTCGCGTATTTCGCGCTGCGACAAGAGCGCGAAATTTAACCCCAGCAAAATCAAACGATGTAACAGTGTTTCTTTATAGGAAAACACAGTTGCGTGAATTCATGCCCCCGCGACTTTGTTTTTACGGGATTTGCGCGAAAATTCGTCCCCGCGAAATATAATGAAACTGCAGTTATTTGTTTTGACCAGCAATTGTAGTACCCCTATCAAAGCTTGAATGATCACTACAGTGAAGGTCCCATAAAGATCACACAGAAATTGAGAACACAAATGTAGACCACCTAATATCTTTTACCAATTTTACCCAGTACCAATTCCAATCTTATTAGCGATGTTTCGCTGTACATAGTTCTGGGAAATGTTGATTTTCAGATTTTCCAAACTCTAACCTCTACTTTTAAATAAAATAATGCTGAGCCCACCAACACTTTTTATCACTGATTTCATAGTAGAAACGTCTTAACTGTAGAAACTGGTCATGGTAGAGTTATGCGACATGCATGTGTTTAAAATAATGATCAATTGTTGGCATAAAGTGGCCAATTTAAAACAAAAACTAGGTTTAATTATTATTGTAAGAATGCGAGACAACATTTTGATTGACAGAAATGTTATAATTATATAATGTGTTTTTCATTGTAAATAACATATATGAGAAAAGTTAACTACTTCTAACTTCAGTATTCATGGCTATTTCGAGTGAATTTTTAATTGGTTCAATTTCCGTTTTGATAGTAAAGATTGTAGCGATTTTCGCTCGCTTTATGTAATACGGTGGCGCCGTTTTACATAAATAATATGAACCGTATTTATGATAATGAAGTTAATTATCTAGTTGAAAAACATGTAACGCTACAATTTATATCTTGTACATATCTGTAATCCACATTATACGATGTTGTTATATGTCAATTTATCAATAAATGGGGTCATCCGTAACTGGGGCCCGAAACGAGAAAAAAAATAAACATAGGAATAAAAATGTAAAAGTAAAATGTATAAAAAAAATCTTTCTGAAAACGTTTCTGTAAAATATCAAACGTTGTTTGAAATAAAACTTCGCTGCATTTTTTTCTGAGGTTGCTTTTCTTAACGTGATTTAGATTTAGTTTTATGTGTATTATAGTTGGATGAAATCTTTATACAACGAATAAAAATAAATTTCAACGCTTATATCTGACAAAACAAACAGATCCCATACATTTGGATAAAAGCGAGTGAAGAAATAAAACCTCACGGAGCAGTCGTGCTTGCTTATATAAACTAAACTTATAACATTCATTAAAAAAAAGACATTGAGATGTACATATCGAATGTATAAATTTGAATTAATTGGTCCTGAAGTAACATAACCTTGGGAAGATACGGCAGAAAACAATTCTATATCGGCCATGCATTGATTTCATCCTATTTCACATTTTCGCTCAGTATATAAATCTTCCTTTTAATCTTGAGATTTTCAGTAACATGTTTTTATTTAGCGCATATTATCGTTGAACTGACCTGGGAACGTTATCTTTAACGCATGCGCACTAAATGTTGCAGGCGGAGTTTCACTTATCGCTTGATAAGCGATGTCTTTACATTTCTTTGAATTAAAATGTCCTTATTAAGAAAAATAACGCTTTAAAATGATGCGGGTTTTTTTTTTAATTATTTTAATTATGTAGATAAGTTTATTTTAGTCTGCAGATTAGATACCCCGTTAAAATTAAAAATGTTTTCATTGAGAATATAACCCAACATTAAACCATTATTCGGGGTTAAAATATTACTTATGCTAATAAAACTTAAAAAATGGCGGTCTCTAACAATACAGAGATTATTTGCACAAATGTAGCTACATGTAATAAGTGTCAACTTATAAACGTGTTTCGAAACACTAACTTTCTAAATAAGTTACATTTTAAAACGGCTTCTAACGGACATGTATTCGTGATTAACATGCGAGCTGTTCTAAATTACCATGGCGCAATGAAGAACAAATTTTATTTTGATTTAGACTGCTCATAACTCATTTGCACGCCAATTTAAAGGTTAAAAAATTATTTTGTTCAATGGAAAGCCAGTATTTTTCAATTTTGTGGAAAATTTATTTCTTTATTTCTCTACTAACGCGCCATTGAATGATTTTCCAGTATTACTAAGTAAATATGCTACCATGCTGAAATAAGGTAGCTAGCTGAAATTTTGAATACATGTTCTTATATTAAAGTAAAAGTATACAAACTTTTGTATACATTTAGGAAGCTTTTCTACTAATTTACAGTATTATATTGGCAATACATTAGTGTTTTCATAGCGTTGATATCGCTTTAGAAATATTGGTACAATTGATTTCAAGTTTGGATTCATAGAGGAAACATAGATAATTAAAATTAAGTTTCTTGCACAAAAATATACAACAGAACCTGCCAGCAAACAGTTTGGAGGAGCCTTACTATTACATATTGAATAACATTTTGCAAAAACAAAGGTTGATTTGTCTTCTTGTTAGAAAGTATTTGTGCATTACCTTTTTCTTGAGTAATCGGAACTGAGTTAGCTTTATTTCCTTTGAAATAAAATCAGCACCATAGACCAAAGACACGAAAGGTGCTAGATTAGTTTTAAGAATAGCTTTAAATACATGCGGCAAGATTGACAATCATTTATTACAAATGATTAAAACAGCAGAGGCATTTGGTTCATAAAGTTTAAAACTTTGTTTCAAACAAATGGGTATTTTAATATCAAATACTACACATGATTAAGTAACCTCATACATTTATATTACCATATTGGTCGAAAGTGACATCTAAAATCAATTGTTATAAATAAAATTTAACACGTGATTAAGTAATCTTGTTTATTATGATCTTTGTTGTAAGCGCCATCATTAAAACAATCTGAACTACGTTGATTCATTGAATCCACAGACCGGTTACCTGACCCTTGTTTTTTTTTTGTTTATCCGTAAGGATTTTAACTTCAGTTTGCCAATACCTGAATTTTACGGAAAATCCTGACAGATGAGTCTTAAGGTATTTCATAGCCCCACTAGTACAGTTGCACTAATGATGAGCTGTGAAAATTAAATTATCAATTTTTTCAACAATTTCCAAACAAATTGTTATTATATTGTTACAAACAGATGAATATTGATAATAACAGGGGATAATTGTTGAAAAAAAAGAATTTTGTAAGAAAAGTAATAAAATGTGGTACCTGCTATGTTGTCTAATCCGGGTGTCAAAATAAAGCACTTTCCGCTCAAATATATAAAAAATAATTAATTACAATATCCAGTTTAATGTTCCATCTAGGGTCACCCAGTGTTACTTTTTCAAAATAACTTGAAAATATTGCTCTTATAAATCAAAATCCAAACACATCATTCTTTGTCCCATGAGGTCACTCACCCATGCAAAAAGCATGCAAATCATGCCCACTTGAGTTTACCTGTAGGACAGTTTAATCTCTACATGTATAACAATGTAAATCTTGTGTAATGGTATTTGTGCAGTGTTTTGAAATTCATAATAGTCAATGTTTAAAAAGTTATTTTAAAAAAGTAACACTGGGTGACCCTAGATGGAACATTGAACTGGATATTGTAATTAATTGTTTTGGATTTATTTGAGTGGAAAATGCTTTATTTTGACACCCAGATTAGACAACATAGCAGGTACCACATTTTATTACTTTTCTAACAAAATTCAATATTCATCTGTTTGTAACAATATAATAACAGTTTGTTTGGAAATTGTTGGAAAAAAATGATAATTTAATTTTCACAGCTCATCATTAGTGCATCTGTACTAGTGGGGCTATGAAATACCTTAAAGAAGTACTGATTTACTTTCATAGATCGGCTATGTAACCATGCAAATGGGAAACAACAAAACGCAACAACAGAAAAAGTTTCATGTAGAAATAAAATTGAACGACAGATAACGAAATAAGAAGAAAAGGAAGTTATGCAGTTATAGTTCTTACATTTTCTAAGAAGTAGAGAATACTTTTTATTGAATTTAGCTCAACCATTACATATTAAGATAAAAAGTCAGGAAAATTGTTCTGGAAACGAGGAACCAGTTATCATGCACTATAGTTCACGACGTTCAACGATATTTTCTTTCAGATGGATTGAAGAGTTTTAGTCACCATGAAATTTATTCAACGGAATTGTTGAATGTAAAACAATTAACGCACAGCGATGTACAAATGATAAAGAAGATTTATAGAAATACGATTAATAAGATAGGGAATCTTGGTCAGACGCAAGATTTACAATAAAGTAGTACATTTGAAGAAGTTTTTATTGCACGAAGACTTTTCAACATTATTGTCAAATCTACATAAAATTAAATTCTCTTTTCAAAATAGTAGTGAATTAGATGAAAATGGAATTTGAAAACCACCGAACACGACAAATATGAAATAATTGCAGGCTCGGTTTGATTAAGCCTGTTCATGGACAGTAATGGAAATGCATATTACTTCCCACGCTGCCTAGCCGCGGGTTGAGCACAACTCAATATCTACACTAACAAACAGTACAATTTGAACGAATGAAATGCATATGACGGTGAACATGGAACCTTCAATGCAATATTTTCAGATTAATAAATGCACCATTCCATATTCAGCGGCAAATGTTTCCCAGAGAAATGAACGGATTTGCACTAAACGAGAAAACAACTGGCGGAACAAACATAATGGAATTTTGACAAGGTATCTTAAATCAATATTGAAGTAGGTCATAATTAAGATGCATGGTCACGTATCAGGACGCAACTATTAAGTTTTCAAAAATACTGCAAAATAACATAACAAATGATTTAAATTTATCTGAATACTGTTGTCGTCTATGAAAATAAGTAAAATATATGCATATCATGAATCGACACACCTAGAAAACACGAACTCCCCACGTTGCCAACAAGTAGAGAAACTTGACCAGGCTGCTTAAATGTTAACATAGCGATGTTGTGTGCTAATGGCAATGACACAGATACTTAATTCAACTGTCTAACTCTAGATAATACAAATAATCCAGCAGGCAACATGGTCTTCGAGGGACTAATTATCAGGAATGAATAAGAAACCTCTTGAAATAACTAAACTGTCTCTCGTTCATATTGAGCCATCCTTGCTGACTGGTTTTTAATCCGCTACAAATTACTTCAAGTTTTAATTCATATCTGACTATTGGCTAGTTGTAGTTGTAGATTATCAATATTCTCAATATAGAAATTAATGATGTTATGTGCACGACATGACGTTCCGGAATGGCTTATAAAAGTGTCAATTTTATAACGTTCGGATACAACATTTTGATACAAAAACAATAAACAACGAAAAAAGAGAATCAGGTTTCTAATTCTACAAACTAAATTTCTTGGTCAGTTAGGTTGTTTAATAAGTTTTGTGTGTTTCGCAGAAAAAATAAAATTGAAAGTTACATAGGCAAATAATAGCCTAACTCAGCTAAAATGTGTATTTAGAAACTTGACGTCATTCCATGAAATTACATTATAAGGACGAAACATGACATTTACTGCAACTTATGTAAGACTAAAATTGTAGAAATGTGACATTAGGAAGTTGACGTAATTTCATAAAAATGACGTTATAAATACGAACTGACGACATTAACTTTTTCAAACATTAAGCGGCAAACATGTTGTTGATTGTGGTCAATCACATTACCTAATTTTTATGGGAATCACATGACAGAAAACTTACTCAATACTTAATGACAAAATGTACTTGCAGTTCAATGATGATGCGGAAATTAAGTTGGACACGTCCAAACCATCTTTTTATGGCAAACAAAACCTTAACAAAAATAACATGAAATTGACTTATGATTTCACAAACACTTACAAGAAAATGAGTAAGATAGGTAAATGAACCTAGTTGTGGAACCAAAATGTCTTTGAGAATTAGCTTAATTCTTCTCCAACCATAAAAGCATGGTTATGGAAAATAGCCTAATTTTTTAAGCAGCAATTCACAGGAAGAAATGTGTCACTGTTAATATTGTCTTATTAGCGGATGAGTTTATACATGTGTATTTAACATGTACCAGAATAGACGTCCCGGCTAGCTCAGCAGCTAGCGAAATTTGAACTGTATGCCTAAGTGCTGTCGCCGTGCGGTTTTGCTCCTTGTATTAAACAATAATTACATCAGTTAACATTTAATAAACACTTTATTGTATCATACACACACATACTTAATACGAGTTTGATTGACACAACAATAAGAAACGAAAAGAAAAGAGTATTTAATTGACAATTAATTCAGCTCCAAAATAAGTTTATTTGTTTAGGAGACAGAACATCAACGACTTATGGCTCAATAATAAATACAAGAACGGCAAATCATTGTTTTGTTTTTATTCGACAAAAACCAATGTACTGTTCGAAAAAAAAAGAAATGCGTATCAGGAATGGCCACCCACAGATCACACAGCCTGTCTACACAGCCAATAACTTAAGAGAAAAAGAAGCATGTGCACCAGGAATAGTCACCAACAGATCACCCAGCCTGCATACACAGCCAATAGCTTACGAGGAAAAGAAGCATGTGTATCAGGAATGACCACCCACAGATCACCCAGCCTGCCTACACAGCCAAGTATCAGGAATGGCCACCCACAGATCACACAGCCTGCCTACACAGCCAAGTGTCAGGAATGACCACCCACAGATCACACAACCTGCTTACACAGCCAAGTATCATGAATTACCACCCACAGATCACACAGCCTGCCTACACAGCCAAGTATCAGGAATGACCACCCACAGATCACACAGCCTGCCTACACATCCAAGTATCAGGAATGGCCACCCACAGATCACATAGCCTGCCTACACAGCCAAGTATCAGGAATGGCCACCCACAGATGACCCAGCCTGCCTACACAGACAAGTATCAGGAATGGCCACCCACAGATCACACAGCCTGCCTACACAGCCAAGTATCAGGAATGGCCACCCACATATCACACAGCCTGCCTACACAGCCAAGTATCAGGAATGGCTACCCACAGATCACACAGCCTGCCTACACAGCCAAGTATTAGGAATGGCCACCCACAGATCACACAGCCTGCCTACACAGCCAAGTATCTGGAATGACCACCCACAGATCACACAGCCTGCCTACACAGCCAAGTATCAGGAATGGCCACCCACATATCACACAGCCTGCCTACACAGCCAAGTATCAGGAATGACCACCCACAGATCACCCAGCCTGCCTACACAGCCAAGTATCAGGAATGGCCACCCACATATCACACAGCCTGCCTACACAGCCAAGTATCAGGAATGACCACCCACAGATCACACAGCCTGCCTACACAGACAATAACTTAAGAGAAAAAGAAGCATGTGTATTAAAATGATCGATTTCAAAATAGACTCGACAAATAATTAACGAAAATTAGAACCTGAGGGGTTACCGTTTTGGAATGGTCAGCAGAAAATGGCAAATTTGTATTGAACTTGGCTTAAACCAAGTTCTAGGGTGTTTCAACCTTACTCTTCCCTATCAATTTATTATATAAACAAACGAGTACAAATTGTTGTTTTTTTAAGAATTACCTCCAACCATCCATTAACTCGACAATCTTGTATGTAAAAGCACACAAACAAAATTAATGCAACAAATTAATAAATATATTTATTTATTAACTTATATACCGAATATAATTCGGATGTCAAGGCAAGAGGATACCAGCAACGTATGGGTATTGCAAATACAAGGGCGGCCTAATCGTGTTGCCTTTTTGTTCGCCAAATACAATGATATCACGGTATTTACATTATAGTTTAAACTGCGTACAATACTGACAACAACTCCCTATAAGGAGAAAATAAATAAATGCTAATACATTTCACAGGGACATACGATAAAGGTCTTTATTTGCTCTCGCAAATCATGGTAAAATACCCCGGACGTGAACAATTATTTTAGTATATACATAAAAAATTCATTACTTCTGATTAATCAACAAAAAGATTTCAGCAAAAAAACTGAAGATTTCTCATGTATGTTCTAATCATATGTTATTATTTATTATAATGACATCCGTTGTAAACAGGTAAATAACAGGCAGCTATCGGCAAAGATAATTTGGAAATGTTAACAATGGCGTGTTTAGATTGGCGTTACATGTAAACACTGAATTGATATTCTAATCGTTGTTTAATACAAAGCGTAACATTCCAAACACTTGTCCCATTAGCCGAGTGGTCTCAGACGCAGTCAATAAAAGTGAAATGCAATGGTAGCAATGCTGTTATAGGTTGTACGTTTGAAACATGTTTTTAAAACATTGTTTATACTTTTGACACAGTAATTATTTCCACGATAAAATAAGTGGAATCAAAATACATAAAATACTTTGAAATAAATGCAATAAACTTTTAAACAATTGCTAAAATATATGTGTGTCAGTGTGAAACGAACCCATGTCGAAAAAAAGAGTAAAGTAAACGCCAGCTGGACGCGTCAACCACTGCGCGATCGAGGCGTTGTAAGATAAATATGAAAAATTAGTACTTTTAACGAATAAATCTGCCTTAAGGTAGTTTAACTGTAATGATTTCCCGCGCTTTTTCTATAATGTCGGGAATAATCGGTTAACTGTCACTAACAGTCGACAATAATCGATTTCGCATCGGCTACTATCGGCTCTGACGAGTAGCGTCGGAAATCACCGAAAGCGAGCCGATGTTTGACGACGTCTCAAATTTATGCGCGGGAAAGCATTACAGTTAGACTACCTTAATTCATGTTTAAATTCTATCAATAATTGTAAACATCGCAATTTACCTTGGTCGACCAATACACTCTATAAATCTATAGGTCGGCCGGGGTAAATTGGCGATGTTTACAATTATTAATAGAATGTAAATACTGGTTTAGGCAAATTTACGACTTACCAGCATTATTTTACATGATTATATTATATCGCCTCGATAGCGCAGCGGTTAACGAGTTCGGTTAGCAATGACATATCTTTTTTTTTGACACGGGTTCGAATCATTCACGGAATTCGGAGATATATTTCGATTTCGATGTTTTAAGTTTTATTGCAATTATTTCGCATCGAATATGTTTTGCTTAAATTTATTTTATCACATCGATTTTCTCGAGGATCTCGGGGAAATAATTATTGTGTAAACAGTTTAAAAAAAGTTATTGAAAAACATGTTTCGAACCTACAACCTATCGTACCGTTTCTATTATTGCATTCCAACGTATTTTTATCGACTGCGTCTTAGACAACTTCTTCAAACGTTTTATTTACATGCCAAGTTTCTTAATACAAAGAACAACAATAGCAAAAAACATGAAATACATACAATATGTTAATCAATGACGACAATATAATAATTATTGGAAACGACGATTCAACATATATTACATAATATGTGTAGTTGTAACGAAATTATTATTCTTAAACAGCAATAGTTTATGCAAATAATATACTGATTTAGATTATTGCAGTAGTAGCGTGTATGGAAAAGAACATGCATATAATAGTTTATTATGAAAATAGTAGTTGTACAGTTATATAATTTTATGATATTTTGCTATCCTTGAAATACGGTTTGTCATGAGTTTATGGTTTTTCTAATGATGTCCATGAATAAACTTAGTTTCTTTAATTCAAATCTATTTTCCGTATTTAAAAGGGTCTTTAAGTTTCTGTATATTCGGTCTCCTACAATAGAAGGGTTTGACATATTTTTTTCTTAAGGTATTAAAGTGATTACACTGTAAGATATAATGAAATTCATCGCCTAAATCTCCACAATAATTACATGTTCTTTCGTTAAGAGGAATACCTCTCCATCTTCCCAGTTCAATGGGCAAATGGTGATTTCTTGTAAAAAATGCTATCATTGATTTACTGAGATAACTGGGTAAGACCGATATATATTTACTTTGTTTGAAATCTGATTTATACGTTTTATATAAAGTATTTGAACTACGATTTATTTCAGACATCCAACTTTGAATAAAACTATCTTGTAATTTTCTATGAATACTTTTTGTAAGCCATTTCTTGTTTAAAAAAATTTGACTATACCAAACTCCTGAATATCCATGTGAACACAAAATTGTTTTAACATTATTAATCCATTCTGATTTAACTTTGTTTTTCATATGAAGATTGATGATAAATTTGTAAACAATGTGTGCTAATGTTGTATTAGTTTCCTCTGAATTATCAGCAATTTTTGTCCAATAAGATATCACTCTTTTCTTAATTTCTATATTAATTGGCATTACACCTAACTCGCCATAAATCAAATGAGATGGTGTTGACTTCTTTAAACCAAAAATGTATTTATAAAATTTCAGTTGAACTCGTTCTAAAATATCAATATTTCCAAACCCCCAAATTTCACATCCGTATAATAAAATTGGCTTTATTGTTTTTTCGAAAAGATCTATTTGAATATCGTATGGCAACGAGAGGTTGTTTATCTTTCTGAGAAGAGAAAACATGGCTTTGTTTGCTTGCTCTGCTAAATATTGTTTTGTTTTTGTGAAAGAACCTGTTCTAGAAAAGTAAACACCTAAATATTTGTAATCTGTTATTGTTTCAATATTTTCTGTGCCTATTTTGAAGTTTCTGCTTTGGGATATTCTCCCTTTACTAAAAATAATAATTTTTGTTTTGTCAACATTTACTGTTAATTTCCAAATATCACAATAATCTTTAAAAGAATTGAGTGCGTTCTGCATATCAGTCTCATTATCGCTAAAAATAACAGTATCGTCTGCATACAACAATATCAAAAGTTTAAGATACATATGTGAATTATCAACAATTTCATGTTTTTCTATACCATTAATATTTCTGTTCCTTAAGTAATCTTCAAGGTCATTTAAGTATATGCTAAATAAAAAGGGAGATAAATTCTCACCTTGTCTCACACCGTTTACACAGTTAAAAAATGGGGTACTACCCTCAATTGTTTGAATTTTTGATTTTATATTATTATACATGCTTTTAATAATATTGAAACATTTTCCGTTTATATTTTCATTTAACAATTTTTTCCATAATCCGATCCTCCAAATTGAGTCAAAACATTGTTTAAAATCAACAAAGCAGCATAATAGTTTTTTCTTGTCAAAATGCACAATGTCTATTAAACTTTTTAAAATAAATAAATTGTCAACGGTTGAATGTTTTTTCCTAAATCCCGATTGATTTTGTGAAATAAGATTAATCCGCTCCGCCCATGCTGTAAGTCTGTTGTTTAAAATACTTGTAAATAATTTTCCAAAGCAACTAAGTAATGAAATTGGTCTGTAGTTTTCAGGCAGTTTGGGATCCCCTTTGTTTTTATATATTGGTTTAATGATGCCTATTGTCCAACATTCAGGTACGATGCCTTCATTAAATATAATGTTAAACAATTTCTTGTAAACAGGTAACATATAATGTAAAGTCGCTTTAATTTGCTCGTTTACTATATTATCACAACCTGGCGATTTGTTATTTTTAAGAGCATTTGCCGCTTTTATAATTTCTTGTTCGCTTATTTCTTTATTAATTTCATCGTTTTCCATGTTATTTAAATTTAAATTTAAGTCATCCGTTTCTGTTTCATTTACTTGTGTTTCATTAACGTTTTTAAAGAATGTGTAAACGTCATCAAGATTTGCGTTATATGTCGATTTGCTAGAATCAGTGTTAATTATCTTCCAATATTGTCTCGGATCGGCATGCTTTAGATTACGAAGTTTATTTATTCGACTTAAATTAAAGTTTTTATTTGAGATACGCAGAGTTTCTTTGTATTGTTTGCTTACTTCCTTTAAGCGTTCTTTGTTATATTCCGTTTTGTATTTGTTATATAATTTGCGTGTTTTATGGTATATGTTTCTCATTTGATGACAATCTTTATTAAACCATGCGCGTTTTTTATTACGGTTTGGCTTATGGTTCGTCCGAAGCACCATACCAAAAGTTTCTTTAGAATTTTCGGCGAACAAATTACCAATGTCGGTTACTATATCATCAATAGTAGACTGTGTAAAAACTCTTTCTTCAGTAATTCTATCTAATTTCGATTCGATTTCAACCAAACGTAGAATGTCAAAATTTTCGATAAATAATTCCTTTTTATCCGGATCCCATATTTTTATGCTTGATAACTTTTCAGAATTTTGCTGCGTGGTATTTTTGTTAAACTTGCTTTTCAGTGTTAATGATATTGGACAATGGACGTCTGAGTAAAGATCACAGAAATCATGAACGCAAAAATCTATGACATTTTATAAAACTGTGGAACTTGAAACAAAATAGTCTACAGTGCTAACGTTTCTACATGTAGGTTTTGATTTTTCAAAATCCGGTCCGATTCTTCCATTCAAGAAATATAACAGATTATTTTTTAACAAGTCAATTAATTGTAGACCGTAGTTATTAACTATATTATCGGCAGTACGGCGTACAGTTGGGACATTACAAATATTAAACTCGCTAAAGCTTTCAACCATTTCGTCCTGGACGTATTGAAGATTATACATATCAGATAAAAAAGTGTCAACTTCAACAAAATCAGCTAAATTACCACATCTAGAATTGTAATCTCCAAACAATAAAATATCACTGCAATTAAAACAATATCTATATAATTCATTTTGTATTTCAAAAAAAAAGGCTCCGGGTGTGCATATTTTGAACCTGACGGTGGTATATAAATTATACCACACTTCAAATCATTTTGATTACTATTGTCACAACCATAAATTTGCGTTGAAATAGTGAAAAATTGAATAAGTTTGCTTTTTGGATTGACATCTATACTGACAAATGGGACAAACTCGTTCTTGATTAAAAGAGCTATGCCCCCTGAGCGATATCTGGATAACTTTTGTCGGTTTAAAACATGCACTTTGAAACCTTCAACTTGTAAGCTATCAGTATCATCAGTTTTTGTTTCCTGGAGACCAATTACATCATATTCATTCAAAAACGATATGAATTCAGGAATACGGAGTTTTGAAAGAATACCACCTACATTTAAACAAAGTATTTTTATTTCTCCAGGTTTAATATGATCAAATTTTGGAGCACTATATTTATTTTCATTGTTTGATTGATAACAGTCGTTCCCTGTTAATCCCTAGTGACCTGTTACGGTAGCTTCCGTGTCCGAGTTATCGTTAGATTCAAGCTGACTGTTCATGTTAAAATTGTCATCCGAGGTTGTTGTTTCATCCACCGTGATGGAATTATCATCCTTTTGTTTCTTAAAAGAGTCACTATTTTCTAGGGGCGATCGTGCTTTCGTTTTCCCGGCTAGCGGTTCCCTTTTCGGAGTGTTTTCCTGTTCTAGATTGGCGAACATGTTCGATAATGGGATCTGGTTACTCTTCTCATTTCTATGAGGTGGTTGCGTGCGTGTAAATGTTCGTGACCACTGTGTGTTGTTAGCCGTACCGGATGTTTGTCTGTGTTGATTGTATCTTATTTGT
This sequence comes from Corbicula japonica, assembly GCA_038501625.1. Lineage (NCBI taxonomy): Eukaryota > Metazoa > Mollusca > Bivalvia > Venerida > Cyrenidae > Corbicula > Corbicula japonica. The sequence continues at coordinate 101,295 of JAZAYU010000416.1, read as the reverse complement.
TTTCCTGAGTGAGCTTGTTGTGTATTGCGTCTCTCATTGTGGGTATGTTCTTGCTCTGTGTTCTGTACCCCCGGGACTGTTTGTTTTCCATAGTGAGTTTGTCGTGTGTTGCGTCTCTCAGTGTAAGTATGTTCTTGTTCCGTGTTCTGTAACCCCGGAATTTCATCTCCGTCTTTGTATTGTCTATCATTTATGTAAAGTTTATCGCGCACCAATTTTACGTTATTATTACGGACCTTGCGTGCCTGTTTTGCTATGGGGTAAAGTTGCTTCCTTCTGTTTTCAATTTCAACGGGGAATTGTTCCCTTACAAAGAAATCTGTGTTCATAAGTGTACTCGGAGCTTTTTGGCGAACATATTCCTTCTGTTTGTGATATGTGAATTTTGCAACAATAGGTCTGGGGTATGAAGCTTCACTATTGAATTTTCCGAGCCGGTGCACTCTATCAAAATGAAACTTTCCCTGCAGTTTCATTTGGCTTTCAATGAAGAGCTGTATAACTTCTTCACAGTCTTCCCCCACTTCGGCAAAATGGGGCGAGTGTTGGGAGCGTTACGCTTTGTATTAAACAACGATTATTATAAATGTCCATTGTTTACATGCAACGCCAACGTAAACGTTGGCAAATTACCTCTGTCCAATAATAGTAACATCAAGTGTTCCGATTTCTGTTTATACCATAAAACAAATGATTTAATGGAAGTTTGGACGTAATAAATGACAACATTAAATATCCAATAAATGCTTGCTACATGTATTGAATAAACGTTCAGTTCTGTAGACCAAATATCTACTATTATAGATCCCCGAAAATGGCAACTTCTTTGTAGCTTCGTCGATAGCTTTTAAACACTGCTATGATATTGGTCAACACAATTATAAATGCATATAACATACTAAAACAATCACTTACATTGTAACTGACATTGTTAAAGGATTCGATGTATAAATGAAATAGAGGTGTACAAACCGTGTCTACGTAATTAGGAAAGCGGAATGAAGAAATAGAACATCGATATCAATGTTTACATCGAGTTTACCCATAATCCCTTGAAATCATAACTATTCAGTTAACTCCGTAAAATAAATCGCTCATTTACAAGTTTTACCGCTTAGATACTTGTATTAAAACAAACCGATTATATCTGGATAAATTAAAAGAAAGGTATTTAATACATGTTTAGAAGTTTTACAATAAAATTACATTTAGTACAAATTTAGGTGATGTTTGAAAAAAAAACAGAAAACGAAAGTAGCGAACTTGTCTTAACTGGTATTTAAACACTGTGTTTTATATGTAGTAACGACGTTAGAAATTGTAGATTTTAATTAGTATAATGATTTTAAATAATCATTCCAAAACAAACACAATTCGTTTACAAATTTTAGCGAATTTTGAAATAAAACCAAACGAAAAGGAAAATAGCGGACGTGTTTTAACTGGTATTTAGGCATTTTGCTTTAGATATATCAATAAGGTAAGACATGAAAATGAATATTTATTTATCTGAGTATAATAAAATCAACTAAACAAACACAACTCATACACAATGTTAGCGAGTTTTTGATTAAACAAAAAGCGAAAGTGTATTAACTTGTTTTAACGAATTTTACCTTATGTAGAGTAATTAGGTTAAACGTTCATAGGGTTTTTATTATGTAAAATTAAACCAAGTAACATCCAAAAGTTGTCATTTTTTCAGCAAGGTGTGTTCAGTTTAAAGCAGAAAATTAATAGATGTATAAACAAACCAATAAGTACGTGTTAAGACGGGACGTGTTCGTAATTATCATATTTACAAGGTAGTATGACTGACCTAATATCAGCTATTTGAGATATTAGACAGATAAAAGAAAATTGAAGAAGACTTTGAAAGGTACTGGTAGTGTAAGTGGGTTAACATTTTATGTGTGGGTTTTATGGTTTGTTTGATCTTTCAGGTGTATAGAAAACAATGGAAGTGAGTGGTAAAAGAGCAGACATTGTGGCTGAATCCTGTGAGTTATGCTTGATCGAAGGATTGTCAACACAGGCGGATGGATACTGTAACGAATGCGAAGAACACATGTGTAGCAAATGCTTTCAACATCATGTCAAGTCAAAATTGAGTAGAAACCATGTAATGAGTCCGCTTGGCCAGATTGTTGCGCTTAGTAGAAAGCAAACAGGAAGTAATGAAAATTGTAAAATACATGTAAAAGAAATCGTAAAGTATTACTGTCGTAAACACGACGTGGTAACCTGTGGCGACTGCATAGTTGGTGATCACCATGGATGCAAAATGGAGTTCTTAAGTAAATTGGCTGATAAATTTGAAAATAGTTCTGAGTTCAAAGATATAGTCATAAAAATAGGGAAGCTAGAGACCGAACGAAAAGAAAATAGAGCACAATTAGACCGCAACCGCAAGGAAAACAAAGCATGTTTAGACACAGCTCTGTCAGAAATAAAGAAGTTCCGAAAAGACATAAACGAACACCTTGATAGAATGGAGAAAGAAATAATATCTGAAGCAAACAAACTTGCAAAACAAAACGACGATATAATCGACGAAGTAGAGAAGATGCTTTCCGTAGCCGAACAGGATATTGCTGATATAAGAAACACTCTCGATGCAAACAGGATTCAGGGCGAAATACTCTTGATTCGAACCAAAGAATACAAACCAAAAGTTAACAAGACAGGGGAAAATGTTTTGTTAATACGAACAAAGAATTTAATAAATTGCTTTACATTTGAACAAGAGAAAGAGCTCGCTGATATGATAAAGTCTGGTGTCAAGCTTGGATGCTTTAGAAGAGATACAGCTGAGCAGCAAGAACCCGCTGTAATTCAGAAGACCAAGCAGCCTGCAGAGACTGTGAAACCCGTGATGACAAATTTGACAGGTGAGAAACACTTTGAAGCGAGACAAAGTTTTTTTCTGACAGGTAACATATAATCGTTTCCTGTAAGAGCTTTGTTATCCTCGATTAACATTTTTGATATTGGTATTTTTGATCATTAACTTATTACTTTCTGATTTCTTTTTAAATCACGTAAATCACAGAAATACATTACATTTACATTTTGAAGAATGTATCAGTGAAGTCGTTCAGTGTCGAATTCACTCTGATTTTTACTTAACACGTAAACATAGAAATACCACATATTCCTGTTTTGTGTGTTTAAATTCATCATGCGATTTGAAAAGCACGAGGCGCATACAGATTTCTTGCAGAAAGGCATTAACATAGTATTATTTATATCTTTTCCAGGAATGTAACAATTAGTTGTTTACATTAGTCGTCTTAGAAAAACTAATAAGAAAACTAAGCAAATGCGTGTCTCTTTACAATAGAAATTCGTGAAAAAATATCAGTGCTGTTAATGACGGCATTGTGTTTTGTCATCGTAATTTGAATACTTTATACATGTATTTATATTAATTAATGAAATGGTAAGTGAATTATATATTATATTAATGTTACAATGCGACAAAAGATAATATAAGTACACTGTACATGTTTCCAATTAACTTCATGTTATTGAACAAACTCCCATATTTATCGCATTAAAACATAGCCAAAAATTCTTAGAACGATGGCTGTTTATGAGAAAATGTTACCAAGCACAAACTTGAATCTTAAAAAAGGAGAAATCCTTTTGTCTATGTCTAGCTCAGGTAAAGACGTATTGATGATATTTTCATTGTGTCCAAATTGCTCAACTTAATAAGTCTAGAAATCATAAAAAGTGTTTATTCTCGAAAAGAAATAATTCTTTACAGAGGATGCACCCACTGTAAAAAGGAAGAACAGTCAATCCATCGAAACTGTAAAGCCGGTATTGTCTATGGCAACAGAGAAGAATGTTGAAGCGAAACAAAGCTATCTTCCACCAGGTAATATGTGTCTCATCTGTATGTTCGTTTGTAAATCAAATGCTTATCTGGCAAATAATAGAATACCAATTATGAATTCAGCTGATGATAATATTCTACATACAGAACTAATTCATTTTGTCAAATTAAAAAAAAATACATGCTTAGTCCGGGAATCTAACTTGCACCACCAAGCCCACGGCACCTACCAGCATCCATCTCTGCATTGCAGCAACTACGCAATCTCCATACCATAGATAAAAGCTACATTGTTTACTTACTTAATATAGGTTGTGGTAATACTGACTTACATGCATAAGCGTGGGATGTTCTTTTACGGTCACTACTTAAAAGGTGTTATTGCTGCCGTTAATCTATAAGGTATCTCAGCCGCAACAGCGCGGAGCCAAAAACATCCGAGCTTGCTACCATTTGTCTGGGTTGTTCAGTTTTCGGGGATATTCCATTTGTGTATATGAATGTATAGACTTTTTTGTTATGAAACGTTTGAATAAGGTTTAAATAAATTGAAGAAGGTATACATTGAACGGGATCAAATGAAAGCTGAATGATTAGGTAAGAAGCTTGACTTAAAAAGGTCAAATCAACATAAAATCATTTTTACGGTTTTAGATCCACGTGCTGCTGGTTTCAATATTGGTTCGCGTGTGAAAACTACGTTACTATTTGTAAGTATTATTTGAGAAAATTCATAAATAACTTTAGCATTGACAATGTCGCCGTGACTCTCCAACATCACCTTGATAATGCACATTTTTTTAAATGTAAAAAAGTAAAATATGCATATCAGGAATGGTTACTTCCAGCAGACACAGCCACCCCACACAGCCAAAAAGTAGGGAGGAAAAGATAGCATGGTATTACAATAATCAGTTTCAAAATTGACGCAAATAACAATGAAAGAAAGATAGAACCCGAGGGGTTACCGCCTTGGAACGGTCAGTGGCAAAACAATTTTACACTGGGGGTTTAAACCATGTTCTATGGTGCACCCACCTCACACTTGCCCAGTTAGGTTCTCCTTTCACAAAACAAGTACAAGTTGTCTTGGTGAAATAACTCCAACTCACCAAACAGCTAAACAATGTTGCATGCAAAAGCACACAAACATATAAAACATAAGAAGCTTATAGAATTGCAAAGCCATAAACTTTCAAAACCCTGCCACCGTCGAGCAACCAAAGAGGTAAGCATAATGATCAACTGTATATGGATTAATCACCAGGCCTGCAGAGCGCTGCCGAATATCATGTTGGTAACCTTTCTTTTTGAATTTACAGACGGATTTTGCGAATAACTGGGAGAAATTAACATTGCCTTTAATTTTTATAAGTTTAAAATTAAATCTTTATTTAAAAAATCTGGCTGTGAAATACCTTGTTGCAAAAGTGATTTTAAACTGCATCTGTATTTTTGAATTAAATCTGGGTATCAGCAAAACTTGCAAAACGTTTTTCCTTTATTTGTGAAACCGATAACCTTGTTTTAAAAGTTTTTTCTGTTATGCAAAGATTACGTTCATTGAAGTCATTAACATCATAGTACGCTTTAGAAAAGCGAACAAGCTGTAAGATATAAGCCCCGTAAGATGTTGCACGAGGAACATCGCCGTAAGAGTTTGTCTTTCAAATTTATAGAAATTATTTTTTGTCTTAGATCGCTGCCTGCAAATAAAATAAGTGATTTAAGAATGAATATATTTTATACAAACTTGCAAATTAAAGTATCTATCGGTGAGAAAAAGTTACTAAATAATGTCTGGTTGGTCGTTCAAAAAATGAATGAGACACTTTATGAATATTATTGTTCTATTGTGGTCGTAATATATACAAAAGGACAATGCATGAAGGTGATCTACATGATTCATTCATGTATGTCAACATACACACATGTGATTATCATTTTCCACTTTCATTAATAATTTTTAATTAATAGTTTGTTTTTCTTTAAATCCGCGTCTTTAAAAATTAGGTTTAAAAAATAGGGTTATTTTAAATCGTCGTTTGCGCTCAACTCGGGGCTAGGCGGCGTGGGCAGTAATTTGCATTTCCATTACTGTCCATGAACAGGCTCAATCAAACCGAACCTGCAATATTTTCATATTTGTCGTGTTCGATGGCTTTCAAAGTTCCCATTTCATCTATTTCAATATCACAGTGGCGGCTGTAAAAAGTCTCCCCGTACATTCAATTAGTGCTGTTGTCAGTTACGTCCTTTGAAGGTCGTTGAGCACGATACTTATGTACAAAGTTAATAGTACTTCTAAAATTACCTTTCGGTTTTATATTTCGGCCAGTTTAAAGATAGGTGGTTTCAATATCTCAGCCAATAAGGTTTTGGATATTGTCCAATCACCCCAAGGATATCCTTCCTGCTTTTTAAATTGCCTTTGGCGTTGTCTGTGATACGCAGGATTTATATTCTAAGGTCCCCTATCAAAATTCTATTCTGTTTAGTTCAGCCCATTGTTTTCTCATTTAGGGCAAACCCAATCTTTTAGCGGGGGACCATACGCCGCTTAACATGGAATGTTATTAATATGAAAATACCGCATTGAAGGTTCCATGTTCGCCGCCATATGCATACGATCGTTTGGGATGATCTAAAATTGTAATGTTTATTGGTGTAAATATTGAGTTGCGCTCAACCCGGGGCTAGGCGGCGTGGGCAGTAATTTGCATTACCATCAGTGTCCATGAACAGGCTCAATCAAACCTAGCCTGCAATATTTTCATATTTGTCGTGTTCGATGGCTTTCAAAGTTCCATTTTCATCTATTGCAATATTTTCATTTCGTTCTACATTTAATACACTATTTTACTGTGTATAGCCTACATAATAACGCCAAAAAGTTTTACGAAATGTTAGTCATTCCTAAGTTGTTAATATAAACATACTCGTTAATGTCAACCTTTCTAGCTAGTGCAAATAAAGTGTTTCTTAGTTTCAATGTGTACACATGCATTAAACAGTTTGAATATCTTTTAACAAGTCTACAAACATCAGTTAATAATATTCGATCAGACAGTCTGCCCCATGGCGGATGCCGTTTGGGCGCTACAGATTTTCTGACGATCAGTCCTCTTCATCCATCCCTGTCCTTCGCACATTTGACCGCCTCACTCAGCTTCAGTCCTGTCCATTCTGTGATGTTGTCTTCCTATCACTTCTTTTGTCTTCCTCTCTTTCTTCCTCCTCTGTCAGATACTTAGAGCACTGTCTTGGCAAGCCTCTCTCCTCATGTTACGTGGCCGAACCATTTTAGTTTGCGCCTCTTGATGGTGGTAAGAAGATCTTCATATTAACCATCGGCTTGTCTTTTCCTGTTTTGACTGCCTTATCTGTTATGTGGTCTTTGTAAGAGATACCAAGCAGTCGTCTGAAACATCACATTTCTGAGGCCTGAATCGTCTTATCTAATTCTGCTGTAAGTGTTCATGTTTCACAAGCATACAGCAGAACTGAGTAGATGAAGGAACACATGAGTCTTATTTCTGAGTTGATCCCGATAACCTTGTTCTTCCAAATGGTATTCAACTTGGCTAGGACTGCAGCTGTCATTGTAATTTTGGCTAATATATCAGGCTTGGACTCCTCATCTTAAAATATTGATCCAATGTATTTGAAATTCTTTACGGTTTTAAGTTTTTCTCCCTTGGCAATGATGTCGGTTTGGGATTTCATTTTCATTGTTTGTCATGGGTTTTGTTTTTTTTGCGCTGATTTCCATGCCGTAAGATGTGGAGGATCATCAGAAAAAAAGAAAATAAAAGTAAAAAATGGCAATGCTTACTAACCAATGTCAACGTTACATTTTTGTGAAACTACTATAATAAATAATATATATCTAATATAAACCACGTTTACAACGGTTGCATACCACAGTAACTGCTTCTGTTGAATGTATTTTCATAAATGATTGTGCGTAAATGTGTCATGTTTGTTGTGTAAAGTATTTTTAAAGCACCACTAGTACAAGTATTCTCTGTAACTAAACATTGATGATTCAGTTAGTGATTGTTACTGTTCCATGTATAACTGCAACATCGATTTAATTTAAAGAGAAAACAAAATACTGACGATATTTTAAAATTATGTTTATTTTTTGTTTTAATATTTTGAGTGCTCACTTTTCTTTTACCACTTGTTCTCGTGTTCTAACTCCGAAGCAACCGTTCTCAATAACTCAGTTGTCTTCAACACCTGACATCCATCAAGCATTGGCATCTGCAATGTCTTACATAGTGTTGGGTGGTAAATGACTGTTATCGATACATTTCAAAGCAATGTTCGCTATGTTGATTACATTTTTGATTTAATGCATTATCCAAATGTTTCCAATCATGTTCCATTCCATTTTCAGATTATACATATATGACATTTCATCTCACAAATCTGACAGTCATTAATCACCAACGTCTTAAACAGTATTTTAGAAACCATAACGAAAAATAGGACCCCTTTTCATGTCTAACGCATCTTGAAACAACAAACAAAACACTGTCAGTAAAATCCGACAAAGACATCCCTTTACAAACTTCTTAGACATTTCGAATTGATGCATGAGAAGATTACCTTTCATGCATATGATGCTCAAACCTTTCTCATACTGGCATTTGTTTAACATTCGTGGGTACTTAATTTTAGTTAATTTCAATATGACATGAGGAAATTAATCTACAAATTTGTGTTCAATAAATAAGAAATTGAACATAACACATATTTAATAAATATGAAAACCGCGAATTTATGAACCCCCAACAATATATTTAAAACCAGTTCTCATCGCGATTGAGGGTTTATTATATGTTCTTCATTAGTTATAATTATAATCATATTTTTTAAATATTTTATTTAAACTTTGATGACTCATTTTGTGAAAGATCACACCTAAATGCTATTAAAAGTAAAACATCTAAATAACTAATGAGTGGTCTTTGAATGATGCTAGTGAGAAAATAAGCAATGGTTTGCTAATATGTTGTCGATATTTTCATAATCATTATGTCAGTTACTTTCCTGTCTCTTTTCGTTATTATACTCGTATACTCCTATAATAATATTATAATAACTTCTATAAACATTTTATCAATTTACTTTTTTATTTTATTTTCAGCATTGGGTAAATACTCCGTATTTTAATACTTTTATTTTAAAGAAGCATTTTTAGAGACAAATTCGCACTTCTTACATAAGATGGAACCAAAACAGCACACATTTGATACATGATAATATTCATAGATATACAAACACATTATTCATTTATCTCTTTTAATCAAATAACATTGATTGTAAAAGCGACATATTCAATGAGTGATGTCAGTACCAGATTTCAAAATATTTAATATCTAGCACAAACTTTCAAAATTACTTATATAATTGACTAGTGAGTATCTTAAGACAATGCACGAGTTATTGTATATGATTTCTTATTTCTGGTCGAAAAAAACGCGATTTGATGTGCTATAATTATCAATAAGTGGTGTTTGTAAGGTTACTAATGGAAAAGACAAGCAAACGTTCGCTGATATGTTGTCGATATTTTAAAAGTGTCAGTTACTTTCATTTCTGTTTTTGATATCATTTAAACTGATACTAATAATGGACTTTAAACGCAATTTTAATTATTACTTTTGCATTCTTTATTCACCCCATGGTAAGTACATCACATCCTAATCATGTTATTGTAAATGAGCAGATATTAGAAATAAATACATACTACTTAGATAGGAGAAAACAACACAGCAAACAAACAGAAGGATAGGAAGAGTGAATATATTAATAAACGATATAGCTTCAAAACAAACAAGGCATAAGCACCAATGAGAAAATGTACTTTTACATAAACTAGAAATGTGTCAATCCGTCACAGGACTGAAATGTGCAACTTTGTAAGATAATATTATTATCTTAATATTTATCTGTGAATGAATTACAAGAAAAAAAAAAACACTGTACATAAATGACCAAGCCAAAAGATAACGATGAGTTGCAAATCGTTTGCCTTTTGGGTTAGAAAAAAATAAAGGATGAAGTAAATCTAACATATTTCCATGCAAAATGTACTAAAAACAATTAAGTTTAAGTTTAACAAAACCGGTTTTATAAAAAAAAATAAGTTTCTACAGAAATGTGTGTATCATGTCCATCCTCTTTTTCATTATATATTGTATGTTAATGTTCGATATTTGTGGTGTTCGGTTGCAAAGTTCCCATTTTCATCTACCATTGTGATAAGAACTCTAAAATGCGTACAGTACTGATATCAGTAAATTAACCCGTTACCGATGTCATGCAGTGATTGTTACGTATATCAGGGCTATCCGATCAACGTTTTTGGCGTTGTCCCGGTTAGCTCAGTTGGTTATGTCGCAGGAATTGCATGGCTAGGCGCTGTCGCCGTGACGGTGCGGGTTCGCTCCCAGCTAGAGACACTATCATTTGAAATTCACAGTAGCGCTATTTGTGCAGTGTGGCGGCCGTAAAAAGTCTCCCCGTACATTTAGTCAGTACTGTTATCAGTAAATTAACCCGTTACCGATGTCATGCAGTGATTGTTACGTATATCAGGGCTATCCGATCAACGTTTTTGGCGTTGTCCCGGTTAGCTCAGTTGGTTACGTCGCAGGAATTGCATGGCTATGCGCTGTCGCCGTGATGGTGCGGGTTCGCTCCCAGCTAGAGAAAAGGTGCATTTTAACAAGAATATAGAATATCTTAAGATATGTCAATAAATGAGGAATATATAAGGGTTAACTTATTTAAACGGTTGAGTTTAAAAAGATACTCAAGCAAAAAAAAATATTATTAAACATCATAACATCATAACGTCACAGGAAGAAATACGATGAATCGAATTATTCTGTGATTAAAATCTGCTTACAAAAAGCTATGAATGGTTTATATCTAAAATGCGTATTGCAGTTTTTATTCACGTTGTAAAAAAGAATGTTTCTTGCGTGATTGAGCATTGTTACTGCAAAGTTCGTTTTCAACTACTTTAAAATAATCGTTTTATGTATTACACTGTTTGAACAACAAACCTGCTAAACGAGTACAATCAGAAACACATTAATGCAACATATGTTTTAAATATATTAAAAATTTCTTCGAATAATAACTTCGAATAATTCTCATTACATGACATACAGTAAAGGAGTTTTAAAACAATTAACAAATCTGTTATATAAGTGTGTGTAATTTCGTTTCAAAAACCGTGATTTATAACAAACTTGCTCTCTCTTCCTCTCTTCGTTTTTGCTGCCTGAGGAGGCTTTGTTGTGTGTGTGTGGCGATTTCTGTACATTTAACTTTTTTTGGTGTAATGTAAAAGAAGTGCAGAGGTAGATAATATGCTGTTGATTTTTTGTTTAAATAATGTTAGTTAATTTTATTTCTGTTTTCGTATTTATTTGTTTCTATACTTATCACGAACTTCTATAAATGTAATAATAACATTGTGTTTATTTTATTTTCAGTATCTGGTAAGTATAATAATCTTGTTATTTATCATGAAAAACTACAATACTTAAAAGAAACAAAAACACAAAACAAACACATGGAAGAATGGTAGATAGTGAAAATACATTATAAACTATTTGAATAACGGTAGATGAATGATACAGGTTCAGAACGAACAAGAAGCACAAATGTGAACATTCCTATTCACATAAATCAGATAAACCATTCTTACACGACCAAGAACATGAGTGCAGGTCTGATAAATTTAAACGAATAAATATTTCAAAGTGAATGATAAACATAAAAAAATCGTTCAGTAAAATTGGTAATTGCTGACAAATGGGATAGAGATAATGTCCAAATATTTATTTGCATGTTTCCTCGTTTCGATAGGAAGAAGCGATAGTAAATACTTTCAGAAAACATAACTATATTTAACGTGGTTATATACGTTTTAAAGGAATGAATAGGTATCTAGAAATGACTTTGAAGAACAACTTTGAATAATTCTCATTAAATCACATATAGTTAAGTAGTTAAACAAATTGTTCATATCTTTTATATGATTGTCTTTAATTTAAGTTCAAAAACCGTGATATAATTAAGATGGTTTTAAATGTTTGGCTAATAAAAAAGAGAGGAGCAGAAGTTGCTGATATGCTGTTGTTTTTGTTTAAATAATGTTAGTTACTATTATTACTAGTCTATATATTTTCGTTATTAATTATATTAAGTATACTTATCATGATCTTCTATAAACATAATATTAATCTGTCTATTTTATTTTATTTTCAGGGATTTGTAAGTACAACATTTTATTACTTTGTTTATTTTAAACAATCATATTTCAGAGGCAAAAGCATAATTTGTACAAATGAGATACGCATCAGAGCACACTAACGGAATGAGGGTAGGGAGCGGAAATGCAATATATAGGCTCAAAAACGGACCAGAAACGAAAATTTGAAATTGCATATTCAGAAAACCAGAAAATGATTCGTATGAGCCATATCAATCGTGTACTGGCTATACAGATGCATCATATAAATGAGCAAATATTTAATAATGAATGATTTACATTGAAAACTCTTCAGGAAAACAATGATTAAAAAAGTTATTGATGCCTCATATGATTAAGCAACCCACCATTATAGTGTTTGGATCATTTCTCTTCACTGGTCAATAATATACATCTGCATATCAAGCCGTTGTGCAAAACGTAGCAATAGACAAAGGTGAAATGTGTTTTAAAGGTTTACTACATTCAGAAAACACAACATCCCACAATGTTAAAGGAAATGGGAATTGTTACATTGTTTTGTACTATGATCAATTAAATAACACTTAACGAAAAGGAATAACACTTAAGAAAAACGGTTTTATAAAAATTAAGTTTCTGCAGATATGTGTGTATGATATTCATCCTCTTGTTTATTGAACATTGTACATTAATATTAATAGGTTAAATACTATTTCATATGCAAGGATGACAAATCATTTTTTTATATCGAGATTTTGCATATTTAAAACTCTTTTGGAACTCGATAACCATATATGTGTATTGAATTTTCTTTGTCAACATGTTTAACACGTTAATAAATAGTTTAAATGCAATCGACAAATACCATGATTTGCAAAACGTTGAGCACGACCACACATATGTGTAAATACTGTTTAAGGGTCAGGGTCAACAGTGGCCTAGGCGGCGTTGATGCATTTCTAGTTCTGTTTATGAACAGGTTGATAATATGTTTAGTGGTCCAGAAAATGATCCCCAACCCTAACTGCTTACAGATTTATGCAGAATAACAGATATATAGAGCATTTGCTATAAAACGCAGAACGTTAAGATTTTAACACAAACTTACGTATTTAAATCGCGATTTCATTATTATTATTACTTGTACAACAACATAAATCAGCGAATAGGTGCAAATTCATTTCACATTTTAAATCAGCCGACATATTTTTCCAAGAGTTAATCAAAACTAGCAAAAATGAGTATTACTCGTACTTACACCGCCGTCAAATTTGAAAAAAAACATCTGCTCCTGGATGTGCTGTCCGTACCTGACTCTGCCGGTTGACGGGGGTGTTAACATTATAGGTTCAGGACGAACCGGAAACGGAAATTTAAAATGCCTCTTCACATAAACCAGAAAATACTTTATAAATGCTGTACACTGTCACAGAACTAAAATGTAAATGCAAATGTGTCATATAAATGAGTAAATATTTAATTATGAAATTAGACTAAAAGTTGACAGTTCATTAATGATGCATGCGATTGAATTATAAGAATGGTTCAAGCTGCAAACACTAACAAGCTATTGGAAACTGGCACACTTTATCACAGACGTACGTGTATTGTACACAAAAGCTTGAAACAGCGAAGTGATAAAATTCTTCTAAAATAAGAACATGAACAGCAGATTGCACATTTATTGTTATCCAAAAATTACATGGCGGTTTTGCAGGCCAGAGAACCGCTGACACTTGTTCCACTGTCACATACGTACTTTTCATAACTATTTTGAATTACAGTGGATAATACAAAAATAACTACCTCTTCTTGTGACAGAAGCAACATTGAGTGCCTTTTAGCTAGCTATAAAGGTGTGCGGGCATGTTGCTGGCCCAGTTATGTCGTCAAAAATTAAAGTACTGTCCAAATCATATAAAATTTGGCAAGAATAATGTCAATTACTTTCATTTCTGTTTTCAACATTTTTTACTTATTAGTGACAATAAACTGATATAAACGTAATCATACTCAACCTGTTTTTACTTTATTTCAGGGACTTCCGGTAAGTACACCATAGTATAATCATTTTATTTTAAACAGGAAGATTTCGGAGAGAAATGCATGCTACATCAACAAGAAAACAAATCACAGTATACATATGAAAGGAATCTACATGAAGATAGAGGAAAAACATTTATTATTGATGGAGGTTCAAAACGAACTTCGAGATGTCTATGTAGGCAGCGGTGGTCCAGTGGTAGAGCGCTCGCTTGGGGATCCAGGAGTTCCGGGTTCGAGCCTCAGTCCGGCCGCTAATTCCCTTAAGCAACATATTAGGCCTTCATTGCTTCTATCCACCCAGGTGTATAAATGGGTACCTGTGAGGAATATAAGCAAATGTTCTGTGGCTGCCTACGGCGCAGACTGTTAACGGACGACTTATATCCAGTGATCTGGGGGTAATTGTGAATGTCGGTTGAAAACGTCAGTTATTACAGACTATAAACCCATACCTTTATCTATATATACATAAATCAGACAATGCTTTCAAATGAGCGATATCGTCACATGAATTACGTGCAAATGTGTGATAGCTTACTAGTTTACACTATTATATCTGGGTTTCGTCTACCGAAATAAAACTTGAATTAATTTATATGTCGCACTATTTACATCGTATAACTGTGAAATTAATGGCTTACTTTAGGTCACTAGAGTATCAGCACAACAGTCGGCACGTTGCTTTAGAAACACATAATGACAGTAAATACGATTAATATCGGGTATATAAAATACATACATGCATTCTTGATACAAGCGTAACAGTTTCCATTATATTGAGACATATATTGGGAGGGAATATAAAAAATATATAAAACTGGGACGAACGTAGTAGTTTGCTACATATCAAAACATATCACCGTGAATACAGAAACCAAACATATGATTGGGGCGAACGTAACAGTTTGCTTATATTGAAGTTCTTTAAGAACTAATAGAAAGCAATCACATCAAAAATGAACAGCCAGATGTGCGGATGAAAAGCATAAATTTGATTCTAAATAAAACTATGTGGATGGAGAGCATAAATTTAAAGTGTTTTTATGGAAAACTGTGTGATGGTCCCGATAGCTAAACTTTGTACTAGTTGTTAAGTGTTGCTGTTTTCATAAGGGAACATTTGCACACGCTGACCTTGTTACCTTTCTTTCCATTATACATTACCTCCGTTTTGCTATGAAGTTCATTTAGAATTACCTCATACAACATGAATGGTCCATCGTTTTGTTATTTAATAGTATGGAAATTGCTTCAATATTATTAACATTCACAATGTCACACCGGTGACCCTGTAGGTATATATGTGCATTCATATATTGAATTAAACTGCAACCTGATTGTATTGAATCGAAACAACGCATATGGCGATTTCAAAATAAGATCAGTCAAATAAATTGATGTGCGAGGGTAAAACAATAATTGCGTTGACTGAAAAATAATTAGAAAACTAGTAAGAACATTTGCTTTTGCATTTAAAAACATGTAATACCGCTGAATATATATATACACTAAAAGCACGAAACTTATTATATAATCTTGAGCAAAATAATTTTATAAAGAGCGCTATATCTGTGGTAATTTAATTACAAACATTATGAAATCGGTTTCTCAACACAGTGCTTAAGCTTATAATTATATAAGAACACGTATTTAGCATAAAGTCTACGTATACAATTAAGAAATATATCTTACATGTCAGCAGATATCTTTCTATAAGCATATCACAGGCGGTAAGCTATCATTTGGTTAAACAACTTGTGACATGTACATATTCAGAGAGAATCAGCAACATGATATTTTGCAATGAACGGTCCGCCTCCTATACGGTCGGATAACTTGAACAAACTAACAATAGTGTGTACATACTGTACATTGAAACTTAAGGTAAAATATCTACTCTAATGTCACCTTAAAACAATTTGTGGCTAATAACTCCACCTAAGATAACTGTCTGATTTAAGCTGTTCTACTGTTTACTGTTTGTAAAAGGAAAACTTGAATCGTCCATAAAACAATAGATGTGAGATCATTTCTTAAACATAATATTTCCATACATGACCGATTAACCATAAGACTACGATAATTTATTACACATATACAATCAAAAGGTGAACATACAATCAAGAATAACAATATTAGCAAAATGCTTCATAATTATAACATCATGTCGTGTCAAGCGAAACAGTAGTGCCATTTAGATATGTTTAATAAAATAACAATTTATTGTATTAGATTGTTTAGAAATACATGTTAAGTCTTTATTACAAAATAACATTCTTTTGCAATTAACAGAAATAACTTCGTGTGAAGTGTCAACTGTCTGTGTTATACTTTTCAGACTGGGGTCGTGACACAGGTTGACCCTACCGGGTATGTCACAGTTCGCTGGGATCGCTACGGCAATAAATCTCGGGAACGTGCAGGAGCTGAAGGAAGGTTTGACGTGGAACTCCTACTTTACTGATACTGCTGTCACAGTTCCAGTGACAAACTATATACATGTATGAACTGGGTTATTTTAGTACAATTTTACATACCGTGAACTTATATAGCGGGACATTCGAAGTAAATATTCTTTATCACATACCTTCCGGTGTGGGAGTGTAATAACACCCGTTATATATTTAATTTTTCGATATATAACTAGTTATATATCGCAGCCGAATCATTATTCATCCGCATTATCAGCAATGAAAACTAATTCATGAAAATGACTTACTTTTGCCATCTGACAACTTCAGGCAAGCCATCAACTTCTATAAAGAACTTTAGCATCCCGTATATTGATAATATCTACGGAAAATATAACTTTCTGACACTTGTTTACTCCTTAAGATAGCAATAAGAAAATCCATGAAGAAATTCAACAACAGCAACAAAGCCATTTTCATTTCGTTTAAATCGAAAACAAAATGATTCAGACGTTGAGATCGCTTTCAAAACATCGTCGGTATGATATTACAACATCTCCGAAACAAAATAAAAACACCAGAACCACATTTTCAATTCAACTTATGAGTTTATATCCAGTGTTCTGCCCTTATGGCTACAGTTACCGCAAACACCAATACTGTTATGCCCTTATGGCTACAGTTATCACAAACACCAACTTCAATTCCATAATTTATTCGTTGATGGTGTGACGATGATGATGGTGATGGTAAAAGACTAAAACAAACAAAAATGAAATAGTTAACAAATGGTCGGTTAGGATTAAATATTTGTCATAATTTAACATTTAGTCACATTCTAATTTTACTAATTAAATACTAGTAAAACAATTTATTACCTCATACTTTCTAATTTTACTAAAAGTTTGGAACACAATTCAGTATTTAGAGAACAATAAACATGCACAAATTCGGATGACACATCAATACGAACACACTGATTTATCAAAAAGACCAGATTTTTATGGCATATCAGACATACATTTTCAGTCTTTCATATGAATATGACACTAAACACAAAATTGCTAAGTAACTTACACTGTGTGGCCTTCCAAATCTTAGAAAATAAGTAACTTGATAAGTGGCGGCGAAACCACAAAAAAGCACTAACAGCAGACGATCAGTATTAACCCCAAGCAAAACAAGTACCCAAAAGAGAAAATAGTAGACTGTTATACTATTCGTTTACACAATAGATAGATAAAAGTTCGGAGGCAGTACACTCCCCGTCCGATGTCCATGGTACATCGCTAAATTAACACTAAACATCTCCTATATCATAACATTTAATCCTACCACATTTACTGAAAGTTCTACAAAAAGGTGCGTTAAGCAGAGGTGATATGGTAATACTGTTTACAAAATAATACTGCTCTTAGAAAGACTCAACAATGGCACAACCTATACAACTAATACGGTAAAGATATTACCAACAAACCAACTGGAAAAACTGAACTGTAAAAGTTTATACATACATTGTTCACCAAAAAATATACATGTTATGACTAGTGACTGAGAACTCTGCTGAAGTACAGTAAAAAGGAAAATAAAAATTAATACAAAGTTAAAGGCTGAGAACAATAAACAAAATCTGATGACATTCAATATTTTAGGCCGCAGAATTTGTGTGACTAGAATGAGTCGTTTAATAAAACAAAAACAATACCTTATTATCTGAGTCATGTGTTCAAAGTCAATCATAATCGAACATGAGATTTAAAGCATACATTATGCTACAAAAATACAGAGCATAAATACCTTTAATGGAAAAATACATATATATCAAGAACAATAATTACAGTAAAATCTGCATTTAACCGCCAGGTGAAAACAAGACAAAGAGTTTCTTTAGGAACAATAAGTCCTGCTGTTGAGAACAGGTGGTTGCTTAACAGAGGTTAACCAAGGCAGATTTGACTGTAAATACATTTAAACTTAAATACATGTACCTCAACAACTATTCAGAAACTCTAATTAAACTGATTCAAAAACTAACTTTGTTTCCAAACAAGCAGAGGGCAAGTATTAACAAATTCAAAAACAATAATCTTTGCAAATATTAATACATAGTTCTGACCTACAAAGCTTTTAAGTAAAATGTTGTCTTTTTTACAAAAGTGTCACAAGGAAACCAGTAACCCCAAAAATGCATGCTGCATTCTATTTTATTCCTTAGAACCTACTAAAGGCACTAATTCAGTGATTGGTCGTGTGTAATAAGATATCTTACCGTCTTTGAACACTTTGACCTCTGCCTTGCGCACTCTGGAGTCCTCACTGGGAAAAACTCTGTGAACCCTACCCATAGGCCAATAGTTCCTGGCAACTTCCTTATCTTTAAACAATACTACTTCACCTACCTCAATAGATGGTTGTTCATGATTCCACTTTCGGCGCCCTTGTAGCGTGTGTAGATATTCGCGTCTCCACTTGAACCAAAACTCGTTCGCAAGAAATTGTACACGCTTCCACTGAGCACCATACAGGTCTTTGACACTTAAATTTCCAAAATCAGAAGAATGACAGACAGCTTTGGATGTTAGCAACATAGATGGACTTAGGACCTCAGGATTTTCAGGGTCACAAGACACTGGAACGATTGGTCTGGCATTGATAATGGCGCTAGCCTCAGCCATCAGGGTAACCAATACATCGTGAGTTAGTGTACTTACTGATTTCAGAGTTGAATCCAGGATCCGTCGAGCAATGCCGATCATCCTCTCCCAAGAACCGCCCATATGGGAACCATGAGGAACATTGAAAACCCACTGACAACCTTGTGATCTAAAGAAACATTGACAGCGCTCATCTTCTACATTTACTGCATCTATGTGTAACAAATCTGTAGCACCAATAAAATTAGTGCCCCGGTCAGACCTGAATTGTGTGACTTTGCCCCGGACTGAAACAAACCTACGTAGTGCATTGATAAAAGCCGAAGATGACATTTCAGCTATTACTTCAACATGTACAGCTCTAATAGCTAAGCATGTGAACATCACTGCCCATCTTTTGGAACAAGCCTTACCTCCCCGGGTCTGTCTAGACACTACCGACCATGGTCCAAATACATCAACACCTACGTAAGAAAATGGGGCTGACTGTTTCACTCTGTCAACTGGAAGGTCTGACATCTTTTGTTCCAGAAACTTACCCCTCGACTTCCTACAAGTAACACATTTGTGGATGAGAGAAGAAATCAGACGTTTCCCACCAGTTATCCAGTATCCACCACTGCGAACTGCACCTTCTGTGAGTAAGCGTCCTTGGTGTTGAACCGTGGTGTGGAAATGGTTAACTAACAACTTAGCCAAGTGGTGTTGTCCTGGAACAATCACTGGGTGCTTCTGATCAGTGTCAAGGTCACTCCTACTCAATCGACCGCCTACACGCATTACACCTTGATCATCTAGAAAGGGGTCCAAAGTAAAAATAGTTGATGACTTGTTAACATTGCTGCCCATTTTCAGGCAATTGATTTCTTCTCCGAAGTAGTCACCTTGCGCAGCTTTTAGCAAAACAAACTCAGATTGTTTTGCAAACTCTCTTGCTTGTGCATGAGAACATTTCTGCAACCCCAGGCATTTAGATGGCTTGTTAAAACATGTGACATGGTGTCTGAGTACCGAAATGGCTGAAACCAGCCTTGACCAGGACGAAAATCTTTCAAACCGCTTAGAGCCTAACAAGAGTGAATTTGGTTTAGAAAGATTGGTAAGCATAACTGCAACATTTGGTCTGACTTCTTTGTCTTCATCCGGATGTTGCATAGGGTGATCAGAGACCTGCAAATGTAAAGATTCAATCATCTGCACAGAAGGGCCATTTAGCCAATGACTTTCCATAATCTTGCTGCCAGCAACACCGCGTGTTCCAACATCTGCTGGATTTAGTTTTGTGTCAACATAAAACCACTGAGAGGGCTTAGAAGAACTCAAGATGCGCTCAATTCTATTTGTGACATAGGTAAAGAAACGCCTAGTGCGATTGCATATATATCCAAGTACAACCTTAGAATCTGTAAAGAATTTAACCTGACCTTTTGTCATGTTCAGGTGTTCTACTATGAAATCTGCTATCTCCACAGAGAGAACTGCAGCACACAACTCCAGTCTTGGTATCGTGTGGCCACTCGAGGGAGCAACTTTAGCTTTGCCCATTACAAACCCAGTCTGATTGAGAGACTCTGGATCTCGACTCACCAGATACGCTACAGAAGCAACAGCTTTTTCAGAAGCATCTGAAAAAACGAACAGTTCATGATGATTAGACAAACTTAAAGAATGACTGAAGTAAGCACGTGGGATCTGTAACTGATGCAAAGATTTCAAGGATTCAGTCCAATCAGACCAGTCTGCAAGGAAACGCCCAGGAAGTGGATCATCCCAACTGCATTTTTCTTTAGTTAACATGTTCTTGAGCAAGATTTTTCCTGTAATAGTAACTGGAGCTACCATACCTAAAGGGTCATACAAACTGTTGATGATAGAAAGGACGCCTCGTCTGGTAAAGGGTTTTTCAAAGTTGGGTGCAAGGAATGTGAAACAGTCAGAAGTTAAATTCCATAAAAGACCCAAGCTTCTCTGAACAGGTAAGTAGTCTTTGGAAAGATCAAGAGAGGCTAGATCCTTAGCAAGGTCTTCTTGGGGGAATGCTTGCAGGACTGCTTCACTGTTTGAAGCTATTTTGTGTAAATGAAGGTGTCCGTTCTTCCACAAAGCTGTCTGGGTACGTTTCAACAAGCTGACTGCTTCTGCCTCTGTAGGTAAAGAAGCGAGTCCATCATCAACATAGAAATTGGAAGCAACAAAGGACTTTACATCATTGCCATACTCTAATTCACTTATTTCAGCTGTCTTCTGCAAACCAAAATTTGCTACAGAAGGAGATGGTCTATTTCCAAAGACATGGGCTCTCATTCGGTATTCAACCATGGGCTTGGTCGGATCGTTGTCAGAGTACCAATAAAAACGCAGAAAGTTTCTGTCCTTTTCTGCCACCAGAAAACTATAAAACATTTGTTGTATATCTGCTGAAACAGCAACTTTGTCCTTTCGGAAACGCAAGAGAATACCTAGCAGGTTATTAATCATGTCAGGACCTTGAAGAAGAATATCATTGAGGGATGTGCCTTCAAACTTAGCAGATGCGTCAAAGACGCCACGAATCTGGTCGGGTTTTTTAGGATGATAAACCCCAAAAAGCGGTAAGTACCAGCACTCTTCAGACTCGTCGAGAGGTGGCGCTAACTCAGCGTGTCCCCTCTGAATCACCTGCTCCATGAAAGTTACAAAGTGACCCCTCTTTTTAGAATCTTTCATCAGAGAAGAGTGTAGTAGTGAAGCTCTTCTCAGAGCTTGTGATTTGTTATTAGGAAGTTTGGGTTTGTTGCGTTTGAATGGAAGTGGGGCGACCCAATTCCCATCTGGATCTTTAACCATGTGTTTTTTCATGAATTCCAAGAACTCTCTGTCCTCTACAGACAATCCAACCTTGTTGTCATTCTTTGTTGTAACGAACAAAGTGTCCTCTGCACTGCATTCATGAACTGGCTCTGAAATGTTAAAGTTGTTTGAACAGGGCTGAAAGAGAGAAGATCTTCCATTTTGAAGCAAGAAGGTTTTGTTGCAATTGACTACTTCGTTTCTATGAATTTGACCCAAACATACTTGTCCAACAATTACCCAGCCTAAAGCAAGACGTTGTGCAAATGGACCATCATCTGGACCTACAATCTGTTCATGTACATGATGTACAACACCAAGATCTCGGCCGATCAAAAGCAGTATCTCTGCATTCTCATCAAGATCTGGTATGCTTGGAGCAACCATCTGCAAATGAGAGAAGTGGGAGGCAATTTCAGGGGTGGGAATTTCATCTCTCACATCAGGAATCTCAGGGCACTCTAAAAGGGGTGGTAACTGAAACTGAATTGAACCATCAATAGCTTTAACAAAGCAATTTGAAGCTTTACGACCATAAACTTCCGTCGTCCCAGAACAGGAGTGCAGTGTGTACTGTGTGGTTTCTGCAGGCAAGTCAAGTTTTGAGAAGAGAGTGGGGTGGGCCAGCGACCGATTACTCTGATCGTCCAGAATGGCATATGTTCTCACCTTTTTAGAACAATCTGATTGGCTGAAAATGTCAACAAGAACTATTTTCGCACATGATTTCCCACTTACCTTACTGTTGCCACAAATCTGAGTACATTTCACCTCAGCCTGGTCTAGTTTGTTAGATTCTGCCTCCCCGCCATGAGTTTTCTCGACCCCATCGTTACCTGAAGTATGATGCTTGTTAACATGTAACAGTGACAAATGTTTTGTACTTTTACATACGTTGCAACTCACCTGTTTCTTACATTCGACTGACCTGTGATCGGTAGAACTTAGGCATCTGAAACAAATATGCTTCTCTTTAACAAGATTTTTTCTCTCTGCTACAGTCATGGACCTAAATGACCTACAATCTACTAAGTCATGGTTACCAACATTATGTATTGGACAATTAGCTTTGGTTTCCTTTCTGTCATTGGGTCGACTAACCTCAGTTTTGCTACATGTTACCTTTGAATTGCCATATGTTGAGTTTGACACATTTTTGTCATTGGATGGACGACATAGCAAAGCTGGATCATTTCTAGTTTTTGCTATCTCGTCCACAAACTTAACAAAAAAGGCAAATGGTGGAAACAGATCATGATTGCTGCTTTTAAACATAGCTGCCCTATTTACCCATTTTTCTTGAACATTGTATGGGAATTTATGCACAATAGGTAAAATTCCCTCAGAAGTGTCAAAATACGAAAGTGGTAATGAGTACATTGGATCCTTTTTCAATGCCTCAACCTCAGAAAGTATATCTACGAGATCGTAATACCTTTTTGGTTCTTTTGGGTTTATTTTAGGGAACACAGTTAGTTTATTAACTACAGCATTTTTCACCATCTCTGGTGAACCATAACGTTCATCCAATCGTTGCCAAATCTTCCGTCTTCCTTCTTCTGGGTTGGAAACATAGACATTTCTTAAACTCACAGCTTGTTTCTTTGACTCTGGTCCTAGATATTTTACCAGCATATCGATTTCCTCTGAAGGTGTCGCTTCTAAGTCTCTCACAACATGTTCAAATCCTCTTTTCCATGCGCGATAGTTAACAGGTTGGTCACTGAAGTTAGACAATCGCTGGGACAGTAAGTCTCTTTTCAACAAAAATTTTGCGAAGTTTGTTTGATCATTATGGTGGTTATCCTGGTTCTTGACCGATTCATATTGCCGATTAGGGTGAAATACGTCAGCTTCAACGTTCAAGCCTTGTGTATCAGGCTTCTTGACACATTGGTAATCTACAGGATCTAAATGTCTAATGTAATCACCAACTCGTTCTTCTGTTTTGGTATTCGGTATTTTATCACTTAGGATATCGAAGGGATCGTCTTCTGATAGTTTTTCAAAAACATCAGCTTCAGCAGCAGCCACAGCTGCATGCTGTTGACTTTCTAAAAGTTTTATCTCGGCTTCTAGAATGGCTCTCTTTCTTGAGTGTTTTGCTTTTTCTATTTGTTCAATTTCATCTAACATTGCTCTCTGTATTTGCAGTTTAGCCTGCTTTTCTGCATATAGCGATGCAATTTTGGTGGCTTCTGCCTTCACTTTCGTTTCCATCACTGATTTATTGGAACAACTCAGCAATGCTGATTTACGAGAGGAACATTCCGATAGCTTTTCACTTAAATCTGCCATTAAGTCATCTAACTGTATAAAAAATGTTTCATACAGTGTTCTAAAACTTGTTTCTTTCTTAATTAGTGCGGTCAGTGCTTGTGCACTGTCCTCGGTGCAAGTTCTTTCAAGGAAATTACGCAATGTGTTGAGTTTGTCATCGAAAACTTTGATAGATGCTTTTAGGGATTTTCTGATATTGGTCAACTCTTTGAAGGTGTGTACCTGAAGGTTTTGATGTTCTTGTATGAAGTTCTCTATTGTCTCTTGTTCTGTATAGAGCATCCTTGCGAGCTCGTCAAATTTTTCTTCATACAGTGCCATGCCTTTTGTCGTTAGCCGTCGCACACGTTTCATATGAAGTACAGTTCTTTTACTGTTCTGCCCTTATGGCTACAGTTACCGCAAACACCAATACTGTTATGCCCTTATGGCTACAGTTATCACAAACACCAACTTCAATTCCATAATTTATTCGTTGATGGTGTGACGATGATGATGGTGATGGTAAAAGACTAAAACAAACAAAAATGAAATAGTTAACAAATGGTCGGTTAGGATTAAATATTTGTCATAATTTAACATTTAGTCACATTCTAATTTTACTAATTAAATACTAGTAAAACAATTTATTACCTCATACTTTCTAATTTTACTAAAAGTTTGGAACACAATTCAGTATTTAGAGAACAATAAACATGCACAAATTCGGATGACACATCAATACGA
Source organism: Corbicula japonica (assembly GCA_038501625.1). Taxonomy (NCBI): domain Eukaryota; kingdom Metazoa; phylum Mollusca; class Bivalvia; order Venerida; family Cyrenidae; genus Corbicula; species Corbicula japonica. Next base: position 76,242 of record JAZAYU010000416.1, on the reverse strand, counting down.
ACACACTGATTTATCAAAAAGACCAGATTTTTATGGCATATCAGACATACATTTTCAGTCTTTCATATGAATATGACACTAAACACAAAATTGCTAAGTAACTTACACTGTGTGGCCTTCCAAATCTTAGAAAATAAGTAACTTGATAAGTGGCGGCGAAACCACAAAAAAGCACTAACAGCAGACGATCAGTATTAACCCCAAGCAAAACAAGTACCCAAAAGAGAAAATAGTAGACTGTTATACTATTCGTTTACACAATAGATAGATAAAAGTTCGGAGGCAGTACATCCAGCATATTTCAATGTTGTCATATGCCGCTTCAAACGTTTACACAAATGACGTCATACAGTAGATCGATTTATTTAATAAAACACAACTTCTGAAGCCTATAACTGGTAGATTCTTTAATTTAATTTTATTTTTATATTTACTTATTTTGGCAAATGGATAAACGGTAGGAAAAATTCTTTGGGGAATAGCTTATGTTTCACCCAATACGACCGAATTACACACGTTTTGATTTCGCTCTACTAGGCGATAGAGAGGGACAATTCATGGATTTTGCTTGTTTTTCAGGGTATGTGATAAATAGAATACATCATTCGTGTTCATGTTATACTGAAATTATTAAACTTGTCGGCAAAAGCCTCGTTTTATATCGATTTAGATGACTCGTTTAATAATTTCAGTATAAAATGATCACTCATGTTGTATCCTCTATATATCTAGCACTTAAGAACGCATATCTACTCTACGACAAAATATGTGCTGTCTAAATATTTTATATTTATGATAAATTTATACATTTTACATACTTAATAATAAATATTGCAGTACCACATGTCAAATGCCTTTTTATGATATCATTACAATACCACAGAGCTTGAAACGTGTGTTTTATAAAGATATTTTAGGGCACTGTATAACAATCCTCCATGCCAAAACGGGTCATTGTAAATGATATAGGGATATTCTAGCGGAAACCAGAGTAACATTCACAAAGTATATGCAAACATTATCATGGTGAATATCTAATTATGCAAATCTCTTAAGCAACGATACGAGAGACAGTGCGTTATGTATCTATGTGTGTATATTATTGTTTTGACAAATTGAATGTTAATGCATAGTATTGAACATATATTCTTGAAACATGTGTTTGTTATTGGTAATAATATAATTTTGAAAATAACTGGTATTAATTTGGTGGCATACATACATTTAAGGTTGCTGTTTTATTGGCATGCTAGAAATATGTCCGTGATATCCGTGCATGATAGCGCAGCATTATATATATCGTTCGGATAAACCATGCTTCACGCTTTGCCATATTTAGCGTCATAATATACATCTTTCGTGGTAACCTTGCATATTGTCATGATATGCACAACTGACTTGACAGTCATTAACAACTGACATGTTTAGCGGCATTATATACACTGTAAGAGATAGTTATGCATAATCGAAGTGTTGAGCGGTATGATATATATCTTTCGTGAAAGCCATATTTACCGTCATGAAATGCACAACTTCCTTGATAGCCGTGCATATCTGTCTTGTTTAGTGGATTTATAAACACCGTTAGAGAACGAAAGTTATGCAAAATGACGTGTTTAGCGTATGATATCTTTCATGATAGCCATATTTATTGTCTTGAAATTAACAACTTCCTTGATTGTCATGGATATATATCTATGTGTCTGGTTTAGTGGATGCATATATACACCGTTAGAAAACGAAAGTTATGCATAATGAAAGGTTATTAATAAGTGGTATGATACACGTCCTTCGTGATAGCCATGTTTATTGTCATGAAATGCACAACTTCCTTGATAGCCATGCATATCAGGCTTGTTTAGTGGATTTGTAAACACCTTTAGAGGAAGTTCTTCATTATTAACAGAACGGCATGATATACATCATTTGAGGAAAAACATTTAGACCTTGAGCTGCCAATAGACCCCCCTCCCCCCCTAAGGGAATTTTGAAGGGTATGTTTTTCTGAAAGCCTATACCATTCTACGCATTTTGCAAGTTGTTTGCACTCTGGCGAGTGGGGCGTTTTTCCGTAACGACTGTTTGAATATGTTACCTTTGAAAAAAAGTTTGTGTAAGAATGAAATATTTGACAATTGTAAAAGTTCTAAAATAAACCTATTTATTCTACACCAGGAAGCTCTAAACTACATTCTTATGCAATAAAACATCTGTAACCTAAGGTATTGGTCTAAAATAGTGATTAAGTTATGTTACTTAACATAAAAACCTAGTAAAATACGATGTATGAAACATTTCTTACGTGCAGTAGCAAGTAATTTGTGCTTATAAGTAAAATATAGTAAGATAAATGAGAATTCAGGACAAATGTAATACAGTGATATAGATTGGGACATAAGCCCGTAACGCTATACTGAAATATGTTACCGAAAGAAAAGAAAATGGGAAAATATGCCATAAATGTATTAGACCTTGAGCTGCCAATAGACACACTCCCCCGTGGGGAATTTTGAAGGGTATGTTTTTCTGAAAGCCTTTCCCATTCTTCGCATTTTGCAATTTGTTTGCTTTCTGGCGAGTGGGGCGTTTTACCGTAACGCCTGTTTGAATATGTGACCTTTGACAAAATTTTATGCGTTGAAGAAATAATTGGCAATTATAAAAGTTCTGAAAAAAACAACATATTTTTCCACACAAGGAAGATGGTGTTTTTTTTAAATTTTAAATGCAATAAAACATCTGCAACCTAAGGTATAGGTCTATAAATAGTCATTAAGATACATGTGTATGTTACTTAACATCAAAACCTAGTTTAAAAAGTTGTACAAAACATTTCTTACTAACATTAGCAAGTAATTTCTGTTTTATTTGCTTAATTCATTAATATAAATAAGAATGCAGTATTTAAATGTAATAAAGTCACATTGAGACACACTTCTTGTTTTATGTATGTAAATAAATACATATATTTGTAAATTCCAACCAACCAAAATATCTGAAAAAAAACAATGGAAAAAACATCTCAAAGATAGCAAATAAAATATTTATAAATAAAATAAATTATAAAGAAATAAACTCTGAAAGACATATTGTGTGATTAAAAGGTAAACTGTGTTAAACACTTTGTTAATATTATCTATAACTTTAGTTATATGTGACTTTAGTATTATGCTATATCATATACTAATGCCTATGGTTAATAAATTTGAAGTTTTGGTGTAATTATTTTTGTTTAAATACACCTCTTCATGAGTTTTAAAGATAAGTTAGCTTTATATCAAAATAAAAATAAATACCATATCATAAATCACCATTTTTAAATATGTTACCCAAAAGAACGTATTTTAGTTACCAACCTTCCTGCACTTTATGTATCTTATATTAAAATAGGTAATATATATTAAGAATTTGTTACAAAAGGAAATTAAGGTATTGATGCTGGTGATATTAAACAGTAATGAATTTTTAATTTAAATTTAGTTAAACTTTAGAGGTTATAGATCTGTGTACTGCTTAATATGTCTTGAAATAAATTTGTATGATGTAGATGGTTCAAGTTCGTCCTATTTTAAATCTTTTTAAATTAACAATAAACCTATCAATATGGCTCAGTGACAACATTGTAATACAGCTTACGTTTGCACATTAATTTGTTCTAACAAAGAACATTTTATTGTTCTATTTATGTCTTTAGTCATCCTATAATATGTTACCAATTTTTACTTTTATAATCAGCAAAAATAATAAGAAAAGAAAAGCAAGAAACTGCAAATGATTAGTTAATTAACATTTTGATAAATATTTTTATATAATATTATATTATGTTAAAGTTGATCTATAACAAATTTAAAAGCTACTTAATTTAAACTACACAAATAAGCTGATTAAATTATCTGATGTTCGAAATGTTTTTAAAAGTAGTTTTATTCATCTAATATACCGATACTAAGGTTCGGTGTAGAATTTGTAAAACATTTAAACAGCATGAGCATTATATAGCAATTTTTACCTTAAAAAATTATTATACATAAGTCAACGTTAACTTGTCTATTAGCTTATCATCACCTGCATTACACAGATTGTCTTTCAAATAAGGATGTTTCTCTTTAACACTTGTTTGTCTTTAAGAAAAATAACATTCTACAAAGATCTTACGGAATTCTTAACAAATTCTTAACATTTTTTTGAACAATGGAAAAAATAATGTTAAACAGTTTCATTTAGGACAATTTATTTTTCTTATTTCACATGTTTTATTTAACAGCAATGTCAGTTATTATTGCTCTAAAAGACCAGAACTAGTGCTTTCAACCTTGTTTTTAGTAAATATAGTTTATAGAAAGTTCATTTTCACATTAGGAATGACTCTACGGTAATCTAGATACAAACTACCGGGTAATACACGGTTTTGAAATGTATTTTCTTTATTCTAAGTGATCTTTCTGAAAAACATTATCTAAATAATTAGGTAACATATAATTAATTTTAATAATTTTTGTTTGTAACACTTTTCAAAGCAATATTTTATCTCTTGTATTTTTACTATTTTGGAACCAATTCTAAATTTTTTTTTAGAATTTAATTCATAAATGCATTGTACTTTGTCAATATTGTAACTTCGGAACTGTATGTTACGGAGATTTGAAGGTTTACAATGGACAAGCTTAAACACTTTAACATTTTAACCACATAACATAACATAACATAGTATACACTAGAAACTTCTTACTATTATTATTTTACAGTTTAAACTAAAATAATTGCATAGTCGTGATACAGTTTTGTAAATGTAATCAGTTCTTTGTACAACTAGATCAGTTTTAGAGAAAATACTTCATTCAATCAGTAATATTAGTTTAAAAAACGTCTGTGAATGTAATTAGAGTTCTACACAGGGCTAACAAACATCAGGACGTTGCACAGAGCACACATAGTTAATTTCTTCAAATAGATATCAGCTAACACCATTAAAAATAAATAAAAACAAGGAAATAAGCCTTATTTTAATAAGTAACATATGTTATGTATGTTGAAAATTTGAAGTCATGCAAGTTTCAAGAACACTTACATTTATAAAGCTCAATAATTTAATTAAACTCTATATTTTATACTTGTTTATCCCAAAACATGAATATAATGTTTGAATTAGCGATATGGTAACATATAAGATTATGGAAAAATTATTACAATTGCCAGTGTGATTTTTATGAAAATCACATTGTTTTATATTGTTTGATCATGCAGCTTTCAAAAACATGTATTATTGCCTAAGTTTGATTACAAATAAAAATCCTACAGGTAAGTTTCTGACTTAAATTTCATCTTGTTAGGGTTATGTATGTTATACACTAAATATGTTACTTAAGTGCAAATATTTTGAAATAAAAACTACATCAATCAACAGATAATACTTCATCCTTATATAAAATTACAAGTTTTGTTAAATCGTATCTGGAATAGAGCAGAATTAAAGATTCAAAATCCATATATTTTTTCTACAAATTTTAGGGGTAACATATTAAAACCCCCGTAACACCCTTATGCCCCACTCGCCAGAGTGCAAACAAACTGCAAAATATCCAGGACATAACAGGCTTTCAGAAAAATCATGTCTACAAAATTCCCTAAGGGGGGGGGGGGGGGTGGGGGGGGGGGAGCAAACATGTTCCTGGCCACCGGTCTAATTCATAATTGTCATGTTTAACGGCTTAGCATACATCTTTCGAGATCCAAGTTTAGCGACATGTTATACATCTAAGTACTAGCCACGTTAAATTTCCTGATTACACATGTGTATGTATTGACCGTGTTTAGCGAAAGTAATTGTGATAACACTGTATGTCGGAATGATATTATTCATAATGTTTGTTTTTTTTATTTTACGATGTAATTTTCTATTCAAGTGATAAATATTCTTGAATCATGCACCCACGTAATTATGCACATTTATTTCGCGTTCCATTAATACGCAGTGCACATTCCGGCATAAACGCAACATTTCATTTTATATTTCAAGAATATTATATGCCAGGCCAGATGTTTCTATTTTAAATACTTGTAATAGTTCTTACAAAATTTCATATTTTGGTTTATATCAATTCTTGCTTTCTTTGTCTGATTTCTGTTTAACCGTCTACGTTCTGAGAGCTAAGGGAAGATAAACACAGAAAAATAAAGTGAGAGTTAATTTTCTTGGTTAAATCGTTGGATGACAGGGAAGCATATATCAGAACATCGTGATGGGAGCCAGTCTACATGCCATCATTCAGTCCTTGTTTTTTTAACTTTGCAACCCGTTAATGAGTGTTCTGCTTTGTAATTAAACTAGAAACAAATCTTATACCACAATGCATTATACCAAATTCGAATGAAAACTAATGAGGTAACATCAGTAGACATGTTTATCGTTTCGTGAGAAGATCAAGTTTGAATTGTTATGATTACCAGTCTGATTGATGATTACTTATCTTTGTATGGTAGAATGTAGTTTTTAATGTTGCTGTCACCTTGGCGAACACAATATATTGACAACCAGTCTACTTGATGATTGCTTATCATTTTATGGTAGGATTTAGCTTATAATATTACTTAACATGTGGATAAACTGTAGTACTTACACTGTGGGTGAACACTTATAATATTAAAAACCAGTTTGTCTGTCGTTGTATCTGCCCTATAAGATATTCAGTATAACAGTAAGAGGATCTTGCATCACAACCAAACTCAAGAACAGGCCGTCATGAATAAAAAAAACTGTGCTGAAGATTATAAAACTGAGATTGGAAACCAGTGTCAAATCGCAATATCGCAATCATCTGATTGGTAAAAATGGCGAATGAAACGAATACTTGATGGGACCGTTATGTGGCAGCATTAACACGGATTAATGCGGATGTATATATGACATGTTTGCTTTTCGAAACTGAAGTAAAACATTGTATGGGTCCAACATACATTGTATTTAAGCAACCCGCAACATGAAGGTATTGTGAGCTGGGGAACAATAGTAAATATTTCTGGCCTTTTTCTCACAAACTCTTAAAACTGTAGTTTCATTATGTACTTCAGATCTTTGAAAGCGGTTTAGTACTAATACCAGGCTCAACTGAAGTTAACTTCAATTAGTTAAATATGGTAATAATACTGGAAGAAGAAGAAGAAGGGTAGGATAACTGATTGTATTATTTTTAAGACTATACCTCAACTTGCTTCTTACAAACATTTATGTTGAGCCAAGATACCGGATAAAGAAGAAGAAAGGTAGGATAACTGATTGTATTATTGTTAAGACTATACTTCAACTTCCTCCTAACAAACGTTTAGGCTGAGCCAAGATATCTTTGGATGTACAGAGAACTGGATGATAGTATGGAAAATTGGTTTTATAGCGCATTTCTTGGTTTTATATTGATTTTTTTTTAATTGTTATGTTTTCTTAAACTGATAATCCTTTATAAGTAATAACTAGCAATTATATATCATCATCCACATCAAATGCATGTTTTATGTTTTTTTTGTTTAAAGCTGTTGTATTCCACAATACCATTATTGAATAATAATAAAAAAAAACGAAGAAATTTAAACCAACAATTTAGTGTTTATCTTGTGTATGACATTCTAAAGGATAAAGGGGATACTATCCTAACTCTCTAAGTACTAAACGTAAAATGTTTATTACAAAATAAAATGTCGGAGATAAAAATGCATTCAAAATTCATGTATCAATAAGAACATTTTCAGTGGTGTTTCGTTAAATCTGCATTGGTATGTGTTTAAAAATGTGTGGATTTAAATTTAAATAAAATCAATGTTATGGAAATTACAATTGAGTCATATTTTAAGATTGAGTAAGCGCCCCATGAATGTAAATTAATACAAATTAATATTATTTTATTTGATTTGACCGGCCTTAAAATATCTGCACCTCTTTTAAAACAGGCACCCGGTTAAAACTAGCCTGTCAACGACTATCAAACAATCAAACAGATTATTCTTCCTATATGGTTGAATAAGATCGGATTCCTTCTTAAACGAACTTTTCAAAACTCGTCCCTTCGACTTCTTTATTTCATGGATCTCTTTTTCGTTTTGTAAAACCTGCATGAACTATTTTCTTAATGAACTAATTTCCCTGACTTAATTCTTTTACTGCCAATGCACAGGTTCAATCAATCCGAACCTCAAATATTTATTTATTTGTTGTATTTGGTTGCTTTTAAAGTACACATTTTATCTATATTGTATAAATACCGTTTATGTGATTGATGTACATTTAAACAATTACAACACAATTTAAAACACGGCATGTTTTGTGGCCATTGGAAAATAATACATTATAATAATGATACATTTGCAAACGCAAACAAAAACACGTGACAAATCAAACAATAAACATAATCATGTGGAGAATGATTTCTAGATTCAAAATATGGATACAATAGATTGATTACTCAAACAAAATTGAGGTGTGGCCTACTTTATGGGCTCGTTTCATAAAGCGTCGTACGACGGATCGTATCGTAAATTCTGTCGTACGACGTCGTACGACGTTCGGACCGACCAAATCGCGTTTCATAAACATTTACGATCGTACGATATCGTGAAAAACTGTCGTAAATCTACGACAGCCTGGAGGGTCTCGTAAATATTTACGATTCAATATGGCGGCGCCCTTAGTAGCCCGCTAGGATTACAATTTTCCATATTAGGGTACGTACTTTTGTTGCTTTTCGAGTTGCACATTCTTTCCAGTGATTTTGACAGATAATGCTAGTAAAAATAAACTCGCTCTTCCGAGTACACAACGGCGGATAACTCTAAATAGCTCACTTGATGTCTGTCAGTTATGGCAAATATTACTCATTGTCTGACTACATGCAAGGTAAATTAAAGTAGCAAACACTAACTAGTTCTCTAGCAATTTGATTTGTTATTGTTGTAGATAAATTGTATCATTTTAACCGGGGCTTTACATATGATTTGCGTATTAAACTGTTTATATATTTAGCCCCACCCATCCTAACACAAACTTAATACACTTCAGAACTTTTTAATCATATTGCAGGTCGTGTGATAAAAGAGGTCATTATTTCGGCGAGTTAATGTTCAGTTACTGTATAGCTGTGGCCGTACTCTCAACGGCAAGACTGGAGCCTGGAGTGAGGCTTGGCTAAAATATGAAGGACTTCACATCAAGTTCATGACCACAGCCCTTCTGATGCTGGAGTGGAAGTATACATGTAGCCAATTAATATATGAGGTATAGTTATATGTCTTCATTGATAAATGACTTACAAATTTCTTTTTCATGACAGCATATATAAGTTTTGTAACATAGCTACAAAGAATTGTTTGAATAACATTTACAGCATCTTTGGAAATAAGATGGATACTGTACAGTATTATAATTTAATGTTTTATAAATGCTGAACATGATTGAGAGTTTTACTTCCTTATTTCTCTTTCACTATATTTCATATTTCTGACACTTCAAACTTTGAAGTGTCAGAATTATGGTGACAGTAGTGTTAATTCCTTCATTTAATGTATGATTATATTACCAAAACTTATTTGCACTTTCATCATTTGCAGGAACAGAGATGCACTGCAGATTCAGAGAAAAGAAAATGTCAGTGCATTACAAAGAAGAATGAACATTGCAACCTGCAGCTATCAAAGTAGAATCAACTGTAACAACCGTCACATGCATTTGACAAAAGGAGCAGTGAATGACCATCAAACTCTTACATAATCAACAATTGTTAAAACACATAGCCATATGTATTCAGTTGACTATTGATATATGTATTATATAATGACAGTTATGTGCAACTCCATTTTCATAGCAAAAAACGGCTTACTGTAGATTTGGTTTAGTAATAAATATGTTCAGTAGGAAATATTTTTAATCTGTTGTAGTACTTAGAATGACAAACATGAAAAGCTTAACTTTGTTTTCATGTAATATTTATTGAACTACCCCACCTGAACCACTCTGGCTAAAGTAAAACACAAAGTAAACAAATTGTGAGTTGAGTGCAAAACAGTTAAACTGCCTTCTTTATTCATATACAGCTATATACAACTGTTTTGCACTGTACAATATTAAGTAAGGTTTTTTCTGTTCTTTTTTTCAATTTCTGTCTCAGCATAAATGCTACCTCGAAAAGATGTCAGAACGAAACACACTAAAAAATAAGTTATATTTAAAAGAACCAGAAATTTAACAAAAAGAGGTTTTGTTCATGTTACCAAAATATTGTTAATTACTAATAATCGTAATTTCACTTAATGAACAAATTTAAGTTTAAAGAAGATACATGTATTTAACATTGGATATTGCTGTCATCAGCACCATCTAATCCGGGTCCACATTTGCTATCAGATCAGGATGTACAATTGCCATCTGATCTGAATATTCACTTTGCATTTTGTGATACATTGGGTTATTTTTGAACAATAAGTGAACAGTGTAGACCCTCATCAGATGGCACATATTTACAAGATGATCTGGATATACACTGTTTGCATATATGCAATAAACCCATATAGATATTGAGGGAGTAAACAGTTAATTGTCATGAAATTTAAAAGATTGCATTCTGGCTTTTACCTTGTTTAGATTTCCTAATTTCAGCTACCAGTTTGGAAGGCTTTTAGTAAAGTTCAACTAAGATCATATTACATGTTATGAGTTGTGCTTCATCAAGAATATTTCGAAAAGAGATGTTAAAAATTATAAGGAATAGCAGAGGTTAAGTCCAAACAATTGATGTTAAGACATATTTAAAGTATGAAATCTATTTCTGTTATAGAATACTGGTATGAAACTAGATGGGTATTCAGTTGAACACTTGTGTCGCCCTCTGGTACAATGTCAGAAAAAAATGCAAGTCCAAAAAGGGGCATAACTCCATCTTGACCGAAACAACTTGTTATCATCATGAGTGTGTTGTCTTGAGCAATATAATTTGAAAGTTTCATGAAGAAATATTGAGAAATGGCAAAATTATAGCCAACATTAATTTCATGTCAAAATACAAGTACAAAGAGGGACATAACTCCAACAAATGTGACCTTGACCTAAAGAATTTGGCATCATCATGAGCATGTTGTCATAAGCAATACAGTTTAAAAGTTTCTTGAAGAAGGATTGAAAAATGGCAAAGTTTTAGACAACGTTAAGTTTTCATGTCAAAATCCAAGTACAAAAATGGGAATAACTCCATGAAATGTAACCTTGACCTAAAGAATTTGCCATCATCATGAGCATGTTATCATACGCAATATAATTTGAAAGCTCATGAAGAAATATTTAAAAAATGGCAAAGTTATATCCAATGTAAAGTTTTCGTGACAGACGGACGGACCAAGCGACCCCTATTTCTTCGAAAAGGCGACACAAAAAATTACCTTTGGTGAACAATTGTAACTTTAATTTGATTTGGTTATTATGATCATCTACACATCCTGCTTGATCATATGTGCAAGTTTGAAAGAAGCCTACCTTATAGTTTATGAGGAGTTGACGCCACAAGATTTAATTACTAAAATTAACGAAGGGCCATAACACTGGTAATAATGGTCGCAATAAAAAATCCTTTCTTTACGATCATCTACACATCCTGCTTGATCATCTTAGTGAGTTTGAAAGAAGTCCACCTAATAATTTAGGTCTTGATACAAGATTTGAGTATGTACGGATGGACAGACGAGTGCAACTCTATATGCCTCTCACTTTGTGGAGGCATAAAAATAGCAATTGGCAATAACTCGTGCAAATTTAGGTCAACCACAATATTCCTATTACATGGCTAGAAGCCCTTTGTTACATTAGTTTTACAAGTTTCATCAAGTCTTTCCAGACATGAAGGAGCAGTGCACAAACACTTTAAAGTGACTGAAATACCAGGGACAGTTACTGTTATCCAAGTAATCCAAGTAGCATGAGAAAGCAACTAGATGGGTGTTCAGTTCAAAGAAGGGACATAACTCCAGCTTGACTATGGTATAATGATGAGCATGTTGTCATGAGCAATATAATTTACAAGTTTGATGAAGAAATATTAAGAAATGGCAAAGTACAGGAAGGAGCATACCTCCATCAAATGTGACCTTGATCTAAAACATATAGCATCATCATGAGCATGTTGTCATAAGCAATATAATTTGAAAGTTTCATGAACAAGTATTGAAAAATGGCAAATGTTTAGCTATCATTAAGTTTTCATGTCAAAATTAATGTACAAAGAGGGGCATAACTCCATCAAATATGACCTTAACCTTAAGAATTTGGCATTACTGTGACTGTTTTGTTATAAGCAGTACAATTTGAAAGTTTGATGAAGAAGTATTAAGAACTAGCAAAGTTATAGCCAATGTTAAGTTTTTGTGATGGACTGATGGACAGACAAATGGACAAAGCGGTCCTTATGTATCGCCTTTTATTCGAAAGGCAACACCAAAAATAGAATTTGACAGATAATCATGTATCGTTCAGACTAATCAGGCATTTATAAGTCACCCGGTTACAGTTAATAGAGAAACCACATAGCTATATCCTGTGTATCACTTTATTTGTTTTGAAATTCAATTTGAACTTGTTTTAATAATTCTTTATTTCTAAGAAAAATTTTACAATAAAATACAGTCATCCATATCAAGGGGTATGTTTTAACTGTCTGTTTCTAGATGCTCTCTCTTTCCTTCTCATCATTCACAAATCTGAAAATGAAAACATTTTATTTTAAGATTATAAGGAAATACATGTCAATACATACGAGTCAGTCTTCAAATTATACTCACTTCAGTTTGAAGATATATTAATCCAAAACTGATAAACATCCACATTAACAAGTAAAATGATGAGAGGAAAATTATTTCAAATAAGGTCAGAGAAAAAAAATATTTTAGATTCTCATCCCCGCTCGCCCCTGTCCAAAACCACCCGCCCCAAAAACATTTATTGGTAAAAAAAATCGAAACATATTCTGTTCCGGACAGAAAGGGTTTTAGACCATCCCGAAACACCTTCTTGAGGTATTTCCTTCTTGAGGTATTTCGTTAATAAAAAAATAAAAATTAAAAAGTGCCCACCCCAGGGCTCTCACTAGAGGGAGACTTGGAAGAAGTAGTCCCCCAAAAGTGACCAGACTTCTAAAATCCTCCTTTGAGCTATGGGAGAAGTTATTTAGTACAGACTATATAGGGAAAGAATGCTGTTGACTGCAAACTTCTCCATAATTTAGTAAAATTATGTCAAAACTTCTCCCTGATTAGCTGGTCTAGTGAGAGCCCTGCCACCCGCCTCTTTTTTCCCCAAAATCCGGATGAGAATCTAATAATTTACTGTTTCTGGCCTAACCCTGTTAATTCCTTAATGTACCATATATATTAAACTGAAGAGGGGAATACATGTACCTATAAAAAATTTTGAAAGAGAATAACAGTTGCAGTAGGCTTTTATAGATAAACATTTAAAAATACATCATAAATTTAAAAACTGAATGATTTACTATACAAATTATAATCAAACACTGGCATTAGCAATTTAACGTTGTAAAAACAAAGAAAACTCATTAAGATCAGGGCTATTCCAAATAGTGAAATACATGTGGCTTTATTATTATTGCCAACATTTTATAAAGCAAATGGTTTAATCACTCGGTAACACATTAACACATTTCTACAAGACTTAGTATACAAGTTAAAAGAATACATGTGGCACATGAGAGATTTTTCATGTATTACATTCATTATTTATATTAAAGGAATGACACTAACCAAAATAATATTAATACTGAAGTTTAACCCTTTACTCCATGCAATCTGGCTGTTATTCACAGATGGGCAGTGTAGATCAAGATCAGCCGATACATATACAAGTCGTATGAACAGGATTTGCTTTGTTTGCTGTTTAATTCATTAGGTTATTTCTAATTATAATGCCAACAGTGTAGATCCTGATCAGAAGCTACAGATGTGCCAGCTCAACTGAACATGCAACAAAACCTGTATATAATGAGTAAAGGGTTATAATGTGTCGTTTGTTTTTTTCAAAATATCTAGACGTAAGTGAGTGTTTAAAATTGAATCAATAACTGTTGAAAACTGAAAATTCAATCAATCAAACTTAATTAATAATCTTACTCTGAATCATTTATATGTTAAGAAATATCAACCATTGATTTATTTTGGTCTTGGTTAAAAATTGGCATAATTGTCCAACTTATGAAAGGCCAAAATTAAACACATCAAAATATGTCACAGGTGAAAATTCAGCCCATTTAGTGCAAACACAACAATACAGATTGTCTTTCACACTTCGTCTTACTTCGACCACTATTTATGATTTTATCGCTTATCAAACCAATCTGATAATTCTCATAATTTTAAATTTCAATTACGGTATTTAATTCAGTTTGTTGAATTATTGTGTGTTGCAATAAATGTTGTGAAAATGTCAATCTTCAATTACTTTATGCTTTACACATGACAAAATAACATATCTGTCAGACTTCCCGAAAGTTGACAAAAAGTGTCAGACATTTGGTCAGACAAGATGTGAAAAACTGTCTGACCGAAGCAAATTCTGTCAGACCGAAACATGTTAAAAAGGTATAATAAAGTATTAGGAGTTCAAATTTTTGTCTGACATTCGGTCAGATAACATTAGAAAACATGTCTGACCGGCTGAAATTTTACCAGACAGGTCCGTCGGTCTGGCAACTTTCGGGTAGTCTGATCTGTGTTTATTTTTCATCACACAATGATAAATGGCTTAAATTAAACTGGCCAAAATAAAACACAGGAATTATGGAGCAAAATGGCCAAAATACCATGATGCCAAAATATCCCAATTTACAGTATTAAAGTCAGACTTCCAGAAAGTTGAAGAAAAAGTGTCAGACATTTGGTCAGACAAAATGTAAAAATCTGTCTGACTGAAACAAATTCTGTCGGACCAAAACATTTTAAAAAGGTATTATCAAGTATTAGTAGTTCGGTCTGATAACATAATAAATCACATCAGACCGGCTCAAATTCTACCGGACAGGCCCTTTGGTCTGGCAACTTTCGGGACATCATTCTGTGAGGTCACTTTAATTTTAGGAACATTAATTATTATCAGAAATACCTTGAAATCGATAGAATGTCCTTGTAGAAACCAGATCTTGCGAGTTAAACAGCAACTATAATCAGCTGCAGGGTTTCATGCTACCATTCCACTTGTCTTTTCTTCTTAACTGAAGAAACATTAAAATACAAGATACATTTACTATATAGGTGTTAATAAAACCATCAGTCATTTCAATAAAAAGTTTCAGGCATGCTAGTACAGTATGTAATTTCAATCTTCCAATCCTAAACTTGATTTTTGACACAACAAAGATGTAAGGAAAAATAAAGACATCAGTTTCATGACAGGTTTTCATAGTAAGTTTCCAAAGACCACTTGAATTGATCAGACTAACTGATTATTATAAAATAATTATTATAATTTTTCTTCTTGCTGCTGGTGTTACATGATCCTTTGTATTTCAAAACATGCAAAAATCTGTTTATTAATTATATTTTATTTGTTCATAATACATGTATCTGGATATCATTAATTAATACAATCCCAAGCAAGTGATCCTATATTTCCTCCCTAAACACAATCCAGTAAATCTTAAAGTGATGTAGACCCTGATGAGATTGCACCAATGCATTTACCAATAAGGATTCAATAAGGATTCAATATAAACCCTGTGTTATGGTTTCATTTACACTAAAATCATGTAGAAAATAGATTGGAAATATAAAGTTCATAAAATCTCAAGTCTCACAGATTAAGTTTCTACTATTCTGATTTACCACCTTTCAGGGGTTCCATTTGACACAAGCGATGGCACTTTGTCAATTGGAATTTCCAAAATGCCATTTTGTCCTTTGTAATATTAGCAGAAGGGTCATTTTAGCCTTAAATTGTGGGTACTTTGGCTACTACAAAATGTAATTGGCAATATACCTTAAAAAAATGATAAATATGACTCTTGAGATTAAGCGGTTATTGGAACCCCTGCACCTTTAAGTATTTATCTTTATTTTAAATGCTGAATGGTGAACATTTCTCCGGGACAACCTATTGGATGACACACATGGCCAGGTCAAAATGTTTTTCTTCAACCTAACAATGAACATATTACCACACTTTAAGACGATTATTTTTTTAATTTTCACAACTCATCACCTTCATAACACTATGGTGTACAATTCAGAACGGGTTACAGTCAAATAGGCCGCAAAAAAGTTAAATGGGCCACACCCGATTTTGAAAAAAGTCAAATAGGCCACAATAATAGGCCACATTTTTATTTTATTTAAAAAGACTTTATTATCATTGTGTTGTTAATATGTATTATGTCAGTTTATGATGTTTTAGAAATATTTTGTTAAAAGTTGCTTCAAAGTTGCTTCATTTATTGGGTATTTTGTTCAAAGCAACATGTGCTTTTCTGTTTTTTTGCCACAAACCAGTTACCATCATGACTCAACAAGTGGGAAAACAATTCACAAAATATTGCAACAAAAGAAAAGAACACAGTTATTCCTTTTTTGTGATAGCAATGTAAAAATGTTTTATATGAACCAAATAAGTTGATAACTCTTCCATTTTCATCTATCAGAACTACAATTAACCACCATTTATATGTCAATATGCTGTTTTGATCAATGTCCTTAGTCTACACAAGTCACTTGGTGTACACTAGCAAAGAATCTATTATTGATGCACTTGCAACATAAGCTGTGTATTTTGCATGGTCCAACATGGAAATTGGTTTAGAAATATATTTAATTACAATGTATTAATGAAATATGACACCTTTGACTGCATTAGCACCTCTTGACTGATACTACATGTGTTGTAAATTTTGATCTTATATAACAATGTGACACCCTGACAAAACTGATTAAATCAACACCTTGGGTAATTAATGACAGTGTAGGGAACAGATTAGGACTATTACACAAATTAATTTAATAAAAACTGTTGTGTGTTTTTTTTTGGTAAAAAATGTGTGGCCTATTTGACTTTTTTGTGGCCTATATGGATTTTCTGAGGACTATTTAGGTTAGGAAATAAAATGTGTGGCCTATTTGACTTTTTTCTGAGGCCCATAAACTTTTTTGTGGCCTTTTTGACGTGTGGCTTATATCACTGTATAATGACTTGATCTTGATACCATTCAGAACGACCCTTTTACTCATTGACCCACCCCTGTCAGGCTGATTGCAATGCTCGAAATTTTTTTTTTTGACATTGTCCGATAAAATTATGTTTGAATAAGCCAATCTTAACTATATATTGTTTACAAGACAGATGTTTAGATTATGTAAACAGGTCTTAGAAACGGCTGTTTTTACGGACTGTCTGTAAATTTATAGACTGTCTGTTTATTTATAGATAAATGTGTCTGTAAATTTATGGACAAGGGAGGTTACCAAAGTTGTCAAAAGTTTAAATCTTGGTTCTACACTACATTGGGATAAAAATGAATAAAAATCTACAAATAAATTATTATTAAATATTGTAAATCAACATAACTTTTTTAAAAGATCATTATTATGTTCAGATGATTGTGTGAAATGTTGTTAGATCATTGGTGACAATGTTGGAGAAGAAATAGCAGTGTAAACAAACTTCTGTTCATTTTGTTTATGCCCTGTCATGCTATTTGCTATCAGAATTAACAAATATGCTTTCGGTTTGTGAATTTCTAGAATGTGTTAACTTTTGTATCAACCCTTGTCCATAAATTTACGGACACATTTATCTATAAATAAACTGACAGTCTGTAAATTTACAGACAGTCCGTAAAAACAGCCAAAAACAGACCTGGTAAACACTAATAATCCTCTTGAACTTTAACTTACCGGTTATTTCACGTGTTGTCTCGGAGTGCAGGTTCCGGAACCATGTAGGAATGTAGTTTAATGACCATCATCCTCTATTATTATGTTATCTACATGTAGCAAACGACGAAAGTTTCATTAAAATAGCAAAGTTAAACAAATTTCGGTTTTATGGAAGTCGCCATTTTTTTGATTGACAGGTGCGCGCTAAAAACCTCGCGCCCGGATACGGCTGTTTTGGACTGGATCACTGTATTTTATGTCGTACGACGCGTCGTATCTTACGATCGTAAGCTAGATTTACGACGGTCTTTATGAAACGCGTTTGTCACATTCGTAAATTTTGTCGTAAGTGGTGATCGCAGTTTACGATACGACACGATCGTAAATTCTTAATGAAACGGGCCCTATGTGACGTACTTCATAAAATACCTACAATCTGACTTATTACATGTCACGTCTAGATTTGTCTTATTGTAACCGATTTAATGTAACAATCTGTAGTTAGTAACTTGTATATTAACTTGGCAATATGGTTCTATCGAAATATCCTGTAGCATTACAATGTAACAACCGCTCAGTAGTTATTTACATGACGTCTGTTAACTATTTATTAAATTCTCTTTAATGATGTAAGATTTGTGTATGGTTTGGATAGCTATTAAATTCTCTTTAATGATGTAAGATTTGTGTATGGTTTGGATAGCTTGTAAACGTCGAGACGTTCAGTTCCGTAGACCAATGATCTACTATACACTGTAATAGTTCTTTGCAAATAGCAACTTCTCTGTTGCTTCCGATAGAATTTAACCACTTCTTTAATATTGGTCAACACAAACATACATGCATAGAAACTACTAAAACAATCACTTTACCGACATGGTTAAAGGATTCGATAAATACATGACATAGAGGTATATAAACCGCGTCTACGTAAGTAGGACATCAGAATTAATAAATAGGACATCGATATCAATGTTTACATCAAGTTTACTCACGATCGCTTGAAATATTAACCATTCATATAACTCGCTCGTGATATAAATCGCTCAATTTAAAGTTAAACCGATTATATCTGGATTTATTAAAACAATGGTATGTAATAAATACAAGTTTTGAAGTTTAAAAGCTTGAAAAACAAAAGAAATTACACAATTCGTACAGAATTTTAGGGATTTTTGAAAATCGAAAACGAAAGTAGCAGAAATGTCTTATTTGGAAATAAATTTTAGTATTTTTATGTAGTAACAATGTTAGAACATGAAGGTTTTTATTTGGTATAATGAATTTGAATATACATTTGAAAACAAACACAATTCGTACATAATTTAAGCGATTTTTGCAAAAATGAAAACGAAAGTAGCAGACATGTCTTAACTGGTATTAAAGCATATTTCGCTATGCATAGTAATTAGGCTAGAAGTTGAAGGTTTTTTTAATATGTATTATAAAACCAACTAACATTTAAAATTTGTAATTTATTTCCGTCAAGTGCGTTCAGTTAAAAGCAGGAGGTTGATAGTTGTATTAATAAATCTGAACTTGCTAAGACTGACTGGCCATTTTTGCAAGGCTTTACAACTGACACAATTTTCAGCTATCCGAGATATTGGAAAGATAAATTAAAACTAAAGAGTACTTTTAAGTAGTTTCAGTGTGTTAACATTTTATGTGTGTTTTTTTTTTGCTTTGTTTGATCATTCATATCTGGTTTATAGAAACAATGGAAGTAAGTGGTAAAAGAGCAGACATTATGTCAGCAGCATGTGAGTTATGTTTGATCGAAGGTTTGTCAACACAGGCAGATGGATTCTGCCACGACTGTGATGAGCACATGTGTAACAAATGCTTCCAAAACCACGTAAAAGTCAAGCTTTGTAGAAACCATGTGTTAAGTACACTCGGCCAAAGTGTGTTGCACGGTAAAAAGCAAACAAGAAGTAATGAAAAATGCAAAATACATGTAAAAGAAAACATTAAGTATTACTGTCGTAATCACGACATGGTTACATGTGGCGACTGCAATGTGGCTGATCACCAAGGATGCAAAATGGATTTTATAACTAAAATAGCTGATAAATTTGAAAATTGTTCTGAGTTTAAAGATATAGTCAGAATAATAGGGAAACTGGAGGCCGAAAGAAAAGAAAATAAAGCACAATTAGACAGCAACCGCAAGGAAAACAAAGCATGTTTAGACACAGCTCTTGCAGAAATAAAGGAGTTCCGAAAAGGCATAAATGAGCACCTTGATAAAGTGGAGAAAGAGATCATGTTTGAAGCAAACAAACTTGCAAAACAAAACTGCGAAATAATCGACGAGGTAGAGAAGATGCTTTCCGTAGCCGAACAGGATATTAGTGATATAAGGAGCACTCTCGACGCAAATAAGATTCAGGGCGAAACACTCTTTATTCGTACCAAAGAATACAAACATAAACTTAGCAAAGCGGACGGAAGTATTTCGATTATACGAACTAAGAATGTACTAAATTGCTTTACATTTGAACAAGAGAAACAGCTCGCGGCTATGGTAAAGTCTGGTGTCAAGCTTGGATGCTTAAGAAGAAATGCTGTTGGGCAGGATGAAACAACTGTATGTCAGAAGAGCAAGCAGCCCATCGATACGGTGAAACCCTTAATGACAGGTGTGAAAATGAATTAGACTAAATTAAGCTTGCAAACATTAACTACATCCTTAGCTAAATAGATTTCTTTACTAAAGTCTAGGTGGCAATAAGTATTTCCCTAACATTCATTTTTAAAATTTTAGCCACCTTTCGCCCCTTACAATGTTTGCGACCTCTTAATCTATAACTCTTAGAAAGATGGTTTTATTAAATAAATAATGTCACATACAGTTGAAAGTAGTTTCTGGATAAAGGGGAAAATTCTTTATTTGTATTCAATTTATAAACATGCACACTATTACGGTAGTTTCAATATTTACATATTGCTCATTTTGTGTGTCTAGACATTTAATGATAACTAGTATATCGACAGCATTATTCTCCAGAGGAAGCACCCACTGTAAAACAAAAGAGCCGTCAATCCATCGACACTGTAAAGCCAGTATTGCCTGCGACAGCTGAGAAGAATGTTAAAACCAAACAGAGCTATCTTCCACCAGGTAATATATTAATCACCAGAATGTTCGTTATCAGGATTGAACAAATTGCATTTCCGTAAAAAAACTTAATAATAATGCCCGTAATCGCAACTGAACGATGAAAATGCCATTTACAGAACAAATCCCTGGCAACTTTGTTTTGAATGAGCCTCTTCATGGGCGACAATGGAAATACATCGTAACTTAAAGCCATGACGCATAATTATTTATATTTATTTGATGTTTGATTATATAATTTCTTCATTCACATCTTATTGAATATACAATCATCATTAATTTATTGGTTTTAGATCCGCGTGCTGCTGGTTTCGAGGTTGGTTCACGTGTGAGCGCTATATATGGTGTAAGTATTATTTTGTGTAGATTAATAATATTTAAAGAAATACGTCCTCCCCACACAAACAAAAAATTGGAGAGGAAAAGGGGGCATTAGTTTGTACTAAGATCAAAGAAATAAACAACACTAACAACTACGGAAAACGCCAAACAAAGAGATAACCGCATTGAAAAGATGAGTTGCAAATCATTTGCCTCTTGAGTTAGAAAAATGTTATAGGATGCAGTAAACCTCACATATTTCCCTGCATATTAAAACGGTTTTATAAAAATTAAGTTTCTACATAAATGTATGTATGCCGTCCGTCCTCTTGTGCAGTGTACAGTGTATGTTAATGTTAATAGGTTAAAAAATATTATATATGTAAGGATGACACAACATTTGTATTGCTGTCCCTGTGCATATTTTAAACGTTTTTGGAACACGATAAACACATATGTATTTAAGTCCCATTTTCAACATTCTTTACACATTTATTAATATTTTAAATTAAATCAACAATTATCGTATTTGCAGAAAATTTAGCAGGACCAAACATATGTGTAAATACTGTGTAATGGTCACGGACAACACTGACCTAGGCGGCGTTGGTGCATTTCTAGTACTGATTATGAACAGGCTCAATTTAACCTAGACTACACTTTTATGATACTATGTCTTGTTCGTTTGCATTCAAAGTTCCCTTTTCATCAAATTATAACCATTTTTTATAAGAACTCTAAAAAGCTTTGGAAAATAAGTTGGATAAATTATAACAAGTATACAGAGGTCTTAAGATATGCCGATAAATGACGAGGATATCAAAACTAACTTATTTGTAAGGTTTATTTTCAAACATCTTCAAGCAAATAAACAACAATAAAACAACATTACATCCTGATGTCACAAGAAGAAATACGATGAACTCACCTTATTCTGTGATTAAACACTGCTAACAAAAAGCTATTATCGGTTGATATCTAAAACGTTTAAATATTGCAGTTATTGTTCAAGTTGTAAAAAGGAATGTTAATTGTTTGGAATTGTTACTGCTATGTTCGTTTTCAACTACTTTAAAATAATCATTTTATGTATTACAATGATTGAAAAACAAACAAAAGTGTTTACCGAGTAAAGTCACATTAAACTAATTCACGCAACATATGTTTTAAATATCAAGAAATTACCTCGAAGAATAAATTCGAATAATCATCATTACATGACATACAGTGAAGTAATTAAAGATGTTTACATATTTTTGTTTGAGTGTCTTTAATTTAAATTCAAAAACCATGATTTATAACAAACATGCTCTCTCTTCAACTCTTTGTTTTCGCTGCGTGAGGAGACTTTGCTTCGTGAGTGTGACGATTTCTGATATGCACATTTATCTTTTATGAATTAAATGCAAAAAGAGAAGCTAAGAATGGGGATTGTTATTGATTTTATTAAAAAAATGTTATTTACTATTATTGATGATTTCTTTTTTATTTACATCTATACAAATCATGAACTTCTATAAATGTATTACTAACATTTTTATTTTTTTTTGCAGCGTGTGGTAACTACATCATATAATAATATATTAATTTTAAACAAGCAGATTTAATAAAAAAAACATCAACACATTAATTAAAAGAAAAACAAACACAATAAAAACATGAAAGTATGATAGAGGAAATATATGTATAAACATTATAAATAACTGTATATGAATGGTATAGGTTCAGAACGAACCAAAAGCGCCTATGTGAACATTCCTTTTCACATAAATCTGAAAAATGCTATCTAATGTGCCATCCTTACACGGCCAAAAACGTGTGTGCAAATAGGTCTGATCATTTTTTTAATAAGTAAATATTTCAAAATGAATTCTCAAAATCAAAAATCGTTCAGTAAAATACATAATTGCTGACAAATGTGATAGAGATAAAGTCCATATTATTATTTGCATGTTTCCTCGTTTCAATAGGAAGAAACAATAGGAAATAAAGTGATGTGGGCTTATCAAAACATAACCATATTTAACGTGATAATATACTTTTGAAAGGAATAAATAAATATCTAGAAATAACTTTAAAAAATAACTTTGAATAATTCTCATAATCTGAAATATTGTTAATTAATCTATTGTTAATTAATTTAACACAAGTAACATATATTTTATATAACTGTCTTTGATTTCAGTTCAAACCGCGATATAATAAAGATGGGTTTAATTGTTTGCTAGTGAAAACATGAGAAAAGCAGAAGTTGTTGATATGCTGTTGATTTTGTAAATTATGTTAACTTAGTTTATTTCATTACTTTTTTTTTCGTTATTATTTATCTTCAGTAAACATATCATGATCTTCTATAAACTTAACCCAGTGGGCAATTCAACGTTGATACAACGTTGAAATTTGGTCATTTTTCAACGTTGAAATGTGGTTGAAAAATGTTCGTTTTTGAAAGTTGAAATGACGTTGAAATTTCAACTTTGTATCAACGTTGCCATCAACGTTGAATCAACGGTTAAATCAACAGCAAACAACGTTGATATTAGGTTGAATTATGGTTGTTATGTGGTTTCAGTTTGGTTTACCCATGGTTGAAATAATGTAGTACAAAACAAATTTGAACAGAATAAATATTTATTTACATCTAAAGCAGTATACATGAGGGAATGCACATTTTTATCATATAAACAAGAAATGTAAATGAAAGAAAAAGTCATAAAGAACTTCGAACTTATGAAAGGTTAAGAAATAACAACAACAGTGATTATTAGAAATGTGTCTATAGGGCATAGATGACCTGCCTCTCGGTTGTCATTGTCAAAAAGCAAATCTATATATGTCCCACATCTCAATGCAAGGACACCACACATAAAAACATCAAGGTTAACCACCCATGTAAGTTTAACTCGATAAGTTAAACACCTTGAAGGGAGTTAATCATGGCAGTTATCCGATAGCGTTGTTGAGCTAAACATCAAGGTTTATCATCCTTTCCAGTTATAATATCTTCTGTCTAAGGAAAAATATCAATTAACAGTTAATTTAGTCAAAGAGATAGTCCAATCAGAATTACCTCACATTTACTACTACTTCTGGTACACATAAAGGTCAACAACCGTATAAAGTTCCATGACTATGGCTTATATAGTTTAGGAGTTATGTGCAACACAATATTAAATGGTGATTGTATTGTAGTGAAATACATAAGGGACCATAACTATATTCTTAACAGGTGTGGCCCAAAGCAAAAACCCAAGGTGCATAACTATACATGATAGTCAACATACCTGTAAAGTTTCATGTTTGTGGTTCTCATACTTTTTCAGTAACGTGTGACACAAGATTACATGGTAAATGTATTATACCGAAATACACAAGGGGCCATAACTCTGGTTTAAATGGGCAAGGCCAGAAACAAAACCCCAGGTGCACAACTATAGAAGATGATCAACATACCTGTAAAGTTTCATGATTGTTGCTCTCATACTTTTTGAGTTACATGCAACACAGGATCACATGTTAAATGTATTATACTGAAATATATAAGTGGCCACAACTCTAGTTTTAATGGACGTGGCCAGAAACAAAACCCCAGGTGCACAACTATACATGATGGCCAACATAGTTGTAAAGTTTTATGACTATGGCTGTTATACTTTTGGACTTCCTCACAGCACAAGTTTAGGATGGACAGAAGGATGGACGGACAGTGGCAAACCTATATGCCCCCTCCCCTGTCAGAGTGGTGGCATAAAAATATTAACAATAAACATGTTTATAAAAAAATACAATAATAACAACCGTAACGATAGTGATTATAAATAACAATAATTACAACTAGAATTTGGAATTCCACAGAATATAAAAAGTATTAACAACAAACTTGGTTATAAAAATGACAATAATAACAACAGTAACGATAGTGATAATAAATATCAATAATTACAACTAGAATTTGGTGTTCCAGGGAAAACATGTGTTGTCTAAAGTTACATTTGGAAGGGGCAAATCTAATAAAAATAATGAAACAGTATTAACTGAATAGGACAAGTACTTTCTGGGTTATAGGCAACATTAAGTTTCATGTAAAAGTTGCATTTGGGAGAGGCATAACTAAAAAAGTAGTGAAACAGGAGTTATCATTCTGATCACTGATAGCTTTGTTTTTGCAGATGATATATTTGAACAATGATAACACTAAAAATAATATTGATAATTAATCGTAGAATTCAGTAACAAACAACAACAATTATAATCAGGTTGAAATACAATTTTGTAGAATAACTTTATATAACTCTTTTATAACAACCTTTAGTAGCACCTCAGCCTTATACCTTTTGGCTAATTAAAAGAACAGCTGTAGTCTAACTATGTGGGATGCAACTTTAAACATTTTACAAAACATAAAGACAATGTGACATGAAACACAAAACAAAAAAAAATTCTAAATTGATAATTGTCATCAAAAATTTACATATATTCATTAAAGACATAATTATAACTAGTTTGGTATCTGGGCCATGATATTTGAGGAAAAAGCCTAGCTAGCTCGTAATTCAGCATATTTGATATATGTCATACGAATCATAACCGGAGTAAATCAAATGGTAGAGACAATTTTAGCCAATTCTGTGTTCTTTAAAATCTGTTCCAATGTATCTTCCAGTTATTATACCTAAGCTGTGTGAAGAGAGACAAAAAAGCAAATATTCTCATAAAATAATCATTGCCTAGAAACTGCATGGAGGTAGTTTTCAACTTTAAAGGAATTTATACTGTCAGTCTTTTTTCAACATCTAAAAGTAACTCCCGTTAACATCAAATTGTCCCATATATATATCCATATCCAAGATTAACCTTTTATTCCATATATATTACCCTTTATTGCGTGGGCAAACAGTGTAGATCCAGATCACCCAGCAGGATCTACACTGGTCGCACATACGATAAAATGTGTATATATGCAGTAAAGGGTTATTAATTTAATATTTGTTTCACATGCTTAGCCTAACCTAGTATTTCACTAAATATACCACTGAAAATTTTCTTCTGGAATTCTTTCATTAATAATGCAAATTTTGGTTTTATTTATATTGTTTTCAAGCCCCATTTATATGGAATCCAATCCAATACTTTTATTGCATAAAACTAGTACATAGTTAATAAGCAAAATAAAATATTAATTAAAGTGAGAGCATGAACAAATCATCCAGCTCAAAAAAAGAATTTCTAAAATTCAAATTACAATATTTCCAACAGCGGCAGTAGCACATGGTAAAAAACACACCCACAGGGATGGTTTACATGATGTAATTGTTTCAAACTTAGTGATAGTTGACCGTCTACAGAATATATATTACAATGTTATTAATCAAGTAAATTCATATTTGCCCTGTTATTGGGCCAAGGGTTGTCATACCTGAAGCCGAAGGCCGAAAGCTAATATGACTGCCCAAGGCCCAATTACATGGCTAACGTGAAATCACTTGATTTAAGACAATTTTATTCATTAATAGAATAAAAACATCAAATTCATTTGAAGACTAAACTGGGCCAAAAACGAGAACTGCTGGGCCAATATGAGATCGATTCATTATTCCTGGATGATTTTGCGTCCGCCTCCTCCCCTTCTCCCTGAGGCATATTTTAGATATTTGGACATTACATCTCTGACTTCATTTTCCGTAGCTGTTGAGTGGCTTTCAATGACTGAAGCTGAAACACAGTCATTTATGTTTATACATGTCAAGTAAACTCAACACTCTATAGGTCCTTGCACATTTCTTATATATTCTTACATTTCTTCACACCAAGTACGGACTTTAATGCTTATTCCTGTAATTAATGCTGCAAGAAGTATTAAGATTTACTTTTTATGTATTTCTTTTCTAAAATAAATTACCTGAACTTTACATGTTAGAAATACTAGATAAAATACTGTTTTAATAAATCCTGCACTTTTTTATATCATTTAATAACAATGTTCAATATGTTTTTTCTTTAATCTTGATATATACAAGTGTATCATAAATATTTTACCTAATATAATACGGTACAGTTTAGTGTTTTCAAATGGAAATTTCTCCTTTTTGCCACTCAGGTTCATCCATGACTCGGATTTTGTAGTGTTCTAGAAAATAACAAACAAAAGAATAAAGACTGCTGGAGCATATATCTTTAATTTTAGAGATTCATTCTTTTGTTTGCATTTTTTCAATAAACAACACAAACTGGAATACTGAAGACACCATGTTTGGTCATGATTTGGATATTTGTAACTATGGGTAAGTCTGATCAGTAGATAAACAGCTCAGAAGTCATCTAGAAATGGAGTGAAAATATAAAACAGATTATTTATTTAACAATAAACAGTCGATTGAATTTAAGACTCTCGGTGAACCTCAAGCTGCTTTCCACTTTGATATTAATATGGGCATATTCAGAAAATAATTATCATACAATCTAAAATAAAACACATTTTACACATGCAATGTTGAGCAATTTTCATATCACAAACATTTAACTTTGAAAACATATACACATTTATTGATTCGGTTTTTACTAGTTTAAGGGGGAAATGTTTTTATTTATGACCTAAAGGACCATGTGCTTTGATGACTTGTTAAAATTTGTAGTTCAGATTGTAGAGTAGAAAAATCAGCATATCATTAAATTTTAATGTGAATACCCATTTCATTGCAGAGACTTACAAATTTCTTCTTATTAAATATATATTCCTGTAACTTGCCTTTCCATGGCCTTTTTGTATGGTCACCAGCATTAGCACCACCAATTTTCATGACGTAGTTCTTCTATAAGAAAATATAAAACAAGATTGATTTATGATGTCAATATATATTATGTTTAACTTAGACCATGACTGAACCGACTAGTAAATAAAACTACTTGCTACAGCCTTAGCTAAAACCAGGTTAACATGTAATTTTTTTCCCCCAAAATTCATCAGCTTCCTGTTCAAGCATTTGCCGTTATAGTAATGAGTGAAATGAACTTGATAGTAAATTGTCTTTAATCCTATATAAATGAAAAGTTGTTCTTTTCAGAAATTTTCTTTGCACATCAATACTTTTCCAAACTCCATGTCTTGCCACATTGCATTGTAACCCTTTAATATGTACACTTTTATTCCACTTCGCTATGACAAAATGAAGTCTTTCTCGAGACAGTTTCCATTTTGAATTGGAAAACATTATGTCTGTTGCGGGGCTGCAACTAAAGCCGTGCTCAAAATATTAGACTGTGCACAATGTTTTGTTTAGTGATGTTGACAAGCATGCACCTTGTACCACGAGTTGCTGTGAAAAAGTGTGCCATCATTTGCTTTGTCGTCAGCGACTGTTCCAACAGCCATTCAAAATGCAGTGTTATCAAAATTTCGCAATGTTTTTTAATAATTGAGAAAATATAATAACATTCCTCCAAATATGAAAAACATTTAGGGTGTTTATAATATGATTTAAACTAAACAAGCCAATGTTTTCCAAACTCTAATGAATGTGATAAACTATCATTTGAATCCTTGCCAGTTTTTGATAATTATCATCTTACCACTTGCAAATTGTATTCAGCATCTTTAAGCCTCTCATCAAGGTCTAAGAGGTCTTGTATACTCTCACATTTGTTCAATTCAACTGCCAAACTGATGTTTTGTAAATTTGGTATTTTTGTAAGGGAATCTCGTATTTCTGTTAGAAGATACAACACACTCCTCTGAAATCCTAGAATAACATAAGCTCATTTCAGACAGGAAAATTGTTTTATAAAAACTGTAACATTCAAAATTTTAGTTCCGAGTATTTTCGAGTACGAATCTGATAAACTAATTTACTGAAAAATGTATAGATACAAGATAAAATCATCTATATTTTATAAAAGTCAATGCCATTTAAGTTCTAACACAAGAAAGAACATACTACATACGTTGCAATCGTGCATAATCAAAGTCTAAAATTACCAAATTGCAGGGCGAAATATTTCCGCCAAAATGTGTAGACTTCCAAATATCGAAATTACTACAAATTTAATGGTTTATTGATATTGTTAGCTCAACACAAATGCTATAACATAGATACATATATATGTTATTTCTTACCAAGTTAAATTACCTCATATATTCACTAGATATTGGGAAAATAAATCTTCATTAATACTAGATCCAGTTTAAAATGTTCGATTGTCGGTACGTGTTCCGTGCGCATCGTTTCCGGTCAGCGGGAAATTACAAATATTCAAACATAGTGTTTTCTTTTTTTGTCAGAAGCATTTTTTCTTCATAAGTTAACTATACGAAAATAATGAAACCTATTTTTAATGACATAATTTAAGTCGACCGTATTTAAACGTTTATGCAACGTTAACATATAATTGCAACTGTAAATATGACAATTTTCAACGTTGAAACAACGTCAGACTTCAACCACATTTCAACGTTGAAAAATAACCGTTGAAACAACGTTACATTATAGCTGTTCAACGTTGCAACCAAAATTCAACCTCTTTTCAACGTTTAATAAACGTTGAGTGCCCACTGGGAATATAAATCTTTCTATTTTATTTTATCTTCAGGGATTGTTAAGTACAAAATTGTATAACTTAGTTTATTTTCAATAATCATATTTTAGAGGCAAATGCTTAATTTGTACAAAGCATCACAGCACACTGACGGGATGAGGGTATGGAGCGGAAATGGGCTGTTTCAAAAAAATGGCTGGTTTGGGTTTTCCTACTATGCACAGGTGTCTCATCATGCCCTTTAAAGATTTGTGAAGTTTCATCAAAATAGCACAATCCGTTAAAAACAATATTCTAAAATAAAGGGCAAAAAATGTCAGGAGTGTGACAAAAAAGTGTGACACTTTTCAAAATCACATTTGTTAGGACCATTATTTTACAAAAAGCTTGAGTAAAGACAAGTTTCAGTGTTGTTTTAGTTAAAGGTGCATTTATTAGGCATCAGATAATAATAAATTAAGCATGGTATACTTACAGTAATAAAAATATATGCTATTAAGTCAAGTGTGGTAGATTAGAAAATACCTCAATAAAATCAATACCTCTTTGCTTTATAAATGTATAGGATTTTTAAGATTAATAGTACATACGAAATGTTTTGTGTATCATTAAGTTGAATGTTTCTAGATGCAATAATTATAATATTATCACCTCTATTGAAATTATATTTGTCTGCAGCTCCCTTCAGGGAATGTCAGCTAAATTTGTCAGGAGTGTGACATTATGCAAATATTGCAATATTCTGTCAACATATCCTTTACATGAAAACAAGAGCATGTATTTTCCTGGAAGTCTATGTCATGTTTTGTTTGATTGTGACAAAGAGGAATGGCCTCAGTGAAACATTTTTGAGTACAAAGCACGTAAGTAGTTGTCAGGAGTGTGACACACTTTTTTAACAAAATGCATTTTTTATCTTTATGCGATACCACAAGTTCTAAATCACTTACATTTGATTCTTCAAAATGTATTTTAACAGAAATACACATTTTAATAATAAGAAAAAGTAAAACTTGTATTTTAAGCACATAAAATTCTTTGATTTATTTAATATAGTCCAATAAAGCTCCATAAAATATTTATTCTGCCACATTTGGGTATAACTTGATTGATTTTGATCACTGAAAAGACTGTACAAACATATGGACCAACCAGTTTGGACTTTTTATGAACTTAAATTCTTTACATTTTTTCACTTCACTTGCCATTTTTCAAATGACAGTATCTCAGCAACCAGTTGACCAATTTCAAAAATATTTTCAGTTTTGTACTCAGTTTCAATAAGCAAAAAATGCAGAATAACAAGTTTGGAATTTGAACGAACTTAATTTTTCACTATTTTTTCACTTTTCCAGCCATTTTTTGAAACAGCCCAAATACAATATATAGGCTGAAAACGGATCAGAGACTAAAAATTGAAATTGCATATTCAGAAAACCAAAAAATGATTCTTATTAGCCATATACAGCTACATTTATACAGATGCATCAATTGGAAAGCAAATATTTAATAATGAATGATTTACATTAAAAACTCTTCAGGAAAACAATGATATAAGATACTGAAGTTATTGCTGCCTCATATGATTAAGCAACTGCCATTATAGTGTTTGGATCATTTCTCTTCACTGACCAATAATATACATCAACATTGCCAGCCGTTGTGCACAAAGTAGCAATAGACAATTTAAGGTAAAATGTGATTTAAAGGTTTAAATCATTCAGAAAACACAACATCCCAATTCAGTCCAAATTTAATATGAACTAAGGCACTGCCTCTTATCGAGCTCTAGCTTTATTAATCTCAGATAATGATTTATATTAAAACATAATTTGTTTATAACATTTGTTAGCCTACTCATGCACGATAAAATTAGATGATTTTTGGAAAGAATTTAAGTCTACATCAACTTAATTCAGCTGAACAACCGGCAATCTGACTTTTACTAAACATTTGGGTTTTAATGTGTAAACACAAAGGCTACATGCTTAAATTAACAACCCAAATGTGTTCCATTACCTCACTTAATGCAATATTGAATATTGATAAATTCTTCATTGATACATAAAAATATTACATTGTCACATTGTCACATGTGCATGAACATTAATATATTATTGTCTGAAAAATAAATTTTATTTTTTAAAGTGTTACCTTGATTACACTTGCAATTGTAACTTGCAATTGCACAAAATTGTTCCATGCTATTCAAAAATATATATGCATGTAAATGAATAAAGTTATAATATAGACCTAAAAAGTACTGTTTTAATATACATGTACATCACATTAACACCACATTGAGACTTCAATATGTAGTGTGATACATCACCTAGATTTTGGGGCATATTTGTGCAGTCATTTGAAAATATCTCCAGGAATGACAATGCCATAGGAATTTTCAGTTATTAACAAAAGTAATTTGAAGCTATAGATGCTGTGTGAAAAATATTATGACAATGTGGTACATATTTGAGCCAAGTTACTTAAATGTGCATGATAGAATTACTTATTTAAGTTGAAAAATAGTTCATCTATTGGACCAAAATAGATGAAATAATCTCAATCAATTAAACATAAACATGTACAATATCATGTAGTCTGATTATCCATATGTAACACTCCTTTACAGGCCTTAACTGATTTGAAACAAAATGCTTCTTTATATCTATTTTCATTACATAAATGAATTGCGCTTGCCAATCAAATCATGCATTAAAAATGTTGTTGGTCCATTTTTTAAATGTATAATAACAATTTTAAGAGATTGTTTGCAAAAAAGTGTAAACCCATGAACACATAAACATGCCATTATTTATAACCACTTTTGGATCTCTGTCTGGTAAGTATTTTATAAATGTAATATATAAACTGGAAAATGTGAATTTCAAAATTCCGAAGCTCATTCCAGTTGGTTTTTTCTTGATTTTGTATTTTTCGTTGCAGAAATTTAGGCACAACTACTTTAAAATATGGTAGGTAAATTTCTCTTTAAAAAGTACCATATATTAAAAAATGTAAACTTCTCTACTGTTACATTGCTAAAACATAAACATACAAAAGAAAAAAAAATCATTGTTTTATTATGAGTGCAATTTCCAGTTTTTTGTGTTAAATTCCAGCTTAAACAGATCCAAGTACCGGTATATTCAGATTTTTACATGTATTTAAAGAGGCCAAAGACCCACTGACATGGCAAGAAATGTTTCTCTTCCTCTTCACAGCAATCTACTTTTTTCAACAATTTAAATGATTATGAAAGCTCTGATTTTTTTATTTTCTAAAACACAACTTTTTGATGCTGAGCAAATTTAGTGATACCATGAATATTTAACAAAAATTTGCAAAAATAAAACAAAACAAAGCAGACACCTTGTAAATAGTGTATTTGATTATACATGTACCTCACATACATATTTTGATTATGAAATCATGTTGAAATGTGCACATGACAGAAAATATGGTAATAATAGAACACTTTTAATTCCCAAAATGAGCATTAACTTGATATTTGATGCTATTCTTGGTACACATGTATTCTGCTTTCTGGTCAAACTTTTTGGTCCCAACTGATGTTCACTTGTTTAAATCATTAGGTTTTTCTGACCAAAAAGTGAACAGTGCAGATCCTGATTAGATGTGCCAGTTAATCTGGATCTAAACCGGTCTCACACGGGTAAAAAGGCATGTCTGTAGAGTAAAAGGGTAAATTTCCCTTTTATTTAAAATCTCATACTACAGTACTATGTATTAAAATTAAAAAGGTTATACTCAGTAGTTACTTTGAGAAAATTATTGTCTATACAATTTACAAAACCTGAAATTTCATACATTTAGGACAATCTGTCATGTATTTGGCCAAAATATAAAAAAACATAAATTGTTTCTGGAGGTACCATGTCAAATAGGCCACAAGTCAATTCAGGCAGTACTTGTAAGTCTATTGTATATGGCAATCACTGTAAAGAGTTAGTTTTGATTTTTGATTTACACAAGCTTTTAAAAAAATAGTATAATTGCTTAATTGATATCTAAAATTGTGCTTGTCATCCTGAAACCCAAGAACAAATTAAAACATCATCTGATTGTCATTTTTGCTTAAAAAATTGGACTTTCATCATAAAGTAAAGTAATTTATGTTACAGACCTACCCAAGCTGTTGATTCAATCAGTTTTGTCTGGGTGTCACACTGTTACCGGTATATAAGATCACAATTTACATCACTTGCAGTAAAAGTCAGAGGTGCTAATGCAGTCAAAGGTGTCATATTTAATAAATAAATAAATTTATTTCTAAACCAATTTCCATGTTGGACAATGCAAAATACACAGCTTATGTTGCAACCATCAATATTTGATTCTGTGCTAGTGTAGACAGAGTGACTTTTGTAGACTAAGGTCATTGATCAAAAGAGCATATTGACATATAAATGATGTCTTTTCTTTTGTTGCAACATTTTGTTAATTGTTTTCCCACCTGTTTAGTCATGATAGTCTTGGACAATCCCGGAAAAAGTACATGTTGCTTTGTACAAAATGTCCAATCTATGAAGCAACTTGTTCATGAAAAATATTTTATAAAACATCATAAACTGACATAGAAAATATTAACACAATGATGCTAAAAACTTTATAAATAAAATAAAAATGTGGCCTAACGTTATTTTTGAGGCCTATTTGAGCTTTTTCAAAATAAAGTGTGGCTCATTTGACATGTTTGTGGCCTATTGACTGTAATCCATATACCAATTCCATGGTATTTGATCATAAATTTGGTGTGAATAGACTGATAACGATCCCAATCTATCAACCAAAACAATAAACATTATGTTTATGCAGTGTAGACCCAGTGTAGACCCTCATTTTTTAGGGGGGAGGGGCGGCGGCAAGTTTCTTTTTTTTTAGAAAACAGGGTCAGTCTTCAATGCCCCTGTGGTGTAGATTTGCTCTTGTGCCATGTGTTTTATAAGAATAAATAAAAGAAATCTCATACCTCGTGTTCAGTACTCTCACAAACAATATCTTCGACTGCCATGAGCTCACATGTCTGAATGACGAACATGACCAGTGACAAAAAACTCTTATACAAAACTGAATTGTGACGCTGGTCTACGCTAAGCTCAGTGTGTCTCACAATGCACGACTGAGTGAAATTGCGAGGTCCAGTTCACAATTCAACTTCACATAAAAGTTGGTTCTCACCAGCCTTACATATTGTTTTCAAGAAAAACTCCTTGCATCTGATTGTTCCGTCGATGGGCCTTATGCTCCTTTGAATTTAAAGGCCTAATAATCCACTGACAAGCTACCATTCAGTAGTTTTCAACTTGACTTCGATTCATCAGTCTAATTTCTCAAAATGGCCGATTGCTGGTTACAACGAACGACAACCTACTCTCTAAACAGACG
This sequence comes from Corbicula japonica, assembly GCA_038501625.1. Taxonomy (NCBI): domain Eukaryota; kingdom Metazoa; phylum Mollusca; class Bivalvia; order Venerida; family Cyrenidae; genus Corbicula; species Corbicula japonica. The sequence goes on along the minus strand of JAZAYU010000416.1, from coordinate 40,961 downwards.
ATTTAGTTTTTTAGCTTTCCAAAATGCTAGTCCGATAACAATGCTACCGAATAATAAGTTTTAATTTTTAAAGATATTATGCCATTAGCAATTTATAAAAATAAAGTCAATAACAAAATTTGTAAAAACAATACTTTGCCGTAAGTTTTTACCGGTCAGGTTTTTTCCCGTGTTTACATTGCCTTATGCTGTGCACAACCGGAAACCAGCGCAAACGAAGTGGACAACTTTTTTTTCTCCTTAGTGAATGGGCATTCCTGCGACCTTAAGACGAGCTTAACGCTCGGGTCGCTTCGCGACCCGAGCTAGAGCTCGATATAAGTAAATATTGCATAACTGACACCGAGGTAACATTTTTGTGATACCGCTATGAATTAAAAATATACTGTAAAAGCAACGTTTGTGTCCACGTTTACAACGTTTGCCTGGTTCTGGTTAATTTGCTTGCATGATTTATGAAAACATTTGGTGTCAAGTCCTAAAACAATGGGCGTACATCTTTCCTAAGTTGTCAAACAAACATCAACCCTTATTTACATGTAGCAATTTATGAACAAAGAAAAAGAATATTAAAATAAAACATTGTATAACAGATACCGAGATATCATTTTTGTGAAACCGCGACGAAATAAAAATATACTGTAATAGCAACTTTTTTGCTCCACGTTTACAACGTTTGCCTACCAAAGGAACTAGCTCTGGTTAACTTGTTTGCATGATTTGTGAATACATTTTGTGTTATTATAATAAGTTTTAATTTATTTCAACAGTCGTATTCTCTGTAACTGAACTTTAATGTTGCGATTGTTAGTGTTGTTATTTCATTGATTTAATATAAGAGGAAAACTATAGAAACATATACTGGGCATCGCATTTGAGGGATTTTCAGTCTGCTGATTTCTTGTTTTCAATTTTCTAAGAAGGCAACTTATTTTAACACTAGTTCTCTAAAGCAACCATTTTATTTATCAACTTGTAGAATGTAACAATCTTAATTGGGGTGGAGATAAGGTTTTTTTTGTTTATGTGGTTCATGTTTATATCGTGATTACGTGATTGAAAGTTTATGCTAGGTTCTTCATTACAAAATCGGTCTCCAACACCTGGCATCCATCAAGCGTTGGCATCTGCAATTTTTTTCGGTCGGAAAATGGCTTATATTGATACTGCTTGCTATACTGTTTATAATATTATTCTAGATTTAATACATTATAAAGGTGCTTCCAAATATGTTCTAATTCTATGTCAGATTCTTCAAGGCATTTCTTATCACAAATCTGACAGTCATTAATCACAAACGTCCTAAAAAGTATTTTCAGCGAGTATGACGAAAACGAGAATACTTATGGTTTCTTGCGCATCTTGAAACAACAAATAAATCAGAGTAAACTGCGACAAAATTCCTTTTACACACCGCTTTTCGCATTACTGCGCGAGAAGATTTCCTTTCATGCAAAAGATGCTCAAACCGTTCTAATACTGGGTATTCTTTAACATTCGTGAGGTACTCATTTCTTGAGCAAATTGATCGACAACATATTCACTAAATATGAACTTGAACTTCACAAATATTTAATAAAAACTTTAACCACAAAAAGAACGAATTTCAAATATATAATCAAAGGACTGGAGGTACTGATGAGTCGGCCATTAAAACACAATTGAAAAGCAATGGACTGTTGGGTTTGATTAAGTTGGACCAGAAATAAACTTTCGCCTCAAGAACGGGGAACAATTTACTTTATGTCCTCTGAGACATAGATCTTCGACCCCAAAAACAATTAATGTCTAATTAACAAGTCAAGACAAATACTGTTATCAAGTTTGCAGACGTGGTGACATGGAAAGCAAACCTGGTGGTAGGACAATATGTCTAAAGGCATAATTTGAATATGATTGGACTTGTAGACAATAAAATGAAATTGACCAATTACAATTAAGTGAAGGATATCATACTTCATAGGTCATATGGTCAACAGTGAAACAACGCTGGTCAGTTCTCAAACACAACGCTTTATTTAAAGGTATTACTCCTTTCGTCCTTGCATTTTGCATTTAGAGAGACTTTTTAATTTTTCATTTTATCAATGAGAGTGCAATGACGAATGGAATATTACCTTAATGGCGTGCATACTTTTGTAAGTGTGGAAGAATCCTGTGAGCAGTTGTTTGCAAGCGCAGTATCATTAGACAGCACCTAAAATTCTGAGTTGAGATACGGTGACACCAATGACAGAAAAAAGTAGCTAAGCTAGTCATAATCTTTGAATATTCAAACTTGAAATCGACAAACAGAATTGGGTCACATGATTTAAAATAATACTACAAGTGACACTATGGTTTTTTTCAATGGTTCTATTATTCAGCAAATGATGTTCAAACACACAATTACACTGATGCTTTTTTGTCAACTGACGTTTTTTCAATGAGGTGCACATTAAAACGTTTTGGTTATATTTTATATAACTTGTCTCCATTTCACATCCACTATTTGTATCGACATTTGTGATTTTTTTTATTCTTGTCCATTACAAAAGCAGCATGCTCCATTGCAGGAATTAGTGGCAATCTAAAGGCTGTATGCTCCCTCAGACAGTCATAGACAGAATTGTCAAACTGGTCTCCTCACAGCATTCCATGTCGAGCTGTTATCCTGAAATATTAATTTCAACAAATAACCTATTTATATTGAAGTTGTAATGATTTTAGCTGAAGTGTCTTTGTTTTCCTTAAATTAAGGGTAATTTTGGTTATTAATTGCCAGAATCCACCAAAAAGTTACTTTAGATGGGTGTTCACTTGTGTCGCCCTGGGAACTAGATCAGGTTAAAAATGCAAGAACAAGAAAGGGAATAACCTATCTTGACATAAAGAACTTGGAGTTATGATGAGTGTGTTGTCATGAGCAATATAATTTGAAAGTTTGATGTAGAAATATTAAGAAAAGTCAAAGTTAAAGTCAACATTAAGTTTTTCTGTTAAACAAAAAGTACAAAAAGGGATTAACTCCATCAAGTGTGACCTTGACCTGAAAATTAATATCAGCTCAAGCATGTTGTCACAAACAACATAATTTGAAAATTTCATGATGAAATATTAAGAAATGACAAAGTTATAACCAACATTAAGTTTTTGGGACAGATGGAGGGACAGACAAAGCGATCCCTATGTATTGCCTTTTCTTTGAAAGGGCGACACAAAAATGACCCTTTAGATTTAGCAGCTAGTGGACACCTGGAAAACAATAGATCAGTATCAGCAAGAACAACTTTGATGTCTGATCTGGATCTGATTGGAATCTACACTGTTTGCATACTTGTAAAAAATAGCCTCATGAAGCTTATTATGAACCGTGTAGGTCCTGTTAAGACTGCACAGATATGAGATTAAGTGAGTGATCATAACAATTAGTTTACTCTCATTTTGTACTTTGCTAGAATGGTCTTTCTTCAGATTGTTTCTATTCTGCATTGGAATCCATTCAGTCTGAGGTGTATCTACAAAAAGTCACCCACAATATTTTGGACTGTGAAAAATGTTTTTCTTTTAGTTGCTGTGAAAAAGAGTGCTGTCATTTGTTTTGTAGTTATAATGCCTGTTCCAACAGCCGTTTAAGAAAATTTCATAAAGTTATATCGATTAACTGTTGATTAACTGAATTAAGTATCCATATTGTTTCATCACTGCCAGAGTTATTATGTGTTTCCTTCTTTTGAAAAAATAAAATATGGATCCAGGCATGTCACTTTAAAATTAACCAGAAAGTATCAGACTGCAAAAAGTCAAAAATGTGTTGACCCAGTGAGTGCTCTTATAAACTGGTCAAATTGGGTTATCACTAAAATTCACAAAGTGGGTTCCTTTTCAAATAACTACCGGTAATTTATTTTACATTGCTGATCAGAATTCAAGTCTGGGTAAAAATCATAGAATGAAATAGACATAAAATTAATGTCTGAAGTAGTTTTGGTTTATTTTACCTAAAAACAATTTGTAATGGAAGGCTAATAAATGAATACTTGTTACATCAAAATTATTGAATTTAAACACTGTGTAAACCTATGTTCACTTCAATACTTATTACTGGTGTAACATCAAAAGGGAGACAATATATTCATTTTTATAATTTAGCACATGTTTGTAGTGAACAAAATATATATCTTTGGTTTTCATTTCATACTTTATTGTCACTTTGTTAGGCAATTCTACTATTAACAAGACATAATGGTTGAAATTATTTTTTAGGCCAATGGCCATTCAGTATTTTTCAAATATTTCGAACCTTAATTCTCATAATGTTGCGCGTTGGAAATGCGGAGAATGTTTTGTCAGTTACAAAAATAATTTCAACCATTATATACGTTATAGTTGATTTAGAGGCTTGTATGAAAAATTAAACGGTCGCCCAGCTGCGCTGGACCTGACCGTTTAATTTTCATACAAGCCTCTAAATGAACAATAACCTATACTTAATTTAACACTATGAAACTAATTTGAGTTATTTATTAAATTAGAGGAACCTGAATTTCCATTAGAAAATATTCAGATAGGAAACAATATTACATTTTCCCAATGCAAGGGATTTGTACCCCACCCATTAACATGTTAAAATAATTTACCAGTTGCAATGTTGACAGCGTTATCATAGCTCAAGCATTACAAAGAAACTAAAATATACTGTTTAAAATAATTACATAGATCTCATAAACAGTCATTCTGGATTTAACTCAAACATTATTTTCTACCATCACTTTTGTTGTCCACTTCATTGCATGTCAAACAGTTCTATACTGCTTCAAATGGGGTATTGTGTCAAATTTGGTTACAGAACCAAAAATCATCTAAACCTGTTTATGAATAATTAAATCAATTAGTAAATACTTCATTCTTTCTTCCGGGATGCAAAATTAACCTGAAATGCATTTAAGAGATACTATTAAATAAATATTGTGAAGTTCCCATTTCTGTATAAACTTGGTGAATTCGGGTGCTCCTCTTTTTCTTCTTATGGTTTTCCCTAGGTTATTAATTTTGAGAATATCTGTTCTGATTAAATGACCTGTGAGACATATGGAATGGAGTGTAAGACAAAACTGAAAGTAGGAAAAACTTCTGATAGCGGATTTCATAAGGTCTCTACATATAATACGCAATTATTGAAAACATTTGATTTTCATTTCTTTGAAATTTTATACTTCAGAAAATCTTGTGTCAACTATGTAGCTGGTTACGGTTTGGAAATGGGTTAGATCTGGATATTTTCTGATGGAAATTCAGGCTCTTATGATCAAATGCATAAACTACATTTATTAATATATCTGTTTAATCAATTCATGTATGAATTTAAAATTACTTTAAACATAATTTTCAATAGATCAAAATGTTATAAATAAAATCATTGTGAATCAGATGCTTTATGTTTTACTTAAAAGCATTCAAATGGGAATACAATTCTTACACGAGTCATGACGAGCGACGATATTTTACCATGTAATTCGTTAATCGTTCAAAATCCAACTTTTTTCAATGCAATACATTGAAATAATTTGATTACTTACATCTCTACAAGGTTCCACAATTAATATCCACAATGATTAGGGCCCTAAATTAAAAAAAGTTTCGCTTAGTCCTACGGTCGATTTTGAGACTCCTACTTTCATTTTGGAGAGCGCATCAACTAATTAAATGTCGTAACCGTTCAATAAAACCCAAAGAGCCAAAATCACGTTTACTGCGGTGTAGTCTTTCGAATCTAAAATTTCTAGTTTTACAATGATTTTGTAACGTACCATTCGAAAACCACCAAATCCACCTCCATTTCCATATGAATAATTCTATTACAAAGTGAACTTCTATTGTAAATATACATTCAAATATAACCTGGGTATTATAAAAACATTGCATCACGAAAATAACTCGATAAATACTCACTGTTCAGTAGTCTCAATAATTCGACTGCAAGCACAGACCCATTATCATACGGACGTTATCGTTGTCTGTGGGCTTTAAGAGCAAAAATCGTATGTATAGAGCTCTTCTGGCGCACAAATAGTTGGGCTAACTGTTCAGTTGATTACGGTGGATTTTTCGTCTTCACCGAACGTTGTCAAATCCAATATGGCGTTCCGCCATCAGGTATTCATGCGCGTTCATGACTCAAAATCTTGTCGAACGTTCCACGAGTTAAATTTATTCAAATATTGATTGATTCCATATTTTTTAATATAAATTTTATCGTTTTGCACAGAATTACAAAATTGACCGCTTTGTAGCATTGACTTAATTCTTGAAACTAAGAACTATATTCTAGGGTAGCAAGCATACATTCTATGGTAGCATGCAAGTACTGTCGTTACTACATTGAAATAAAGAAGGAGTTAGGACAGTATTGCATGCAACCCTCAAATTGTTAGGTTCATAGTAAGGCAAAAACGATTGTCGAAAATTGGTTTTCACTGAGTCTGCCGACTCAAAAAACACTTTTCCTCGAGATTATGTGATTCAGAGTTTAATCTATGTTCTTCGTTAGATGTTATCAGAGTTTTCTGTTAATATATTTTTTTTAATTTTCATGACTTATTTTGTGAAAGATCAAACATAAATCCTATTAAAAGTAAAACATATTATAATATCTGGTTTATAAATAGTTGCTAATCAAAACAGGAAGCAAGCAATGGTTTATTAATATGTTGTCGATATTTTAATCACTTCAGTTACTTTCATTTCTCTTTAAGTTATTATATTTATCTATAATGAACTTCTGTAAGCGTTTTATTAATTTACTTTTTATTTAATTTTCAGTTTCGGGTAAGTACTCCATATTTTAATACTTTTATTTTAAAGAAGCATTTTAGAAACAAACTTACATAGGATAAAGCAAACACAGCGCACAATTGATGCATAATACTATTCATAGATAAACATACACATTATTCATTTATCTCATTTAGTCTAAATAACATTGATTGTAAAAGGGACATATTCAATGAGTTATCTCAGTTACTGAACCAGATTTCAAAATATTGAATATCTATCACAAACTTTCAAAATTACTTTGGCACTATCTACATGTACAATAGTATGTTTATTATCATATAATTGCATATTGAGTATTATAAGACAATTTATGTGGCATTGTATGTGACTACCTCTTATTTGTGTTCACAAACCATGTTTTATGGGCTATAATTATACATTAGTGGTCTTATACTTATCATGATCTTCTATAAACATAATATTAATATGTCTATTTTATTTTATTTTCAGAATAGGGTAAGTACAACATTTTATAACTTATTTGTTTATTTTAAACAATCATATTTCAGAGGAAACAGTATAATTTGTACAAAGGAGATAAGCATCCAAGCAAACTAACGGAATGAGGGTAGGGGGCGGAAAATTAATACAATATACAGGCTCAAAACGGATCAGAAACGAAAATTTGAAACTGCATATTCATAAAACAAGAAAATGATTCTTATGAGCCATATCAATCGTGTACTGGATATACAGATGTATCATATAAAAGAGCAAATATTTAATAATGAATGATTTACATTGAAATCTCTTCAGAAAAACAATGATTAAAGAAGTTATTGCTGCCTCATATAATTAAGCAAACCACCATTATAGTGTTTGGATCATTTCTCTTCACTGACCAATAATATACATCTGCATAGCCAGCCGTTGTGCAAAAAGTAGCAATAGACAAAGGTGAAATGTGCTTTAAAGGATAACTACATTCAGGAAACACAACATCCCAATTCAGTCCGAAATTATAAAGAAAATGGGAACTGTTACATTGGTTTGTACTATGATCAATTAAATAAGAATTAACGAAACAGAAAATGAGAAAACCAGTAAAGGAACGGTAAGTGGCAAGCAATCTACTCTATTTTAAAGAAGATTCTGGGTTGAACTATCCTCACATTTTCCCCTACAACGCTACATATGAAATCAAAATTACAAGCTTCATAGAAAAACAAGTTGTTTAATAAAATGGAGTGTCCTACAGAAATAATTTATAATTTTATACTATTTATCATTTAGTTATTTTACGTTGATGTGTGCAATTATATCTTCTACATTTATCATTATGTGTACAATGTAATTTAAACAACATATGTCAAACGGCCTTGAACATAACGATAACAGACGTGTATGTGGTACTTTGTCTCCTAATATGTTTTTACTATGATCTCATCTATCTAAAAAAGATATTAGGTCATTTAAAATGCTAACGCATTCCGTTGTTATTACCTCCAGGCAGGTAAAGATTAGCCGTATACACATTGTGACGCAGATTTCAAAAATAAAATAAGCCACAGAGAAATATTATGAACACATGATAAGATGAGAATTGTTGATTTATCAAAATCATTGCTGTTAATTACAAGATGGATTACATTCATCTACACCTAACGATAAGTATTTTGACATAAGCAATACCTAACGAGGTTTACTCAACTGTCTGTATTTCCTGCCTAAATGCTTATTAGTTTACACAATTATTCTGGTTTATTTGAGAACTTTTTTTTAATATCTTTCATATGATTGTCTATAACTTTAGTTCAAAACCCGTGTTACATGTATTTATGTGATATAATTAAGCGGGGTCTTTGAATGTTTGCAATTGGAAAAGAGAAGCAGAGGTTAATCATATGCTGCTGATTTTGTTTAAATAATGTCAGCTACTCTGATTTTCATCTATTTTCGTTATTATTTATAAGCATACTTGTCATGATCTTCTATAAACATAATATAATTCTGTCTATTGTTTTATTTTATTTTCAGTTCGGGGTAAGTACATCATTTAATATTATCAAGCATATTTGAGAGACAAAAACAGAATTTGTAAAACGAAGATAAGTATCACAGCACACAAACGGAAGGAGGAGGTTATGTAGCAGAATTGCATAATTTTATAAGAAACATGTATAGGCTTAAAACGAATCAGAACCCAAATTTGAAAACGCCTATTTACATAAACCAGAAAATATTACATAATGAGCCATGCGGTGACGAAATTAAATTCGTGGGGGCAAATGCGTCATATTAATGATCCAATATGTATTTGTGAATAAATTAACAATGAAAACTCTTCAGAAAAAAATGATAAAAGAAGTAATACATAGGATAAAACAAATATTATATGTTTTGTTTGGATATACGTATTTATCTCCATTCACTGACATAGTGAGCCAACGTGTAGAAAGTATAAATAGACAAAGTGAAATGTGCATTTCAAGAATAACTGCATTCAGAAAACATACCATATCCATACAACCAAAAATTAAAACGTAAAAGGGAATATTAGTGTGTACTATGGTCACTTACGTGCCAGGTAACGAAAAGCAAAATGAGAATCTAAAGAACGGTCAGTGGCAAACTTGAAAGCACGTCACATCTGTTTAAACAAGGTTCTATGTTGAACTATCCTATCAAATTCATCTACAATGTTACATTTTGAAAACAAATACAAGCTTGATACAAAATCGTGTTTGTATAAAATCAAATGGTCTACACAAATACTTAAAACACGTTTATTTTCTTGTTTTAGGCTACGGGTGCAATATAGTCTTCTACATTAATTGTTATGTGATTTCAACGTCTTATGTCGAATGGCCTTTCACATAACGATAACATACGTTCATGGTTGTTTCGTGAAATGTTTTCATTATCTCAAATATTTCAAAACGATTTTATGTGGTTGAAAAAGGTAACGCGTCCGGATTTTATTACATACATGAACATGTATGACGACCATGTTGAGCTTAGGCTTATACATATTGTGACTCCAAAACAGAATAAGCCACTGTGACAGTGATATATTATTCATAAAAACTATATTGATAATTGATGAATAAGCAACAGCCTTGTTCTTAGTAAATTTATAGTAGAATCGCATTTATCAACATCTAACGATATGTAGTTTGACAAAAGCAATACATAATGAGTTTAACTCAGACAACTAAATAGTTTGCTACATGCTATCTTACTAGTTTACACAACTATATCTAGCTAACATTTCAATTTGATATGGATGATCTTCAATATTGAACATGTGTCTGCGGCAAAAGTATTGAAAATGTTACTTAGTATGCCAATTTTCTGTTTAAAGCTAATAAGAAATGTTTCAAATACGGTAGAACTGAAACAAATAAATTAAATGTAACTCTCCTAAGACTACGGTATCCCTGATAAATGTATTTCTATACAGATGATAGAAGTAAAATATATTTACCTGTGGCATTTTAAATATCGAGTAATGTCTTTAAGATACATGTATGTACAAATGTGCATTCATTTCTTGAATTAAACTGGAATCTGATGTTATTTAATCGAAACAGAGCTTATGACAATTTCACAACAAGATCAGTCTAATAAATTGATGTGCGAGGGTAAAAAATACTTGCATTGACTGACAAATAATTTGAAAAATACCAGAATATTTGAGTCTGCATTTAAATCATGTAATACGTGCTGGATGTATACACTGAAAACACGATACTTAATATATTATCTTGAACAAAATTACTATGTAATACAGGGTGCTATAATTGTGATAATGCAATTACAAACAGTATGAAATCTGTTCTTCAACACAGTGCTTAATCTTATAATTATACATGTGTATAAGAACATGTACAGTACTGAAAATCACGAAATTGACAAACGAAACGGAGTGGAAATGGAAATGAAACGCTTTTCATTCTATGTTGAAACGGAAACGGAATGGAAACGGAACGCTATCGAAATGGAAACGCAATGGAGCGCTTAAAACGCTTGGAACGCTTGAAACGGTAGAAACGCTATAATCGGAGCGCTTGGAACGCTAGAAACGGTAAAAACGGAAAAATCGGAACGCTAGAAACGGTCCGCTTATTTATAGTAGCGTTTTTATCGTTTCTAGGTAACCCGATTATTTATAGTAACGTTCTAACCGTTTCTTTGTACGAAATCAATTGTAACGAAAATAATAGTTGTCGAAATGACCCTTCGTGGGACATTTGTATTAAGTAATGATCAGTCTAAATATTTACCATTATTTAGCGCTGATCGAGCAGTTGTTACACATTTATCGAAAGATTATACATTTCGCTACATGTATATGCATAAGGACCTCGGGTGAATATATTTTTCTCTTGAACCTTTGTTTATGCGTGCACGTTTTTTGATCTCTAATAATTTGAAGATGTGTTGTTTTTTATAGCCTTAAAACGCGATATTGAAGAGATCTAGAAAAAAGTACGGACAATGCAACATTTTTTTTTATTTCTTGCGTCGGGAATTCAAAAATGAAAAACGAAATAAACGTTGCAAGAGTTTATTTTACTCATAGGAAAAACATCACCTGCCCTTTGGAAAATAATGTTTTCATGAATTTAACATTCGTCATTAAATATGACCTACAATCAAACGCCGACAATAATATCAGATCTCTGAATATTTGGCGGGAAAAAACACGTGATTTGTTCGAAAAACACGTTGTTCGCTCGCCGCATATATCATAAGCATGTGACGTAAAATACATAAGACGTACAATGAAACGTTAACAATACGTCAGACGTGTGCAATTAAAAATACCGGGTACATGATTTTCACGAGATGCACGCTTCTTGCGCGAAGCACGTGAAAGGTTTCGTCGTGGGTGGTATTTGTGTTCTGTTTTAGTTTAGGCCTAAGAATGATTTGCATTAATGGCACGATTCTTGCGATCAGAATTATGCAGTTATCGGTCACAGATAGAATATTGCTTTCAACATTCAATTATTTAACAAATATCACAGAAATTAAAACAACTGTTTCTAAACTAAACATTTCAAATTCAGATATTGTCGAATCCTTTCTGCACTGAAAAGGCTTTCAATTATCAATAATTAAAATTATGTACATGTACGATCTTTTACATTAGATTTCACTGGCGGTGATCTTTGACCTGTAGATAGTTGGTATTTATTACTGATCTTGTTGTTTATTTTTAGTTTCCAAATAAGTGTACGGCACACGAAAACTAAAACATTTAATAATATTTAATTTAAATATGGTCCAATATTTATTACAAGTTGCGCTTCGTCTAAATATAATTATTCTCCCTTTTAATTATCAATAGTAGGCACTTTCCCGTTAGTCAAGAAGAGGTTATCTCCCGTGGACATTGAACGATTATTTGTTGTGTTGTTTTTTTTGTCTGTTTATACTGAACAAATATAAAAAGTAACTCTTGAAAGCTTAGTTACTTTGTACATTTAGTTTCGCAACACTGAATTTACATAAGCGTAATTGTATGAAATATTTGTTTCGAAAGTTTCAGTTTCTAAACAAACTACTTTTCGAATACGCATGCATGCTTAAAAAAAACAACAACGCAACAATACTCAGATATTTAAATTAATATAAAGCGCATTGAAATTAATGTCCCGTGAATAGCGAAAGATCAGTATCTGTCGTATCGGGATGCTCGTAAGGTAACACCGCCGGAGCTAAATAGTTTAGCACCTAAATGATTTAGATGTTTCGCTTTTTTCTCAATAAGGTAAAATCTTCATAAGACAAAAAAGTTTACAGTGTTGTTAGAAATACAATGGTAAATACACTCTTAGGCATGATTAACGTGCAGACAAATTCAATGTTCTTTAAACACTTTAGTCCTGGCGTCAGCTCGAGTCATGTATACGCACGTGTGACCTGCGTTGAGAATTCGCGGGAACTTAATATAAATAAATCTTCAACTATATCGTTTTTGATAGTGATTAACATTATTCTAACGTAAAATGTTTAAAATAACTAAAAATTATTTAGTATGCAAACTGATGCTAATAATTCAGTAAAATTATTTAATCTGACTTGACATACGTGCAGTGATAATGGAACCATGCTGAAATAGTGTAGCTAACAAAAATGATAATCTTCTGTTAATTTTAAAACAACGTAGTTGTTTTCAAATTAACAGATTGATAATTCTAAAGTTTTTGTCAAATTTTATATTGATGCCAAATTTCACAATTGACCGTCTATAATACCTTGTAAGCGATTTGAAGATTTTATTACCGATAAGATGTAGATATCACTGATAGTTGTCATGACAACATTCGCCCTAGGCAGATAAATTACCGACATTTTAGGGAATTTACATGTACATTGTGACATTCTTATTTTGACTCTTCTTTAAGAAATAACTAAATCATACGCAAGAGCGAATGAATACCGCTATAAGAGAATTTAAGAGAATCATACTAAGGGCTTTAAAGTTTTTATAAATGTATCATTATCTAAGCTGTCCCACAAGCATTTAATTTACATGGAGAAGTTCTCATTGTTTTAATTCGCCAGATTTGATCGCCTTGACGTCTTAGTCTTGATGCAAAAATGGTAATGTCAATTTTGCAATGCCAGTCTGAAGTTTCACGCCATATTTCATTATATTTGATAGAAATCTACATGTTTTGACATTTACAACTTACAGTAACTAAAATTTGTTGAACGAAACTATTTTACCGTGGAAACGGTAAAAACGCACGGATGCAGAAATGGAACGCTGGAAACGCAAGAAACGGAAGAAACGCTAGAAACGGAATAAACGCTAAAAACGGTAAAAGCGCTGGAAACAAAGCGTTGAAAGCGTTTTAATCGAAATGGAAACGGAATGGAAACGCAACGGAAACGGAATGGAAACGCAGCGGAAAACGTTCCCTATTGAAATGGAAATGAAACGGAGTGGAAACGCAAAAAATGTCAATTTCTTGATTTTCAGTACTGTACTTAGCATAAAATCTACTTATACAAATAAGAAATATATAATACATACCAGCAGCTATCTTTCTATAAGCTCATGTATAGGTGGTAAGCTTACATTTGGTTTAACGACTTGTGACATGCACCTATTCAGAGAAAATCTGCAACATATCAAAATCTTTTGCAATATACGGTCCGCAACCTATACGGTTGAATAAAAATATCAACTCTACTGTAACCTTAAAATAATTTCAAGTGGATAATAACTCCACCTAAGATAACTGTCTGCTTTAAGCTGTTCGACTGTTTATTGTCTGTAAAAGGAAAACTTAGACTTGATCCTTCCATGGCATCATGTGGTGTTAAGCGAAAAATAGTACCATTTAGGTCATGTTTAATAAAAATAATTTATCGTAGTAGATTGTTTTGTAATACATGTGAAGTCTTCATAATAAAATTACATTTTTTGCAATTTACAGAAATAACTTTGTCAAGCGTCAGAGTTGTATCTTACAGGAAGGTGTCCTGACACAAGTTGACCCTACAGGGTATGTCACAGTTCGCTGGGATTGGAAAGGCGCTGAAACTCTGGAATATGCAGGAGCTGGTGGACGGTTTGAAGTGAAACTTCTTCGTAAATGAACCTGGTGTCACTGTCCCATTGACAAACTATTTTAGAACTGTGATCTGTTCGTATAAATATATAAAGGAGCATATCGTCACCTTAGTGCAATAACGGTATAAGTGCCATTAAAATATGAAGGAGATATACCGTTATTGCACTAAGGTGACGATATGTGTGTTTATTTTAGCAAGATTGTACTTTACACAAAAGCGTGTACGAGTTGTGTTTGTATCTTTTAAATGAATTGATTTTGAATCTTTTATGATAATCAATTATTACCTGTATTTTACCAGATGCACGAAGGTGTATTTTTTTCCATTTTGTTTATTGAACAGAACATTTAACGCAGTGACAAATCATTTTATTTTTGTAAGCAAGGCAACCTCAGGCTGTTTGCTGTGTTAACATTGTGGAGTTTGTGTTTTTTACTTTGTGATTATAGTTTCATAACTTGGATTTACTGTCATTCTATAAACGTTGTGTAAATGTTATTATTACTCAGGTGTATTACATACCGTTTAATAATATAGCGAGGCATTCATAGGAATCATTATTTTTTACTTAGTTTCACTTAAACACGCATGTCTACTCTTCGGAAAAATTTGTGATGTCGGATTATTTTATATTGTTGATAAATTAATACATTGAACAGGCAAACAAACAATATATTGCAGCATCACATGTCAAATGACAATTGTTTTATGTTACCATTACGAGATCACGAAAAGCTTGAAACGTGTGTTTTATGTTATACAGATGAATTTTTAAGAATATTGTCAGGACACTGTAGAACACTCTGTCATGCATGCATATTATATCACTACGGGAGACAGAACATTATGCATGTGTGAATAAGATTGTTTTGATGGTGTAATTGTATACTATAGAATGGATATTTTTGAAACATGTGTTTGTTATTGGTATTAATATAATTTTGAAAATAACTGGTATTAATTTGTTGGCATACGCACATATTAGGTGGCTGTTTTAGCGGCATGTAAGAAATATTTCCTGATATCCATGCTTGATACCGCAGCATAATATATATCGTTCGGATTAGCCATGCTACACGCTTCGCCATATTTAGAGTCATAATATACATCTTTCGTGTTAACCTTGCATATTGTCATGATATGCACAACTTACTTGACAGTCATTACCAACTGACATGTTTAGCGGCATTATATACACTGTAAGAGATAGTTATGCATAATGACGTGTTTAGCGGTATGATATATATCTTTCGTGAAAGGCATATTTATCGTCATGAAATGCACAACTTCCTTGATAGCCGTGCATATCTGTCTTGTTTAGTGGATTTATATACACCGTTAGAGAACGAAAGTTATGCAAAATGACGTGTTTAGCGTATGATATACATCTTTCATGATAGCCATATTTATTGTCATGCAATTAACAACTTCCTTGATTGTCATGGGTATATATCTATGTGTCTGGTTTAGTGGATGCATATATAGATGTCTACACCGTTAGAAAACGAAAGTTATGCATAATGAAAGGTTAAGCGGTATGATACACGTCCTTCGTGATAGCCATGTTTATTGTCATGAAATGCACAACTTCCTTGATAGCCATGCATATCAGGCTTGTTTAGTGGATTTGTAAACACCTTTAGAGGAAGTTCTTCATTATTAACGGAACGGCATGATATACATCATTTGAGGAAAAACATTCATAATTGTCATGTTTAACGGCTTAGCATACATCTTTCGAGATCCAAGTTTAGCGACATGTTATACATCTAAGTACTAGCCACGTTAAATTTCCTGATTACACATGTGTATGTATTAACCGTGTTTAGCGAAAGTAATTGTGATAACAATGTATGTCGGAATGATATATTCATAATGTTTTTTTATCTTACGATGTAATTTTCTATTCGAGTGATAAATATTCTTGAATCATGCACCCAGGTAATTATGCACATTTATTTCGCGTTCCATTAATACGCAGTGCTCATTCCGGCATAAACGCAACATTTCATTTTATATTTCAAGAATATTATATGTCAGGCCAGATATTTCTATTTTAAATACTTGTAATAGTTTTTACAACATTTAATATTTTGGTGTATATCAATGCTTGCTTTCTTTGTCTGATTTCTGTTTAACCGTCTACATTCTGAGAGCTAAGGGAAGACTAACACAGAAAAATAAAGTCAGAGTTAATTGTCTTGGTTAAATTGTTGGAAGACAGGGAAGCATATAACAGAACATCGTGACGGGAGACAGTCTACAGACCTTGCATTCAGACCTTGTTTATTTTTAACTTTGCAACCCTGTATTGAGTGTAAGTTCTGCTTTGTAAATAATCTTAAAACAAATCTTATACAGCAATGCATTATAGCAAATTCGAATGAAAACTAATGAGGTAACATCAGCAGACATGTTTACCGTTTCATGAGAAGATCAAGTTTAAAATGTTACGCTCACTTTATGTGAACAATTATTTAGAAAACCAATCTGCTTTATGATTACTTATCGTTTTATGGTAGAATGTAGTTTTTAATGTTGCTTTCACCTTGGCGAAATATATTGAAAATCAGTCTGCTTGGTTTCTGTTTATCGTTTTATGATAGAATTTAGCTTAATATAATGTTACGTTCCTTGTGTGTGAACAATGATATTGAAAACATTCTCAGACTGGTTGATGATTGCTTTCCGTCCTATGAGAGGATGTAGCTAACTATTTTCCTTTCAATTTGGTGAACAATTAAAATATTGAAACCCAGTAGGCTAAATGATTGCTTATCGCTGTGTGTTAGGATTTTGCTTATAATAGTACTTTATATGTGGATGAACTGTAGTACTTAAACTGTGGATGAACAATTATAATATTGAAAACCAGTTTGTCTGTCGTGTCTGCCCTATAAGATATTCAGCATAACAGTGAGATGATCTTACATCACAACCAAACTTAAGAACAGGCCATCATGAATTAAAAATCTTTGCTGAAGATTATAATAAACTGCGTTTGGAAACCAGTCTCAAATCGCAATCATCTGATTGGCTGAAATGGCGAATAGAAAGAATACTTTTTGGGTAACCGCATTCGAACGGTCAGTGGCAACATTAAGGTAGTCTAACTGTAATGCTTTCCCGCGCATAAATTTGCGACGTCGGCAAACATCGGCTCGCTTTCGGTGACTTCCAACGCTACTCGTCAGAGCCGATAGTAACCGAAGCGACATCGATTATTGTCGACTGTTAGTGACAGTTAACCGAGTATTCCCGACATTCGAGAAAAAAGCGCGGGAAATCATTACAGTTAGACTACCTTAACACGGATTAATGCGGACGTATATATGACATGTTTGCTTTTCGATACTGAAGTAAAACATTGTATGGGTCCAACATACATTGTATTTAAGCAAACCGCATCATGAAGGTATTGTGAGCTGGGGAACAATATTTAATATTTCTGACCATTATTTCACAAACTCTTAAAACTGTCGGAGTATAATTAGGTGCTTCAGATCTTTGAAAGCGTTTTGGTTCTTACACCAGGCACAACTGGCAGTTAACTTTAATTAGTTAAAGATGGTCATTATACTGGAAGAAGAAGAAGGTAGGATAACTGATTGTATTATTGTTAGAACTAGACCTCAACTTGCTCTTAACAAACATTTACGCTGAGCCAAGATATTTACACGGATTAATGCATACATATATAAATACGAGTATGACATTTAATATTCCTTGCCATTTTCACAAACTTTTACAAAATTTTAATGTAGTAGTATAATTAGGTACTTCCGATCTTTGAAAGCGTTTTGGTTCTAAGACCAGGCACAACTGGCATTTAACTTCAATGAGTAAAAGATGGTCATTGTATTGGAAGAAGAAGAAGAAGGCTAGAATAACTGATTGTACTATTGTTAAGACTGTACTTCAACTTGCTCCTAACCAACGTTTATGCTGAGCTAAGATATCTTTGGTTGTACAGAGGACTGGATGATACTATGAAAATATTTGGTTTTAACGAGCATTTCTTAGTTTTATATTGAAACCTTTTTGAATTGCAATGTTTTCTTATACTGATAATCCTTTTTACGTGATATATAGCAATTATATATCATCATCCATATCAAATGCATGTTTTTGTTTCTATTTCAAGCTGTTGCTTTTCCAAATTAACATTATTAAATAATAATAAGAAAACGATTTATTTTAAACAATAATTTAGTGTTTATCTTGTGTATAACACTCTAAGGGATAAAGCGGATAATAACCTAGCTCTATAAGTACCCCGTGAATGTAAATGAACACAAATTAATATTATTTTATTTGATTTAACCCGCCTTTAAAATATCTGCACCTCTTTTAAAACAGGCACCTGGCTAAAACTAGTCTGTCTACGACTATCAAACAATTAAACAGATTCATCTTGATGGGTTGAATAATATCCTAATAAAACGAACTTTAAAAAAAAATCGTCTCTTCGACTTATTTATTTCATGGATCTTTTTTACACCTTGTAAAATCTGCAATAAATAGTTTCTTAATAATGGCATTTCCAAACGGATTAGGTAGTATTCGGTAACCTTACTGAGCCAGAACACTTTAAGTTAATGGAAACATTAACTCATGGACCACATTAATAATGTATAGAAATACAAAGCACACCACCGGTACGCCGCCATGCCAGAGCCGTGCACCACTCGATATAAGCTTAATTTCGACCGTATATTGTGTTCAACAGCCCTTAAAAATGTTGAAAATTTCTTACATGTTTTTCCTTTGCACAAATTTTAATGTAAGTAACCTACTTTTGCTGATGGATTAGTTCGAATATGGAACTGGCATTGATAACCAAAGAATCGTCTACGACGACGGCAATGAATTAGATTGAAATAACGTAAATAAATTAATGCAGGCTGTACTTTGTCAAGTGTTCATTAAGACATTGTCGGTGAGTCCCATTTTTTTTTAACAAAAATGGAATTGTAATTTGTAAAATGTATTTTTACATTGCTGTCTTCAGTTGGCTTTGCCTAAAATTAAGCAAATGAAATAGGTTTGCAACACACATCACATATGTTATTTCTCAAAGGGTTTTTTTGTTTGTTGTTTTGTAATACTCATGTAACGAAGAGAGTTCAACTCTGTTTATACTTGTATCATTGATGGTGTATAACGACGCAAAAAAGTTACTCACCGAACGTTAAAATATAAAAAGAAAACTAAAATCAATTAATATTCACTATTTCTGTTTTGTTAAGTACACTCTTGCTTATCACAAAATACTGCAAAAAACCTACCAAATTATTATAATATATTTGGTTATTGTTTTCGTCTATGGAAAAAATACAAAAACATAATTATGCATACATGTATCATGAATCGCCAAACTCCGAAAACA
Organism: Corbicula japonica; assembly: GCA_038501625.1. Taxonomy (NCBI): domain Eukaryota; kingdom Metazoa; phylum Mollusca; class Bivalvia; order Venerida; family Cyrenidae; genus Corbicula; species Corbicula japonica. Next base: position 21,220 of record JAZAYU010000416.1, on the reverse strand, counting down.
CAAACTCCCCACGCTGCCAACAAGTAGAGCAACGTGATCAGGCTGCTTAAATGTTAACACAACGATGTTGTTTGCTAATGGCAAAGACACAGATTTTACACAATTCGACTGTCTTACTCTAGGGAAGACAAATGGTCCAACAGGCAACATGGTCTTGGCGAGACACTTAATCACGAATGAATAAGAAACCTCTTGAAATAACGAAACTGTCTCTCGTTTATATTGTGTCATCCGTGCTGACTTGTTTGTAACCCACTATAAATAACCTCAAGTTTTAATTAATCACCGTTAAAAAGTTCGCGTCACGGGAACACGTACGTACCGGAAAATTGACGTAAATTTTTGAAGTGACGTCTTTGAGTTGAGCACACGGCATCAATTATAATTATTATTTTCGCAGTAAACAAAACTTACATTATCAAAATGACTCACACAATTTCCGGTTAGTTATGATGATGATGATGAGGATGATGATAATAATAATAATAATAATAATAATAATAATAATAATAATAATAATAATAATAATAATAATAATAATAATAATAATAATAATAATAATAATAATAATAATAATAATAATAAAAATAATAAAAAAGAAAAGAATAATAATAATAATAATAATAATAATAATAATAATAATAATAATAATAATAATAATAATAATAATAATAATAATAATAATAATAATAATAATAATAATAATAATAATAATAATAATAATAAAAATAATAATAATAATAATAATAATAATAATAATAATAATAATAATAATAAACTGTTATTTTTTAAGATATTTGTAAGTTATTTCCAAAAGCGAAAATGTCAAAAATGACAAAAGACGCCTTTACTCGCGGCATGTGTCACATGCCCATTCATATCTGACTATTGGCTAGTTGTAGTTGTAGATTCTCAATATAGAAATTAACGATGTGATGTGCAGGGAATGACGTTCAGGAATGGCTTATAATAAATGTGCATTTTATAAAGTTCGGGAAAAACCAGATTCATAATTCCATAAACTTAATGTATTGATAGTTAAGGGTGTTTGATCATTCTTAATTTGTACATTTCACCGGACTAGTATGACTGAAAATTTACCTACGAAAATATGAGTTTAACTACTAGGAAGAAGCGTGTCTTGAGAAAGTTGACGTCATTCCTTTAAATGACGTCATAAAGACGAAAAGGAAAGACATTTACTGATGTAAGGCAGATCTGCTGATATGTGTCCTTAGGTACATGTAGTTGAAATCAGTCCATAAACTGAACGAACATTTATTATTTTAAACAGTTAGCGGAGACAAAATTGAGCGTGAGCGATAATATTACCCAATGTTAATGGAAAACAAATGACAGGGAAACGGAAAATTTGTAAGTTTAAAACTTACCAAATACTTTAAGTCAAAATTTCACTAAATGTAATTGTTTTTCAACGGCGATGTGAAACTTAAGTCAGACACGTCCAAGCCATCTTTTTTATGGCAAGCAAAACCTTGAGAAAAATAATATGAAATGGAATTTCGATGTCACTAACACTTATAAGTAATTCAACAAAATAGGTCAATTAACCTTGTTGTGGAACAGGAATGTCTTCGAGAATCAGCTTGATTCTTCTCCAACCATAACGGCATGGTTTTGGTAAACAGCTTAACTTCTTAGGCAGCAATTAACATGAAGAAATGTGCCACTCTTAATATTGTCTTATTTGCGGATGATTTCATATAATATTATGTTTATTGTGTTCCAGAATAACAGTCCCGGCTAGCTCAGTAGATATCGTAATTGGAACAGTTTATCTAGGCGCTGTTCCCGTTCGGTTTTGCTCTATTGTATTAAAATTTTAACATCAGTTAACATTCAACTAAGACTTTCTCGTTGCATACACACATACGTACGAGTTTGGATGACACAACGGTAAGAAACGAAAAGAAAAAGTAGTTAATTGACAAGTAAGTCAGCTCCAAACTAAGTTGATTAGTGATACAGTGCAGGGCGGAGTACTTTAATATCCGTGAAGGTTAACATTAATTGTACTACTAATATAACAAACATAATTGACTAAACAGGAGCATAATTAGCCGATGTTTTAGACTAACCCGGACCTTTTCGGACCTGCTGTGAGGGATCTTTGCAAGTTTATAACTTCCGCTTTAAGTACTTTCACTCGTACAGGTGTGTTGACTATGTAAGAATATTACAGAACATTTACATTTTATATGTCTTCTACAGTTAAACTGGTTTTCTTTCAGATATGAAAACACTTCAAACTTCGATCTAATACGTGACAAAATACCTTAAAATTGTTGGTTTTCGTTTTCTTCATTGATGTTTTTTTTTTTTATTTCTTAGAGCATTTTGTCTTTATTTGTAATCCCTTATGATTTTTTTCTGAAAACAAAAAAAATACTTTGATCTTAATCTGAAGTTAATCATATAAATATACCGTTTATAAGTTATTTATACTCAAATACATTCATTTACTAACTATTTATATACCGAACATACATATGCGGTTCAGGCAACAGAAAACCAACGACTTATGGCTCAGCGATAAATACAAGAACGGCATAATTTTGTTTTGTTTTATTCGCAAAAAAACAACAACAAAAATGTTCTTTTTGAAGATAAAGTGAACTATGCGTAGCAGGAATGGCCACAGTCAGATCACACAGACAATAACTTGAGAGGAAAATAAGCATGTGTATTAAAATGATCATTTTAAAATAGTAACGACATAAAATTAACGAAAATTAGAACCCGGTGGGTTACCGCATTGGAACGGTCAGCAGAAAACGAATTTGTATTTGCTGGTTTAAACAAAGTTCTTGGGTGTATCAATCTTACTTTTTCCCTAACAGGTTTTCATATGAAGAAACGAGTACAAATTGTTTTAGAAAATAACTCTAACCCACCCATTCACTCGCAAACGCACATAAACAAATGCAACAATTTATTGATAGTGTATCAGCAATTTATCTCTAATAAAATTCGATAACATTCTTTATTTGTTCTCGTTAACATGGTAACATGTCCCGGATATGATCATAATTCTATACATAAAGTGTTAATACTTCCGATTAATCAGCAAAAAGATTTCGGCAATAAAATGAAGATTTCCCAAGAGTGTTGTATGACAATATCCCAGCCAATATAAATTTGGATATTGTTCAATCACCCCCAGGGATATACTTCTGCTTTTTTTTAATTTTGCCTTTTGCGTTGTCTGTGATATGCAGGATTTATATTCTAAGATCCCCTCTCACAAAAACTATTCTGTTTAGTTCCGCTCATTGTTTTCTCGTTTAGAGCAAACCCATTCTTTTATCTGGGGAGCATACGCCGCTGGACATGGAATGGTATTAATTTGAAAATACCGCATTGAAGGTTCCATGTTCACCGCCATATGCATACCAACGTTTTGGATGGATCACAATTGTACTGTTGATTGGTGTTAATATTTAGTTGCGCTCAACCCGGGGCTAGGCGTCGTTGGCAGTAAACAACATATCCATTACTGCCCATGAACATGATGAACAGGTTATATCAAACCGAGCCTGCAATATTTTCATATTTGTCGTGGTCGAGGGTCTCCAAAGTTCGCTTTTCATCTATTTTATTATCATATTTTATTATAAGTTATAATAAAAGACCTTCGCAAACAGGTAAATGTACAGGCAGCTAATTTTTATCAATAAATCTAGAAACTTCAATTGTTCCGATTTCTGTTTATACCATAAACTCAAATATTTAAAAACTAGATGACTAAATGGAAGTTTTGACGCAATAAATGACATCATTATATACCCATTAAATGCTTGCTACAACTGTACATGTATTGCATAAACGTTCAGTTCTGTAGAGCCATAATCTACTATAATAGTTCCCTGCAAGTGACAAATTCTTTGTTGCTTCCGATAGATTTTATACACTGCTTTGATATTAGTCAACACAATCATAAAGGCATAGAAACTACTAAAACAATCACATAATTGACGTTGTTAAATGATCCGATATATACATGACATAGATGTTAATAAACCGTGACTAATAACACGTTCTGATTTAGATAGTCCCAATTCTGATATGCCCTATATTTTGCTTTATTTTGCTGTTTATTTTTTCGTCTGTTTTGAACAAAAACTCACCTTTATTATGGTAATTTGTATGAAGAGAACAATTGTTTGTTTGTTTGTTTGTTTCGGGTTTAACGCCTGGTTTCAACAGCTAGGTTATATCCCGGCGGTCAGTCCACCTAACCGGTGTTCCTGGGTCTCCAACCAGTACTAACCAATTTCTCCGCAAGCGACTGACTGCTTCCTCACTTGAATCAGAGGTGAGGATGAAGAGAACAAACATAAACGCTAATTGTGCCGATTTTTTTATTAAAGTATAAACACCAAGTTTCCTTACATCGTTTACCAACATCAATTCCAATAAAACTTCATCATAGTCAAACAATCTGTTCTACAGAAGAGGGAACCTGGTGGCTGAATTCAGCCACTCTCGTAGAGATGAAAGTTACATCGATTACCAAAGTCAATTCGAATAAAACTTTATCATAGTCAAACAATCTGTTCTACAGAAGAGGGAACCTGGTGGCTGAATTCAGCCACTCTCGTAGAGATGAAATTTACATAGTAGTCCGCTTTATAAATGGATGGTCGGCTGACCTTAGCCACTACTTCGGGTTAATTTATCATATAAAATTGTGCAAAACGTTGGCTGAATTTAGCCAGCGGAGAAGATGAGAAATGAAATCAATGTTTTTAACACATAATATAACAATTACAAGTATTGATCTTGGCCTAATCCATCTACAAAGGAGAAACTACAAAATTTGAACGACCAAATAAATTATATTTGTTAAATGTAATTATAGCTGTTACATAATTATGTACAAAATAAATGTCTGTATAAATATGTAATGTTGTACAGATTTATTAATGCTTACATGTATTTAGCTTCCATCATTTATCATTTTATATATTACAATTAACATGATAACAAACATGGGCAAGAGATTTATATGAAAACTTATGTATGATAAAACAAACCACCTAATAAATGCTATTTTATAATAAAAACAGAATTACTGTCGGCAACAGTGTCGCCAAAATCAATCATTTAAAATGCTTCCCCAGTTGTCATTGCAAACGATGTTAATGCTAACAATATAATTTACATGTATTTAGTATTAAGTTACATTGTATTCTCGTTGAAATGAGACAGTCAAAATGACAAAAAAAATTATTGATAATTGAAAATAGTTTTCAGTATCGCGTTTATTTCTACTGTTTTAAATATCGTTATGTTTTTTATTTCTATAAAGCGCAATAATAATGCTTTTGTTCCATTACAGAGTTTTCAAGATTTTTTTCTCAGGAAATAATTGTGCACTCTATTCAAAATGATATCTCAGATTTTTATTTTATTATTATATAAAAGCTAATAACTTCTTTTATCTGAAACAAAAATAAATTTGTAAGCCTGGATCAATAAAGAATTTTAAAAAAATTCGGTGCAAATTATTTCCAAGGATATAGTAAAAAAAGGCGAAAACTCTCAATAATTTTGTTATTTCATTCATATTTACATAATCTTGTTAGTAAAAAATGCAAATACTCTCAATAATTTTGTTATTACATTCATATTTACAGAATCTTGTTAATCAAGTTAATTCAGTCAATATACATGTACTGGAAATGAAACATTTGAAAAGCAAAGCACGAGGGAATTAATTGTTTCATTTTCCGTTTTCTCCAGCTATGCCAAAGACCAGGTGTAATATTTTTGGAGCTTACTGATTTGTATTGTCGCAGACCCATAAAGGGATGGTTTAATAAACACAGACCCGAATGATTGTTTCTATAGTTTTTATTCTCTAAGACTTTTGAAGGTAAACTGACAATAATACTACAGTGTGCATGCATGATGAGGAGGCGGGGCTTATTTTACCCAACTGACCACTGGTAGGCTACTACATTCCTCCTTTTGTTTACAATGAAAACGCACCTTACGCTGAAACATCAAAATCATTAATCATTATGAGATTTGCAATGCCTGGAACTATGGTCATGTTTGAAATTAAGAAACACGTTGATTTTATTTAACAAGTTCCATTAATCAATTTTAAGAGACTGGTGAATGTTTTTATTTGCCTTTCAATCCTTCCTGAAATTAAATGTCACATGTCAAAATAAATGCACAAACACTAATTGAAACCAAAACAATTATGAACATTAATTTGATAAATTTCAGCCTGTAACGAACGCTAATGGCACCGATGTTAATTTATGTCTCTCTCGCTAGAACTTTTAAACACGGTTAAACATAATAAACGACAACAGATTAATGTTTATGGATTCGCGAGAAAGTTAATATGTCTCTGGTCAGTATTTCTATCAGCCATTCAAAGCATGTGTGATAAATGGTGAATTTCTTCCGACTTTACGCCTTTTACTTTTCCCACATCGAAATATTCAAAATATATGCTAAGCACTATAAAACAAAATGATATTGTTTAATTTAACACATCGGTTTAAAACAGGTTTTATTACGAACCGTTGAAATTCGAAATATATTTTAAGCACTCGAAAAACATTTTAGAAATTTAACACAACTTTTTAAAACAGGTGTTATTATGACTTGATAAAATTCTTTCACTGAAGCGCTTTAATTGTTAGATCCAACTGATCGCAAATAAATTGCTGTTGTAGTTTTTACACATAATTGTTTAGTCTTGCAGGCCGTTGCCGGTGTCTTGCCGGGCGCTGTGGTTCATGATTACTATCGGTGTGGTTGTGTTGACGACTCATATTTGGCGTTGCCGACGACGGGCTAGAAATAGGAGGCATCACGGGTGATCAACTTTCCGTTGTGCTCGGCTTTGATCATTGATCCTTTCCGCCTGAGAAAAATTGCTGGAACTGGGTCGAAGCATGTATCTAACTTGCTTGTATTCGTCCTTTTATTAAGAACTCGATCACCTGGTTGAATTTCACAAGGTTTAGCGTGACGTTTACGGTCTGCATAATGCTTGTTTTTAAGTTTCTGTTGTTTATCTTTTGACCGTATGTGTGTGTCCTTCACATTCACAGACTTGATCACTTCCATAGATTTGATGTGAAACGGTATGGGTCTTGGCTCTTGTGCCACAGGTACCACCGATTCGTCAATATGGGATTTGATTTGTCTGCCTTTAAGTTGGCTTAGACCGGTGAATACATTCTTGTATTGATCACAAAGATCCGAGTAGTCATTTTCTGTGACTGATTTGATGGTTGGCATGATTTCTAATGCTATTGCAGTTTCATAACTGAGTAAAGTTTCTGTGTCTTTTGTTTTAATTTATTAACTGACAAATCATTACTTGAATATTTGTCCATCGCATTGGACTGTTTTTGCGCAATTTCCATTGTGCGAGCCATTGTTAATGTATCAGTAAGAGACTTCTCTTCTTTCAAACACTTGATTCTAAGCCTTTTTGAAACATATCCCTGAATGATTTTACTTTTAATCTCACCTTCCTTGTCTGAAAATTCACAATTTTCTGCTTGTTGTCTTAGTCTTGTTGCAAACTGGTCTATTAATTCCTCGCGATGTTGCTGCATGTTGCGAAATTCATACCGCTAAAATTCTTTGTTTTTCTTTGGTTGAAAATGGCCGGACAATTCTTGTTTTACTTGATCATAATTTGATTCGTCGGAGCTAAAATCCATTGTTTCATATATTTCAAAGACTTCATCACCAGCATAGTGTAACAGGAACGCTTTCTTTCGTTTCTTTGAGTCAATGTTCATAGCGACAAATAAATTCTCGAGTTTTGCGACATATTTTGTCCATCGTATGCCCAAAAGAATTTCTTCACCAAGCACCTCGAATTTCGGAAGTGGTGGTATTCCAGCCATGTCAAACGACAAGTCCAGAAACAGATTAAATTCACGCATTTGGTTTAATCCTCGTCGCCAATGTAATATTTTGGGAGTTTACTGATTTGTATTGTCACAGACGTCTATTAGCTGGTTGAACCTCTTTCTACAGGCACGAGTAAATTGAGTTACATAATTTTATATGGCACATCGTTTAGGTAAACTAAACGTATAATTATCTTCGTGTGCATCTCAATGGCGTTTTCATCCCTAATTAACTTTCAACGCTTAAACAGCCCTCGATTTGTAGATTTCATATGTTGCCGATTCCATGTTATATTTTTTACCCGGGGATCGGATTTCGTCATACATTTCCCCCCGTATGTTAACATTCAGAATGTCTCTATAAACCACCTTCTTGGCAATTTTCTGACTGATCGGTTTTGATATTCTTCTGTCATAAATGTGTTGCACTGTATGATTTATTTCTACTTCTTGTATTCCAGCAAATATGGCAGTCTGAAAAATAAACAAACCTGTATTGGATCCATTTTTTTCACTAAAGGTGGGTTTTCACTTTTTTTTCTATTATCCAAAAGTGAAAATATCTACAATCGGTGTTTAATCAATAACATTGATATATCAACAAGCTACTTATAAATTTGACAATGAATACTCTATGCGTTTTTCCTTATTCTCCTAGCTTGTATGCAACAAAGTAATCTTGTTAAACCTTTTCAGTTACAAATCTGCCATGTCTACCCCTTTGCATTACAATTAAACGTCTTTAATATAACGAACATCACTGTATACACTTGCCATTATAATATATTTTTAAGTTGAGTTGCGCTCAACCCGGGGCTAGGCGGCGTGGGCAGTAATAAGCATTCCCATTACTGCCCATGAACAGGCTCAATCAAACCGAGCCTGCAGTAGTTTCATATTTGTCGTGTTCGGTGGCTTTCAAAGTTCCCGTTTCATCTATTTTAATGTTAATGAAAATAAACATTTCCGTTTTCACTAATTTCTTCTCATTTTTTTCCTATGGTATACCAAGAAATCAAGAAATTGAAGAGATAACACATAGTAATAAACAGTTTTGCAAGCCTTTAATATTGCTTGCATATTCCGCTGCATTTATTAAGAAACTTTCCTCTGTTCTTTTTCGCTGCGTGGGGAGGCTGTGTTTTGTGAGTGTGGCGATTTCTGATATGCATATTCAACTTTTTGTTTTCAAATTACATTTGAAACAAAGGACCTTAAAGTTTTAAAATTATAATACTACACATTAGTTTATATGAATTTCTCAAGAACTAATATATACTCCACTGTAAGCTGGACTTTAGAAAACTGGAAATTGCACTCATAATAAAAACAATGTTTTTTTTTTCTTTTGTATGTTTATGTTTTAGCAATGTTACAGTAAAGAAGTTTACATTTTTAATATATGGTACTTTTTAAAGAGAATTTTACCTATTTTAAAGTAGTTAATATGCCTGAATTTCTGCAATGAAAAATACAAAATCAAGAAATTATCAAATAGAATGAGCTTCAGAATTTGAAATTCACATTTTCCAGTATATATATTACATTTTATAAAATACTTACCAGACAGAGATCCAAAAGTGGTTATGAATAATGGCATTTTATATTGCTAATTGATGTGTTCATGGGTTTACTTTTTTTTGCAAACAATCTCTTAAAATACATTTTAAAAAATGGACTAACAACATTTTTAATGCATGATTTGATTGGCAACTGCAATTCATTTATGTAATGAAAATAGATATAAAGAAGCATTTTGTTTCAAATCAGTTACTAAGACCTGTAAAGGAGTGTTACATATGGATAATCAGACTACATGACATTGTACATGTTTATGTTTAATTGATTGAGATTATTTCATCTATTTTGGCCCAATAGCTGAACTATTTTTCAACTTAAATAAGTAATTCTATCATGCACATTTAAGTAACTTGGCTCAAATATGTACCTTATTGTCACCAAATATGCACCATATTGTCACAATATTTTTCACACAGCATCTATAGCTTCAAATTACTGTTGTTAATAACTGAAAATTCCTATAGCATTGTCATTCCTGGAGATATTTTCAAATGACTTTGCACAAATATGCCCCAAAATCTAGGTGATGTATCACACTACATATTGAAGTCTCAATGTGGTGTTAATGTGATGTACATGTATATTAAAACAGTACTTTTTAGGTCTATATTTAATTTATAACTTTATTCATATACATGCATATATATTTTTTGAATAGCATGGAACAATGTTGTGCAATTGCAAGTTACAAAATGCAAGTGTAATCAAGGTAACATTTTAAAAAATAAAATTTATTTTTCAGACAATAATATATTAATTTTCATGCACATGTGACAATGTAATATTTGCATGTATCATTTATGAAAAATTTATCAATATTTAATATTGCATTAGTTGAGGTAATGGAACACATTTGGGTTGTAAATTTAAGCAAGCAGCCTTTGTGTTTACACTAGGGATGGGCACGAGTACCCGAGTACTCGGGTACTCGATTAATGTTCGAGTACCCGAGTAGTTCAACAAGTAATCGGGTATTCGATACAAAATATAAAAAAAATCGACAAAATTTTATGACAGTCGTCTATATTGAATCTTAAAAATCGCCGACTGACAGTTGATTGTAAACACCTGGCATCCGGTATCCAATAAACAAGATGACAGTTAGGGGTACAAATATCCGATAATTGGCGCCTAATTGACGCTTTTGTTTGATAAACAAACACCAGTGACACAAACAATTCGCAATCATGAAAATTAGCACCTAAATGTTTTAAGTACAACGTTTCTCTTGTCGGCGATTTATTTGATTTTGTTTTTTGAGTAATTATATTCAAATGTGATTGTTGATTGGAAGTTTGCAAAACTGTGTGGAATGAATTTTGTGCCGTTCATGAAAATAAAGCATTTAAAAGTCAAAATATACTTAGCTGTAACATACTTTCAGGGGTTCCACTGATTAGCTGCTGAATCTCAAGGGTCATTTTAGTATCTTTTTTAGTGGATTCAGACCATTTATGTCCAAAATACCCCCTTATTTAAGGAAAACAAATGACCCTTTGGTTAAAATCATGGGGGTCAAAATGGGGGATTTAGAAAATTTCAAGAGTCAAATAGTAATCTCCCGGGTCTTATGCAACCCCTGGGCCCAAGGTTATAAAGCTGAGCATGGAAACCAGTCTCAAATCTCAAGCATCTGATTGGCTGAAATGGCGACTGGTCGCCATTTCAGCCAATCAGATGCTTGAGATTTGAGACTGGTTTCCAAACTCAGCTTTATAACCTTCAACCCAGACTTCATATCCTACGTAGATTTATCGGTGCCGCTCCTTTTTTTCCAAATAACTTCTATCTAAAACGATATGATTTTATTTCGAGACATTTTATTCTTAATTCAATATTTTTTCCATATTTTACGTTTATTAAAACAAGATATTTTGACAAATTTGACTTGCCTTTGATGAAAGCTGAGCGGATTATTCGCCGAGTTTTCTGATACCTTGAAGTGATTATTCTTAATATTCTATGGTAGTTAAGCTGTTTAAATACATTAAACACCCAAGTGACTGTCTAATTTCTTTACTTCAATAAAGATTTTCAATGTTCAACATCAAAAGCAATGAATAAAACCGACGTAAAAAGTGTATATAATTTCGGACGGAATAGGAGAATGACAGCGGAATGAATGAATAGGACATCGATATTGATTGTTTACGTCGAGTTTACCCATAATCGCATTAAGTCTTAACTATTCAAATAACGCTGTAAAATAAACCGCCCAGTTAAAACTTTAACCGATTGTATTTGGATTTAAGGTATGTAATACACTTTTTTTGAAGTTTAACAATAAATTCACAATTCGTACAACATTTAGCTTTTTTTTGAAAAACGAAAGTTACTGTAACGGACTTGTCTTGACTGGTATTTAAGCATTGTGTTTTATATGTAGTAACGAAGTAAGAAGTTAAAGGTTTTAAATAAGTTTAATAAATTAAAAAAATCTTTTTTAAAACAAACAGAATTTAAACAGATTTTGAGACTTTTGCAAACATGAAAACGAATGTAGCGGACATGTTTAAACAGGTATTTAAGCATTTTGCATTATGCATTTAAGCCTTAGGATCGAAGTTAAAAGATTTTTTTATAGTATATTATGAAACCAACTACACCCAAACGTTGTAATTTATTTCAGTGAAATGTGTACAGTTAAGAGCAGGAAGTTAATGGTTGTACGAGGTGTGTTCGTAAAGTTCGTGGACAAGTAAGAAAAACAAACTAATTTGTATCCGATTTCAAAATATTTTATATCGTTGAAATCAGCAAAGCATCTTCTAATTACAATGAAATTTTTACAAAAATACATAAAACTATAGAAATATCACAATAAAACAAGTATGACAACTAATGCCCATACGCGGCAGTTTAACGTCATTTTTGTCTATCACACGACGTTAACGTCACATTTGATCAAAATACACGCCGTCACAGTTAACACATTAACGGTGACGTCCTACCCACTTATTGAAAGTGTCCCTAAACCAGCCTTTCTCGTAGCCACCAATCACAGTGCGCACGGACAAGCGAAGCTCATCCAAATCCTCAAAACGCTGTCCACGAAGCTCGCTCTTCAAACGCGGAAAGAGCGCGAAATCCATCGGCGCAAGGTCCGGGCTATACGGGGCGTGCTCAAGTCGCTCCATGCCGAGGAAGTCGATCGTCTCCAGTGTGTCAGTTGCTCGATGGGATGGGGCGTTGTCATGGTGATATATGATGTCCTCGATTTCCATGCCGGGACGTTTACTTCTGAGGGCCTTTGCTAGATCTCGACGAATAACCTAAACAATGGAAAGAACATGATTTTTTTAATTGATTTAACATTTTTTAAATTGTATTGTTTCGTTATATTGAATGCATTTAGGAAACTTGATACATGGACAAAATTCTTTTGCTTAGCTTTATAGCTTTTATTTGAGGATACTAATCTTGTGACAAAAGGTAATGAATGACATAGATCGCCTATCAGAATGCCTTGATTACCTTGGATACAGTCAAAAGATGATACAGTATCGTAGAGACATGAACAGAATACTTGATGATATGCATAACAACAAACCCTTCATATCGGAGATCATTACGACTGGCGGGAAGGCAGATGGTACAGCGTTATACTGTGAAAGTGACATTGACAGACTTCTTGTTGTCAAAGGGGCAATATGTCTTGAAACAGTCGCCGAGACTTGTAGTTTGTTAGTTTTCCAGTTGGATTACACCAATTGCTCCCCTGGATATTGCAGAGTTAAATACATCAGTGGTCTTGAAGAAAAACATAATGAAGTACCTGGACAGTTGATTGATAAGGAATCGGGATATTTAAACAATTCAGCGTCTTTTGATCTTGAAGGAAGATATATTGTTGACGTAAACGGTGATCTTGTTGAAAAACGTGACAAAAGAGGGCCTTCTACTAGATATAGTAATGATTTTATGGAATATGACTTTGTAAGAGGAATTGCATGTCGTTGTCCTACTTTGATAAGTAGTTGGGCTAAACGCAAACGGCAACATTCTCAGTGGCCCGGCGAGAAGTTGATTGAAAAGGTATCAAACATAGAAGCCCACGTTGTGCCTGTGGCAGATAAATCTGCACAGCTAACTTCATTTGAATGGAGGATATGTTTTACAAAATCAGAAATGCTACTCTTAGAGTCGCTGACCGAAGCAGAAAACAAACTGTACATCATGTTGAAACTAGTAACAAAGTCTGTCTTAAAACCAATCTGTTCTGAGATGACATCTTACATAGTAAAAAATGTTATATTCTGGATGAAAGAAATAACTCCTGACGAATATTTTACAAAAGAAACACTGTTGGAAAGATTGATGGACGCACTCAAATTTCTAAAAGAGTGTATAGAAAGAGAGCGTTTAAACAGTTATATGATTGAAGAAAGAAATCTGTTTCATGGTCGAATATATAACAAAATGGAACTTATAGATATGCTAGAACAGCTTGTGGAAGATAAAACCCGTATAGTTACTCGAGTTGAAAAGATCAGTCAGGCTTTACGGAAAATGGAAGAAGCACCAGAGTCATTTCAGAAACAGTGTTTAATTCGAGACGAAATAGAGTGTTTAATGTATAGGAAACAAATTATTTTTAGGGAGGTTTCTAAACCAGATGCCTACAGGTCACAAGAACAGTTTCAGGCGGACCTGAGAGCTAATGAGGAATTCAAGAGTTTGACTAAACAAATTTATTCTCTGCTGCTTCAAGACAGGAGAGAAATTTTTGATAGTGATGCAGAGTTTGAAAACTCGATCAAATTAAGAATTCGACAACTTTTATCTTAACAGCAAAACATAAACATTAACAAACGGCAGTGTCAGAAGTTTACAAAATATAATATACAGTTCGCTGGTTTTGTAGTTTATTGTCAATTATCAACGAATCAATCTTGTGTCGTTAAAGGGCCGTAGGTACAAAGCCGCATAAAAAAAGATTTTTCATTGATACCCGCTCAACACAGATAACGACTGATGTTTGTGAAAACCATTATATTCATTTGAACTTTAAAAACATACTTGTTTTTGTTCATGTAAATAAATACGTGACAAAAGAACACATAACTGCTTTCTGGCAAAAGAAATTATTTGGTTGATAAAAGTTATTTCTAGTTTGTATTTTAATTAAGGTTTAATGCAAATTATACGTCATTCTGAAATTAATTGCGAAGTCCCTGTCTTGAAAGATATTAGTGATTATTAATTTGTTGGTGGTCAAGCGTTAGGGTTAGAAAATACTACAGTACTTGTAAAACACGTCTACATGTACTATATTTCCAACTATAAAGACTTGTCTGTCCCGTATGATTGCAATCTATTAAGTAAAACACGTTCTGTTTTTTATTGTAAACTATTAATTTACTCTTGACTAAACAAATTTGAATATTGCTTTGAAGATTTATCCAATATATAGATATTCTAGATTTCCTTTAGCTTAAGCCAATTTGTGCTTCAATTAAATGTCGATTTTGCCACTGGTAATTTGGTAATAGCATTAGGAGCCTTGATTACTTGGTCAACTTATAGCGCTCACAAGTTTCATCTAACCTTTGAAACTTTGTAGAAAACTTGTGATTAAGCATCGAGATACGTTCACGTATTCCATCAACAACTCTCATTATCGTTGGTCAGGAAATATTAACAACATTCTTTCGTTATTGTACGTAAAGGAACATTAACAAAACTTTGTCTTTTATTGCCCATTTTATTGTTGTTTATACTCTTGTACCTATACTGTTATTTGATGTAAATTCCTGCAAAATACTAAGTCGTTGGCTTTAAAACTGTTCACAACTCGTTCGCACTTTTGATTTCAATTAAAATTTTGAAATACGTATCATGGATAGCAACAGCCAGAAAACATGTACAAAAAAGCAGAGGAAAAATAGAGCATATGTTTATAAAACGATCAATTTCAAATAAGATATAACATACAATTCACAAAAAGAACAAGAATAATACAAATGTGTGATCAGCTCGGTTTGCTGATTCTATAAACGACTTGTACCGTCAATACCGCTATCTCTGCCACAACAGGTTACAACAGGTGCCTACATTATGACTTGCGGTACATCGCATTTCTTAAATCGTATTTCTTTGACTTTTTATTGGTTATTATTTGGAAAGACTTATCAAATACTTTCTACTTACTATTAGGCGATGCTTTTACATGTTTTGCCTCAAGAATGATATTTCTATCTTGAAAGATGACCTTTTGGGGGAAATCTTGTAAAAAAACTAGAAGCTCGATTTGTTTCATTTTTATGTTAAACCTATGAAGCGATTACAGAGTGATGCAAGGGAGCTCATCCAGATAACTGCAGAGATATGCAAAGGCAGACAGATTTGTCTCCCTTCTTAGAAAATCTCAGCTGAACGACGCCCCGTGAATTATACAGCGCTAATTAACCGGAAGCTATTGATTATTTCTTAAATAAACGCAACATTTCATTTTAAATTTTAAGAATATTATATGCAAGCGGGCTGCCACTAGGCTTGATGATTATGTTTGAAATACATGTATTATATTTTTTACAAATATTTTGGTTTATTTCAGTTTTTGCTTTCTTTGTGTGATTTCTGTATACATGTAATCGTCTATGTTCTGAGAGCTAAGGGAAGGTAAACACAGAAAACTTAAGTTCCTGTCAAGAGTTTTTTTTTTTTTTTTTTAAATTATTGGATGACAGGGGAACATATAACAGAACAGAGGGCCGCGAGCCAGTCCAAATTCAAGCATTTAGCCCTTGTTTTCTTTGAAACTCTGTATTAAATGTTTTACTTTGTAAAAAACACTTACAACAAATCTTATACCGCAATGCATTATTTCAATGAAAACCTATGAGGTTAAGTCAGCAGTTTTAATTATTATTTATTATGTGTATCGCTGTTTCAGAAGATTTAGCTTAACGTTATAATGGTGAACACTATATATTAAAATCATGCTTATCGTTTTATGATAAGATTAAGCTTATAATGGCACTTCCACTGTGGGTGCATACTTGCTACCTTTATATTAGTGAATAATAAAAAATATTGAAACAAGAATGTTCTTCTCGTGATATCTGTCCTATTACATATTAGCATAACAGTGAGACTATATTACACTACAACCAAACTCAATAATACAAAATTAAATTCCTTGAAATTATAAGTGTCGTTACAGGGATTTTACTTCTAGACTGAAGGTTATAAAGCTGAGATTGGAAACCAGTCTCAAATCTCAAGCATCTGATTGGCTGAAATGGCGACTGGTCGCCATTTCAGCCAATCAGATGCTTGAGATTTGAGACTGGTTTCCATGCTCAGCTTTATAACCTTGGGCACTAATTATATTACTTAAACTGTGTGTGAACAATTACAACCAGTCTATCTAGTATGGCATCTGTCCTATAAGATATTCAGCAGTGAGATGATCCTACATCACAACCAAACTCAAGAACAGGCCGTCATGAATAAAAAGTCTGTGCTAAAGCTGAGATTGGAAACCAGTGTCAAATCTCAATCATCTGATTGGTTGAAATGGCGGATGTAACGAATACTTTATGGTTAACCGCATTGGAACGGTAAGTACATTTAGTAACATTAACACGGAGTAATGCGGACGTATATAAATATGATATTTTTCCTTCTCGAAACTGAAGAAAACCATCGTATGGGTCCAAAATACATTGTATTTAAGCAAACCGTATCATGAAGGTATTGTGAGCTGGGGAACAATATTTAATATCCCCTGACCTTTTATATAAACACTTACAAATGCATTAGAATAATTATGGTATTATACATCGTAAATAAACATAACTCAACGCGCATTTCTTAGTTTTATATTTAGTTTTAAGTACAAAACGTAAAATGTGTGACATTTACAAAACAAAATGTCGGAGATAAAAATGCATGAAAAATTCATGTTTATATATGAACATTTTCGGTGGTGTTTCGTTAAATCTGCATTGGTATGACTTGTGTTTTAAAATTTGCGGATTTCAATTTAAATAAAATCAATGTTAGGACAAATTACAAATTGAGTCATCTGTTAAGATTATTTGATCAATATACCAATAATCTTATGAAGAATAAGCACCCCGTGAATGTAAATGAACACATTTATATTATTGTATTTCATTTGACCCGCCATTAAAATATCTGCTCCTCTTTTAAAACAGGCACCTGGCTAAAACTAGCCTGTCAACGACTTTAAAACAATTAAACAGATTCTTCTTGATGGGTTGAATAATATCCTTATTAAACGAACTTTTCAAAACTCGTCCCTTTGACTTATTTATTTCATGGATCTTTTTTACGTTTTGTAAAACCTGCATGAAATATTGTCTTAATGAAGTAATTTCCCTGACATATTTCTTTTACTGCCCATGCACAGGTTCAAACAATCCGAACCTCAAATATTCATTTATTTGTTGTATTTGGTTGCTTTTAAAGTACACATTTTATCTATATTGTATAAATACCGTTTATGTGATTGATGTATATTTGAACAATTACAACACAATTAAAACCACGGCATGTTTTGTGGCCATTGGAAAATAATACATTATAATAATGATACATTTTCAAACGCAAACTAAAGCACGTGACAAATCAAACAATAAGCATAATCATGTAGATATTGATTTCTAGAAAGATTCAAAATATGGAAGCGATAGATTGATTACTCAAACAAAATTTAGGTGTTGCCTACTTTATGTGACGTACTTCATAAAATACCTACAATCTGTCTTATTACATATCACGTCTAGATTTGTCTTATTGTAACCGATTTAATGTAACAATCTGTAGTTAGTGACTTGTATATTACCTTGGTAATATACAATTTTTACTTAGAAAAATAATAATTATAAGGGATTTAACTCTTCCGCCCCCTTATCCGCTTGGCTGCATTTGGCGCTCACCGCTTTCATTGTAAGTTTTTCGTCGCAGTGAGCGGTTGTCTAAATTTCTGTGTAACTTTCAACTGACGACGGAGACAGTCTATTCCACAGGTAGCCACGTCAGTAACATCTGTTAAATAAACTTTTTTTTTACCACAAAATACTTAAGAAAATTTACACTAGAGCCTAACGCATTCTAAGCCTCGATTAACCAACACATTAACGAATTTAGTTTTAAATAAACCAAAATTTATAGAGAAACTTAAATAGCCTAATCTATGCTAAAATCAAACAATTAAACAACATTCATATAAGGGGTATGCACCGATTAAATATAAAGCATATTTCACTAAAATCACAAGCTCAGCACCTCAAATTGACATATTATTAAATGAATCAGATGGACCATAATTCACACTCTATTTTCAAACTTAAATAATAAGTCATCCACTTCAACCTCATTTAAATCACAGGTGTCCACTTCCTCAAAGAACTGAGTTTTATAGCGCGGGCTTAGATGCCAGCGGCTAAGTAAATCCGCAAGTCGGTTATCTGTGGAAGATAGGTGAACGGCTCGAATCTCAAACTCCTGTGTACAAGCGAGAAAAACCACCACTCGCATGCATTAAAGAAGAACAGAATCTTTGGTTCTACCAGAATTTAACACATAACAAACTGCTTCATTATCACAAAATATAGTTATTTTTCTACCTTTCCATTTGCGTGACCACAATTTCAACGCAACCATAATACAGAATAACTCTAGCTGAGCGATATTAGAGCACATTTGTAACACAAATTCTGGAAAAACTCTATGAAAATACTCTCTATTTTCCTGAATAGCACCACATCCTGAAAGACAAGCATCACTTGCAAACACGACATCAGGAGCTGACCAATTACAGGTCTTAATCATAGACACACCGTTGTAAATCTCAACAAATTTTTGCCACCACACTATATATCTCCTGAATTCTGCATTTAATCTTACTTTATGATTTTGTAAGTTTAGACCACGTAAAAGCACAAGTATACGTGAAATAAAAACACGACTAGGCTTAACACATTTGCCTACAAACTGCAATTTTCCTAATAACGATTGAAGCTGACAATTGGAGGCATGTTTACGGTTGATCCAAGATAGAAGTAGGTCAAGAATTTCGGTTAACCTCTCCTGGGTGACACGGAGTTCCATGCGCTCTGAATCCAGCAAGATTCCAAGAAAGACCATACTCGTGGAAGGAGGGCACGCCTTCTTGATGTTCTCTTGAGCACCGATACGTTCCAACGTCTCAGACATTATTGCAAACGACTGAGAACAGCGTTCGGGGGTATCAGCACCACCAAAGTCGTCCAGGTAGTTAACAGCCCTGACATTTTGTAACATCAAGATGTAACGTATCATGTTCGTTACACGTTGGCAAATGTACGCCGCAGAACGTAATCCAAACGGCAAAGCGCAGTCAATATAAATATTATTACGCCAATGTACTGCTAGGAAATGGATATCTCCTGGATCAACAAATATCTGTCTATATGCCCGAGATAAATCCGTTTTGAACATACAGGCACCTCGTCCGCATTTCAGCACTATTTCTACTAATGAATCTACCGACGGATACGTCAATGTAATCTCCTCACCAAGATAAAAATCCTTCAGAATACCACTATTAACTGAAGTCAATTCTGGCCAGCTTAGGTCCACAATAACTCTTCTTGAACGTTCATCTTTCTCGACCGTATTTAAAGGAGAAAAACACAAATCACAACACAATGGATTCTCCTTAAAAGGTCCTATAATAGCTCCATGTTGTAATTCCGTAGCAATATGCTTGTCTACATGCTCCGCATAACTCAAGGCACCTTTATGATTTGTAAGGTCGGAAACAGGGAGCTTAGATGCGCAGTAGCCGACTGGAAAACCATATTCCAACAAATCACATATTTCATAGTCTTCATAATCAAATAGAACTTTACGTAAATATAAAATATTCCAACCAGTCTTCAAAGGAATTCTAGCACCTTTAAAATTTAGAACACCGGAGTGGTAAACAATATCATGTATCTGTACAATGTTCACAGTTCCGTGGTCACACTGATCCGACGAGCTATTAGTCAACTTTACAGCGTCCGATCCGTGATAACGATCAACAGAATCAGACTCAGTTAACGATATAAGAGGAACGCTTTCAAGCCCCGGGTTAACGACCACCGACTTTTGAAAACGATAAAAAAAACAGGGTCAGACGACATCAACGAGATCCCGGAAATGTCAGCATCAGACGAAGAGCTCAAACGATTAATGGACGTGACGCACAAGAGGGAACTGGACACATCGGACGTACAGGGTCCAGTATCTAGTCAGTCTTGCTTATGTGGACAGGAACCTGAAGTCTCCGGGTGTTCTCTTAGTTCACGATCTTTCATATAACACGTAGCACACACATGTTTTACAGTTCTTAATTGTGATCCAATACGAGCCTCGTGAGGAGCTGCTATTTTGCACGCACCCTTCTGATATAAAGAGCAGAACCACGTGCGCTTTCTAGACGATCCAGGCGGAGAAGAAGACTGCACCGAGGAGCGGACCGCGGTAGCCTCATGTCCCCGATCTAACAGAAGATTTAAACTTTCAATATCTTCAAAGCTGTCACTCCAATAGCAATTGCCTCTTTCAATGTCCAGTAATATTTCCTGGTGTATATTTAGTAGAATTTTATGGAAGTAAGCAACACCACACACGGAATTATTTTTACAAGTTTACTATATTTTTTTTTCTGGTGTATATTTAAAATACTAGTCCACTGATACACCTGTGCAAAACACATCATAGAA